>JASPKZ010010257.1:600000-1096640 GCA_030220185.1 Diploptera punctata
GGGGTAGCCTTAAAAATTTTTCATACTGTGTGATTGCTGTTTTTCTCTCAATTTCAAATGCTATGTTTGGGTTATTTGTTAAGATTTGCATGGCAGTGATTGGTGTTGTTTTAATGGCTCCTGTTATCAGGCGGAGGATTTAGTTCTGCAATTTATTAAGTTTTTCCACTTTAGTAGTTACTAGGATTTCTTCACAATAATGAAGTACAGGTTTTATGTACATTTGGTAGAAGGTGTTTAGGGTTTGTGTGTTGCAACCCCCACTTTTTCCCTGATAATCGTTTTAATAATGGTAACCTTGTTTCTATCTTTGTACATATATTCTCTATGTGTTTCTTCCATGTTAATTTTGTGTCCAGAGTTGTTCCTAAATATTTTGCTTCATGTGTTTGAGTTAATAATTCACCCTCCAATTTCAGAGTGATGGGTAGTGGTTTCTTTCTTAATGTAAATAGTTGATAATTTGTCTTTTGTATATTTATCTTCATTAAGTTCTGGGATGTCCAATTCTCTAACTGTATTAGTGATTGTTGGGCTATGGTTATTAATTGTTGACTTTGGTTTTTCGGTTTGGAGACCCATATTACAACATCATCAGCAAAAAGTAGGGTTCTTGTTTCGAGCTTTTCTATATGCTTAGGTAGATCATTAATGTAGATATTGAAGAGAATGGTACTTTTGAATGTATATCTTTACCTAAAATGTTATTTCCAAAGGCTTCTTTAAATGTTTTAAAAGTTTAGTTTCTGTTTCAATTTTGTGATTCTCTAGCAAACTATGAACTGCAAGTGCCAATTTTTCAATTTCACCATTTTTAATATTTCTAAATCTATATGCAAAATAATATTAAAAACAGCAAAAAAATATATACCACGAGGAATAGTTAAAAACTACAAACCCTTCTGGAATTCAAAATTAGAAAGAATGAAAATAGACCGAGATCTCGCTAGAAATAAAGCAGAAAAAACAAAAGACCCAAAAGATGTACAAAATTGGAGAAAAACTGTGCGCACAACTCAAAAAAGAAATTAACAGCAATAAAAGAGAAAATTTTAATAACTTCCTCCAAAAAATGGATTATAGGAAAGATGGCCAGAAAGCATATAGATTTGTACACAATATACAAAATAAAAAAGAACGGCAAAAAACACCATTTATCCACAACAACAAACAGATTACAAATGAAAGTGAAATAGCCAACAAATTCAACAAACACTACGCTAACACCTATACTTTGTCCTCAGAGAACAAAAAGGAACAAAAAACAATAAAAGAGAACCTAAAAAATTACATAAAATCAACAAGCAGTACAAAAGATAATATTTTTAATAAGAATTTCAACATTAAAGAGTTAAACATAGCCATTAATAGTTTAAAATCAAACAAATCTCCAGGAGCAGATAATATACATGCAGAATTTCTCAAACACCTTGGCAATAAAGCCAAAACTCAATTGCTCTCCTTTATAATCTTTCTTGGAACACAAAAGTTCCTGATGATTGGAAAAAAGCTATTATAATACCTATTTCGAAACAAAAAAAATCAACAAATACTTTTTCAAATTATCGCCCAATAGCACTAACTAGTGTAATTGTTAAAACTATGGAAAAAATGATTTCAAATCGATTAAATTGGTATTTAGAAACCAATAATTTACTTTCACCCAATCAACCTGGATTTAGAGAATTACAATCAACAAATCAACAAATTGTACACCTAAGTCAAGCTATTAAAGACAGTTTCAACAGAAAAGAAGACACTCTGGCAATGTTCGTTGATTTCCAAGGAGCATATGACTCTATTTGGAGATATAATTATTAGAAAAAATGCAGACTTTAGGCATTCAAGGGAATATGCTACTCTGAATCAGCAATTTTCTCATCCAACGGTTCATCGCTACAAAGTATAATAATCACCTCCTCTCTAAATACCAACAAACACATCGAGGTTTACCACAGGGTTCTGTACGCAGTACCATTCTCTTCAATATCTACATTAATGATCTACCTAAGCATATAGAAAAGCTCGAAACAAAAACCCTACTTTTTGCTGATGATGTTGTAATATGGGTCTCCAAACCGAAAAACCAAAGTCAACAATTAATAACCATAGCCCAACAATCACTAATACAGTTAGAGAATTGGACATCCCAGAACTTAATGAAGATAAATATACAGAAAACAAATTACCAACTATTTACATTAAGAAAGAAACCACTACCCATCACTCTGAAATTGGAGGGTGAATTATTAACTCAAACACATGAAGCAAAATATTTAGGAATAACTCTGGACACAAAATTAACATGGAAGAAACACATGGAGAATATATGTACAAAGACAGAAACAAGGTTACCATTATTAAAACGATTAGCAGGGAAAAAGTGGGGTTGCAACACACAAACCCTAAACACCTTCTACCAAATGTACATAAAACCTGTACTTCAATATTGTGAAGAAATCCTAGTAACTACTAAAGTGGAAAAACTTAATAAATTGCAGAACCAAATCCTCCGTCTGATAACAGGAGCCGTTAAAACAACACCAATCACTGCCATGCAAATCTTAACAAATAACCCAAACATAGCATTTGAAATTGAGAAAACAGCAGTCACACGGTATGAAAAATTTTTAAGGCTACCCCATAATAACTGGACCCAAAGAAAACCACAAGTATGTTTAAAATCTCAGCAAAGCTTCCTAAGCATTGTACAAGAAATCAAACAGAAATTGCAACTTCCACATTCAAAAGAAAATATGCAGATGAGAAACAACCTCTAGAATTTTTGGAAATCGAATATAACCTTCATTAACAAAAGACATCAAGAAATCTGAAACTCCTCCATATATTTTAAAACAAATGTCACTGGAAATAATAAATCTAAGATACCCAGCTCCTGAATGGATACATATTTTTACAGATGGCTCCAGCCTACCAAATGACGGTGGCACTGGTGCTGGTGCAGTATGTCCACTTTTTTCCTTTTATCGTAAACTAAACACAAATTCAACAAACTTTGATGGCGAAATTCTAGCAATTTTCTTAAGTTTACAAAATCTTTTATATCACATCCAAAAATTTACAAAAGTTGTAATTCTATGTGACTCCAAAGCAGCCATTCTTGCTATAACACGAGACACAACACCCAAAAGCATCAAAATTATCGAATGTCACAAAATGATAAAACAGTTATCCCGTCTACAAAAAAAAGTTGTACTTCAATGGATTCCGGTCCATTGTGGAGTGACAGGCAATGAAATAGCCGATTTTCTAGCCAAGAAGGGTAGCAAAATTGTTTCAAACCCAACTTCTGCTCCAGTTTCCTTTCACTCTATCAAAATAATTATCTCAAATAAATACATCAATAAACTTAGAGAAGAATACACCACCAAAACATCTGGAAAGGAATGGGAAAATCTACAAGCTTATGACATTACTACATTACAAAGAAAATCCGCAGTAGCAACATTCAGACTGCTAACGGGACATGACTGCTTGAATAAACACCTACACAGAATTGGCATAACAGATTCACCTAAATGCCCTTTTTGCAATTTAAATGAAGATATGGAAAGAAACCATCTCCTCCGTTGTCCAGCTTTTGTAGAAGAGACAGCCTTTCTGCTAAATATTGGAGTGCAAGAGAGCGAATGATTTCATTATCAAGTGCTCGACATTAGATACCAACCAACCAACCATATTTCTAAAGAGTTATTTTGTACGAGTTTCTAAATTCCTTCTAGTTTTTCCTATATATATATATACCTTCTTGCAGTCATTGTAACTAATTTGATAAACAAAGTTTTTTGATATTTAATTTTTAGGAAGTGATATTTTGAGGTTATTTTAATTATATTATTTTTAGTCTGATCATCTTACCTCAATATTAATGTTGATTTGTTCTTGGACATGTTTCAAAACAATTCTGTTTTATCGTCTGCTTGTCTGGTACAGAATTGTTTTGAAACATGTCCAAGGACAAATCAACATTAATATTGAGGTAAGATGATCAGACTAAAAATAATATAAAGTTTTTTGAGCCTGGAAACATCTTACCTCAAATTGATTAAAATAACCTCAAAATAATACTTCTTAAAATAAACCATTAATTTGATAAAATTCCAGATTTTATACTATGTGAGACATTAACCTTTTTATTAGTTATTAGTAGATTACCCAGAATAAATTTTCTAATCGGGACCAATGTAATATTGAATTTGTTAAATACTTTTTGAATTTTTTCTGTGTTCTAGGGTGGTAAGTAATTTTCTTGAATTGTTTCCTTTCTTTTGAATCAGGTTGTAGGGTGATGTATTCTTTAAGTCCTTTTGTTATTTGAACTTCTTTAACTTATTTATTATTATCTTCTTTCCAAAACCATTTAATGTAGATATGTTTAAAATGTGATTTTATTCTTCCTTAAAATTTTCTTCACTTAATGGGATATTCATTAATCTGTATATTAAACTGTTGAATATTGCATGTTTATTTGCAATATGATTAAAACCTGAAGATTCAACGTAATTATCTGTATGGGTATCTTTCCTGTATAAACTGAATTCAATTTTTTTGTTGCTGTTCATTCCTAATTACATTCAGGTCAAAAAATGGGATATGATTATTTTTCTCCAATTCAATAAATAATAAATTTCACAGATTCATCTTGAAGTTAAGTAATTTCAATGCATCTTCTATACATTAGGAATTTATTACTGAGAAATATTATTAAATGTTATTATGCAAGGAAAAAGATCACGTGAAGTAAGTACATGGCAGAAACATCAATTAACATGTGCTTAGCTCAAGATGTAACTGAGAAGTCTTGATTTAGTTAGTAACTTATTTCCATTAAAAGATTCATAGACTGCCATTTTTGCTAGAATATCAAGTCAAGTATGGAACAATTCATCAAGTTTTTTTTTTTTTGAGTCTAGAGATATCTTACCTCAATTTAATGTTGATTTGTTCTCGAACATGTTTTGATATATTATTCTAAATCAATATATTGAAACATGTTCGAGAACAAATCCACATTAAATTGAGGTAAGATATCTCTAGACTCAAAAAACTTGATAAAAAACCTCAAAATATTACTTCCTAAAATAAATAAATGGAACAATTTAATGTGCTGTCATGTGTTTGCAAAGTGCCAGTGTTGCACGAACACTTACACAGTGTGTCTGTACCTTCAGCTCCGTTAGCATTAAGATAGGCCTGTTTCCTGCGTCTCCGTCGATGTCTACACCATATCATAAGTCCCACCACTAACATCATGTAAGAGCCAGCGATGCTCAGTGTGATGGTGAATGTCTTGGTCATCATTGAGCCATCCCCTTCTGGATCCTCGTTCGGTTGGTAACCCTCAGGACCTGCATATCAGTTCAATTATTTAGCAAATATAGTTACCTAAGTTGAATTGATAGACCTATAAAAATACAATAAAACTGCAATTACTCTTTTATAATTAGGTAATTATACAAATTTACTACTCCTGTTTGTTGGTACTCTAATCCATTTTCAGTGGAATAGTCTGTGGTTTAGGGCATCATGCCTTGGTGCACAGTTGGGACATGCACTGGTTCATGCCCCCTTGAGGAAAGGTATTATCTCAAGGAATTGTGGCTTGTAGGGGACTGATGCCCACTCAACATAGTGAAGAATTTGGCTAGCTACAATAATTAGCACCTCCAGGTTAAGGAAACTAACTATAATGGTTGGGGAATTCAATATGCTAATCACATGTCACTCCTGTACTGGCTAAATGATCGCCCCCTTCTATAATTGTCACAAGAGGCCAGCAGCCAGCCAAGGACCTACTAGGCCTATTGCACCATGGAGTTTTTATACAAAAGTAATGAAATTAACTCCCTCACCTTACATAAGATTGTTTTTTAGTCTTAAACTTAAAAGCATAAAACAAATTGTTCACTACATTAATTATTCAGTTGAACAATCCACTAACAATTATCCATAATTATACTAGTCGAAACACGAAAGAAAGCCCAAATTTAAATCACACATCCAATAACCAAACCAAGAACTGGGTAACAGTAAAGAAGATAAATCCACTTTTTTATCAACAACAATAACCTCCAAAGAATGGGTATATTAAAAAGAGTAGCAGGAGGGAAGTTGATGTACTATATTTGAAGTCAATGGTTACATTTTGATTATATTTTGAAACGTAATCTTCCACTCAGCCTCTCATTAAACGAAAAGTAAAATAATTAATTAATCAGAATGAGAATTATTATCATACATATGTTAAAACAATATAAGATGAAATAATCATCAAAGATATATGAAATGTATATGCAATCGAGTCGGGAGTAAACAAGGAATTCGTTTTATATATAATTAAGTAAGAAGAAATTAAATTAATTAAATAAAAATAAAACGTAGTTTTATTTCATTTTCATATTTATTATATAATTCAGTGACAGCTGTTTCGGTACACTGCACCTTCTTCAGACATGTTAACAAATTATGAATTGTGTTCCAACTGATCTAAGCAACAATACAACAATATTTATTTAAATTTTTTAATTTAACAAAGGGGATTCATTCAAATCAAGTTGAGAATTTAACAGTTTTTTACTACTTTTAAATTTATTAATTTCTACAGCCTCCAAAAGATCTAACTTCTTACCCTTATCACAAATATGTAAAATTTCAAAATTTGCATCGAAACAATGATTAAATTGGAATAGGTGGTTAGCATATTTTGAATTTTCTAAATTTCTGTTATATGCTCTCATGTGTTCCTTTATCCGAGAGATGAAAGGTCTACCAGTTTGTCCTATATAGACATTGTCACATGTGCCAAAATTCAATTTATATACACCTGATAATTTTTCTTTTTTTGTTTTGGTTTTATTGTTTTTTATTATATTTTGTAGAGTTTTATTAGTTTTAAATGCTACATTAATGTTCAACTTTTTAAAGTGTTTAGATATTTTATTTGAAAGTGGGCCTATGTATGACATTATGACATATTTCTTTATGTTTTCTTTGGGTAAAGGAAAAACTTTGTTAATTGCTTTTTTGTAATGAACCTTCTTAATTAAACATTCTATAATTTCAGGGTCATAGCCATTATTAACAGCCAATTGTTTAATAATATACAATTCATTATTATATTCCAAGGGTGAAAGAGGGATATTTAAAAGTCTATGAATGTAACTATTAAAGGCTGCTATCTTATGAGTATATGGGTGAAGAGAAGAACTATGGATAGTGGTATCAGTATGAGATGGTTTGTGAAAGATACCAAACTCAAACTTATTATCAATGTGTTTTATTGATAAATCCAAGAAATTTATACTATTATTTGTTTCTAATTCCATTGTGAAATTAATACTTCTGTGAATGTTATTAATAAAATCTAAAAAGGAATTCAATTGTCTTTTGGTTCCTGTGAAATTAAATTAACAGGGGTTGATAGGATTATGGATAAACTATCAGTCAGTTATTGCAGAAATCATTTAGCAAGTACATCGTACCGCTATTGTCAAGTGACAAGTGCATGAAATGCAAACAATAGAGTTAAAACTTGGAGAAATGTATTGTACGAGCAGCTTAAGAGACGATTCTTTGTAGACCAGCAATCTAACATCTTAAACCCGGCTTCACTGACATTTGAGAACAAAGAATCAAGATATGGTTTGGAAACTACAGCGTGGACATAAACAACTCCTAATAAGGCGATCAGATAAGATGCTAGAACGCCAAACTAGCAAACAGCGGAAAAAATATGTCAACATGCTAGTGAATTCCTAATTAGCTGAAGTATAGCGTGGGGGGAAACTTAGGTTGGTTTTTCCAGATTAGAAAAATATGAGGACTTATGGTAGAACTGTACTTTAGAAAGGCATATCTAAATAAAAAAAAACATGGTGGAGTCATGTCCAATCAAAAGACGGCAATCCTTCCCTAAAGCACCTGGGGTAGTGACCAGCCAATCTAAGAAAGGGTAGAGCAAGTTTTCATTATATCCAACTAAATGATGTTAAGTTAGTTCTTTGCAACTCACTGAGACGGGGGTTGAAATAAACTCACCGATACAAAATAATTCTTCGTAGCTCACCAAGACGGAAGTTGAATTAGACTCACCCGCACTGGAGTTGGAATATAATAATCGACATGATAACTTCGCGGTTATTTTAACACTTATAAATAACTCGGTCGTGATAGACTCTCAGAGATTCCAGCCTGAATTCTAAAAGCGATCCCGTGGTCAGTACCTTGTCCAATAATAAGTTATTTTAATTATACCTCGTGTAACAGTGTCAACTTCATCAATAAATCATTTTATTAAGATTCATCAACACAGCCTTGTGTCGGCCAGATCATTTGCTTACCCAGTAGAAAGAACCTCAGCTCTACCTATATCCAACCTGAGCAACCCAAATTCTCACAGATGGAGAATTCCTTTGATACTACTGGTGCCCAAACATCCCTATTATTAACCCATAAATCCAAAAATCAGAAGAACCCATACTGAAATCCCTCTGCAGTTTTAAGATTCTTTAATCTTAAACTTAAAAAGATAACAAACATTTGACCCAACAGCTTTAAAATAAACGGTTAATACTCGTAATTGGTTATGTCAGAAAATTGGGAATGGAGATATTTAAAGTTAAATATTTAATTAAGTTTGCAAGATCTAGTGAAAGTTGCATGAAGATAACAAACATGGCTTAAAGTACAGTTAAATACTCTGAATATCTCTGTGATGTTGTATTATCTTTAATTCTGAAAATTTTCGTGTATTCAAACAGCTTTGTGACATAACCCATTTTGAACAGGTATTCAAATAATATTAGTTTTTTTTCAGTTACATGTTTTATTTGAAACATACTATCAGGATTACTGTAGGAAAAAGGCTCTATTTTACTAGATTTCCAGTGTAGTGTCATTAGATAGCATGGCAATTACTAATTAGGAATACAATACAAAATTATTTGAATAATAATCATTTTTAAGTTATAGGAAACAAATATATAAGGACTCCAAAATTATCAAACCTAGATGTAAGTAATCTTGCAAATGAGAATATTCTAAAATAATATGTAAGTTACAAAGCAAACAGTATCTCTTTTGTAGAGTCAATAATGTTGGAAAAAAAAAAAAACATCTTTTTAACTGACTGAAAATAGTGCATTCGTATGTTTTTTTTAAGGTTTACTATTACTCATTATCACCAGCATTGTCTTCTTCCTGTTCAGCAGAGTCAGGATAAATATCATGTGCACATTAGTGTTTGTTTTCAGTGACTTATAATATTCATGAAATACTGGATCAATGAAAGGAAACAAGTCCAATAGATCTTTCTTCTTTTGTATGATGATAGGTTGTGGTCCATCATAGTGTAGGGTAGGTCTCAAGAGAGGGGTAGATTTTCCTCTTCGTCTGAAGGATACTTTTCTGAAGGGATCCTCCTCTTTCAGTGATGTTTTAAAGAAGATGTTGAATCCATGATCTCTCTCAAAGTGCAATCATTTTATTTCACGCCACCTGATTTTCTTTCCATCATTGTCTTCTTTGCATAGCTGGAGGGGTCCTTTATATAGCTCTGCAAAATCAAAGAAATCTTCACAATGTTGTTCTATAACAACCATTGGCTTCTTTCGTCCACACTGACGCATAAGCTGAGCCCAGTCATGCGGATGACTAATAGGAATGTAAAATTTCTTTTTGTTTTCTATAATGGTGTGATCAGTGTCACACTCCATGTGGGTGTGGCCTGGCACCAGGAACTTGTGATCTACGGTTTGCAAACTTGGGGAGTTTTGTATAGCAACCATACACATGGCTGCAAAATGGCTATTTTAGTTCTGGCCACCACATGTATCAGAATACATGGTGACCTGTTTAACATTTTCATCCAAATTTAGAAGAAACTTATATATACAAATCCAACTCCACTTCCGGCTATGGTTTCATTCCAAACAAAGCAATGAGCCTGGCTGCTATCACAGTAATGGACTGTTAAGCTGAACGTCCATAACTGTCACTTATAGAAGGCCATGGAAGCATTTACAACAGGAGTGGGGAGATATTGTTGCATATCAAACGTGATAGTCTTTCGAGTAGGATCGCTCTTAGACCTCTCTTTATCTGCTTCCTTTGTCTGATAAGCAAAGTTTGCTTCCATATGGTGGTCCTTTAGATTACTTTCAATTATGGCTCTGTTATCTGAACTCTTACATAACATTTGTAGCTTGTCACAAGTCTGACAAGTGTCTTTTTGTGGCCGCTTTATGAACAATTCAGACTATGAAATTCATTTTCAAAAAATTTTCTGTTTACTAAAAAATTTGGATGTTTAAGTTTGTAATCATCATACAATGCTGCCAACGTCAAATGAGGAGGTAAGTATTTTCTGCTTGAATCTCTCCTTGAGTAATGACTTTCATAGGTAGGTAAAGAAAGGAAAAATTAATTAACTTTCTGCTTTTTGTCATCACCTATCTTGTTAGGATGAGGATTCTTTCCCTGAGTATCAGCTACAGTAATCCCGGATTCACCATCTTGTTTTTTGTGCAATACAGTCTTTGTTTCTCCCAATGTTTTAAGAAACATTGTTTGCATACTGGAACGTTTCCATTATTCAAAATCAAGT
Source organism: Diploptera punctata (assembly GCA_030220185.1). Taxonomy (NCBI): domain Eukaryota; kingdom Metazoa; phylum Arthropoda; class Insecta; order Blattodea; family Blaberidae; genus Diploptera; species Diploptera punctata. The sequence continues at coordinate 610,625 of JASPKZ010010257.1, forward strand.
GATATTTTACTGTAACTTGCCTGTTGTGATGAATATTGTTGATATCGGGCCTGACCCTACTTACTTACTTCCATCAGACTTGCAACATAAGATACTCTCTTAACATATTCACCTATGTTCCAGTATGCATGAAATATCTTTTTCTTATCTTCATCAGGTACACAATCACTACACTTCATTCTGCACAACTGAAGTGGTTGAAGCTTTCTTGAAGGTATGCTCTTGCCTTTTGCTGTGATGCATCAATACTCTTAAAATGCACGACAGGCAATAATACAGACTGCAATAATGAGTGGCAGCTCGTTTTTTTTTTTAAACCAGCCAGCCACTACAGAGAGGGCCGACTTATCCCTCTTCGCTGCTTCAAGGTCATTGTTCCAAGTGAGATATGTCAAGTTATCCCCTTTCTCATGCGCAATACCTGCTACTTCGCCACTTAACTCAGAATTAACTTCATTGAAACATAATGAGTACGATTTGACATATCTCACTTGGATCAAGTTGTAGAGAATTTTTAATTCTTAGCACGTATGTTACAATCGCAATTTTTTCAATTTCTGACTTAACCCCTTTTTCACGTGCACCCACCAATTGTTCATTTAAATTAACTAGGAAGTATATGAATAGTGCATCAATATTTTTGCAGAATATGTTAAAATTTACAATTACCACATAAAGGACGTACCATGTTACCAAGGAAAGAACTGGAATTGTATATTAGGTGCAAAAAAATAGCTTATATCCATCGAGAAACTGTGGACCTCCTGCAGTTGTTGATCAAAAAATTACTACAGGGAACCCCTCATTATATTTACCTACAGTTCTTTGTATTACAGTAATCATATATATACTTACTTACTCACTGGCACTATCGAACCCGTAGGTTCATGGCCGCACGGACATAAGCTCTCCATATATCCCTATCCTGAGCTAATGCTTTCCAATCATTCCCTGTATAATCTACTTCCCTCAAATCATAGTTAATGTTGTTCTCCCACCTCATTCTTGGTCTACCAACTGGGCGTTTTCCTTCTGGCTTTCCTACAAGAAGTTTCCATGCACGTCTTTCATTCCCCATACACGCAACATGTCCTGCCCATCGCAGTCTACGGGACTTAACTGTTCTTATTATATCTGGCTTCCTATAAAGACCGTGTAGTTCATTGTTATGTAGTCTTCTCCATTCACCTGTCTGTTCATCTCTCTTTGGTCCAAAAATTTTCCTAAGAACTTTATTCTCAAATACTCGTAATCTCCTTTCCTCCCTTAAAGTAAGAGTCCATGTTTCGCACCCATATAATATAACTGGTAGAATAATAGTTTTATATATTTTCAGCTTAACGTTTTTTGAAAGGAGTTGGGACATCAAAAGTCTCTGCAATGCATAATAGCATGCATTTCCAGAATTGAGCCTATGTTTAATTTCTTTGTGCATCTCATTCCTATTTGTGATTATTGTTCCTAGGTATTTGAATTCAGCCAATTCCTCAAAATTTCCCTCATTTGTCATTAGCTGTCCATTTCCATTATATAATGTATTTCTACGTGTGACCATATATTTAGTTTTACTGATATTTACTTCCAGTCCTAATTTCTTAGTGTTACTCAATAGTGTGTGCGTGTTGGCCTTTAGTATCTCCTCGCTATCGGCCAGTAGTACTACATCATCAGCATAAACTAACAGCTTATTAAAACCATTCAGTTGTAAGCCTTCCTCATTCTCTAAAGATTTAATGGCATGCTCTAGTACAAAATTAAATAGTAGAGGAGATAGTGCATCTCCTTGCTTCAACCCATTCTGGATTTCAAAAGTGTCTGAAAACTGTTTGCCTACACGCACCCTACTCGTTGAGCCATTTAGACACATTCGTATAAGTCTAACTAACTTTTTAGGAATTCCGAACTCCAGCAGGATACTATATAACTTCTCCCTCTTAATTGAATCATATGCTTTTTGGAAGTCTACGTATAGTTGATGTACAGTACCATTATATTCCCATTTCTTTTCTAAAATCTGTCTTATACTAAAAATCTGATCTGTTGTAGACCTGTTTCTTCTAAATGCACATTGATGATCTCCTAGAATGTCATCAATATAGGGAGTAAGTCTGCTTACTAATATATTTGTTAGAATTTTGTACGAAGTTGAAAGTAATGAGATGCCCCTATAGTTGTTGCAATCAGTTTTATCTCCTTTCTTATAAATTGGTACGATAATTGATTCCTTCCATTCATCTGGAAGAGCTTCTTTTTCCCAAATTATACTAAGCAAACAACGTATCTTGTCCATCAATTTTTCTCCCCCTGATTTCATCAGTTCTGCTGGGATCTCATCTGAACCTGATGCTTTATACATCTTCAATTTTTCAATTGCCATTTCAACCTCTAATGCACTTGGCTCTGAGACTAGCATTTCTGCTGTCTGTAACTTATCCTCCTCAATGTCCTGTTCTGTATGTACATTTAATAGCTGATTAAAATAACTTTTCCATCTATTTAATATACTCTTGGAATCTGCAATCATATCCCCATTTTCATTCCGAATTATGTTTGTTCTAGCCTGAAACCCTTTCTTCTCTATACTAATTCCCTGATATAATTCTCTAATGTTCCTATTTTTTTGCATTCATTTCAAGATCATTAATCTTCTCTCTCAAAATATTCCCTCTTTTTACTCTTTAGTAACTTGGTGGTTTCCCGTCTAACACTACCCAATTGCTCTAAATTTACTTCATTTGGCTCGTGTAACCATTTCATTTTTGCTAGCTTTCTTTTCTTTACAATGTCGGCACATTCCTCATCAAACCATTTCTTGTTTTGCCTCTTTTTTAAACAACCAATGCTTTCTGATGCTGACAATTTAATAGTATCTCTCATAGCCTCCCATTCTTTATTTATATCAGTTTCTTCTTCGTTTGCCACATTGTCATCTGAAGATTCCAGTATTTCAAATCTATTAGCAATTTTGATTTGGTATTCTTGCCGCATTTCATCATTTTTCAAGTTTTTTAATTCATATTTTACAGAATCATCTTTAGCGTTTGTTCCTCTCATAAGCGATAGCTGTTGTCTGATTTTCACCCTGACCAGATGATGATCTGAATTGCAGTCTGTCCCTCTAACTGATCTAACATCAATGATGCTACTGTGCCAGCGTTTATCCACTAATACATGATCTATCTGGTTCCGAGTTTCTCCATCTGGGGACGTCCAGGTGTATTTATGAATATCCTTATGCTGAAATGTTGTGCTCTTAACAATGAGATTCTTTGATGTGGCAAATGTGACTAATCTAACCCCGTTGTCGTTACTATCTTCATGAAGACTGAATTTGCCTATTGTTGGTTTGAATATATCTTCCCGCCCCACTTTTGCATTAAAATCTCCTAAGACAATTTTCATATGATATCATGAAAGGCTATCAAATAAGCATTCTAATTCTTCATAGAACTCGTCCTTGATCTTGTCATCTTTATCTTCTGTGGGGGCATGTACATTTACAATTATAAAATCATGTCGTTTACCCTTTAGAATTATGTATGATATCCTATCACTAACAAACTTAATATCTCGGATAGCGGATAGGATCCTCCTTCTGACTAAAAAACCCGTTCCAAATGCAGGTCTTTCTGCACCCCCATAGTATAATGCAAAGCTTCCTGATTCCTGACTACCTTCTCCTGGCCACCTAACTTCCTGTAAAGCGACTATATCCAAGGGCGATTTATCCAATTCCCGCGTTAATATCTCTAGTGCCCCGCTATTGTATAAAGTCCTAACATTCCATGTTCCTAGGAACATGTCCCTGTGTTTGAGCCTTTGGCATGGGTTCCCTGAAGTAGTCCCCACCCGGAGAACCGAATGGGGGACTATTTGACCTCCGGAAAATTTTACCCCAGTAGAACCCATGTCCGCATTTCTTGACGGTTGTATTTTTACGGTGAAAGATCGTCACTCTTTCGACCAAGGTACTTATTTCGTCTGGCTTATCACCTTCGACCAGTCCGGCATGGGTAACCCTATCGGCAGCAATGCTACCGCCGGCATAGCTCTCAGGATCATTTAAGCACACAAGCCACTCCACCACGACAAGGTAAAGATACCATGGAGGGGAATCATATATATATATATATACACTTAGGTTGTAACTTTAATAGTGGCAAATGTTTATTTATTACTAGTATACAAGTGACTGATCTGTGAAATTTCTACAGTCCTTCAATATAGTACCCAGCATTGTCTGCAGCAATTGATTTTTCTGATGGGGACTGCCTTAATGTCAGCAGAATCTCGAGAACAGTCTGGAATCGAATGTCACAGAATGGTTCATTCATCTAAAGAAACAATTTATAATTACAGTAGCTTAAGTCTGGTGAATGTGGTGGATGGAAAAGCACTTCCCACTCCCAGTGATGGTGCAGATCGGATACAGAGTGTGCCCAAGCATTATCCTGCAAAATGATTGGAGAGTTTTGCAAAAAAATTGGGTGCTTCCTCTCAGGTTTTTCTCCAATTAACGATGAAAATACTGGACATTAACAATCTGTCATTGTTGGATGGTATGCGTTAGAATGACACCATTGCAATCATATGTAAGAATAACCATCACTTCGACATTTGTATGGGTATGGTGCACCACTGTTTTGCGTGGTGACCTGTGATGATGCCACTCATTGGATTGACGCTTGAGTAGAGGCTCATATGACCTGGTCCAGGTTTATCAAGCACAATAATGCGCTGTAAGAAGGTGTCACTATCACGACCATAATGCTGCAGGTGAGTTTGAGCAGAGCTGTATTGCAGCCACCGTTGCACCTCAGTCAAATCCCAGATAACCCATGGAGATGCAATTTTTCACATTCTCAGGCATTTCTTTAGAATACGAAACACAGTCATATGCGACAGTCCTATCTCTAGGGCTAACTCACGTACTGTCTGTTGTCGACCAGTGTCTAGTAATGCGAAACAGTTTCCACGTCCTCTTCACTAACCCTGGGACAACCTGGCCTAGCCATGTGTTCTAGCAGTGCCCCTCATTAAAGCCTCTAACCCACCTCGCCACAGTCCTGTAGCTGTTTCCCCACATGTTTCCACAAGAGCTTCATGGCAATGTCATGCTGTACAGCCACGGACACATTGAATTATCAACCAAGATCGCTGTAAACATGGTGAAACACAACAACTTAGGGTGGTAACTCAGAGGAGACTAATTCCTCTCTCCAAAGCGCATGCACTTTGAGACATTTACTGTAAGATAGATCAGACATATATTAATACTTGACAGAAGTTACAACAATTAACTATGTCTCGTTTCACTTCTACAACAGTGTTGCCACTATTTTTGTTACAGCCCATGTATACATGTATATCATCATAGACATCAAGGTTGAAATGAAGACATTTCACAAACCAGCAAACAATTTGGCAAAATAGATTAAGCATTGGCAATAATACACAAAGAAAACAGTAGACAAAAGATTAATACAGTATTTTGTTAGAAATTTAAATCATCAAAGAAGCAGAGAATAAGAATTTATTAATGAAAATACAGCTAATAACCAAAGTCCCCTGCATAAAATATATAAATTTCAGTATCAAGAAGGTTCCTGAAGATAAAGCATGACATCGAAAAGCTTTGAATTTTAATAATATAATGGAGATTATAACAGAAAATATTATAGTTAAGGACGACTGTGTTATATAAGGTACAAAATTGTTTATACTTGAAATAATATTAACCTCAATGGTGTGCAAACATAAATATTAAAAGTATAGATAATAGAGAATACAGGAAAACAAATGATATACAACTGAAATGAAATAGATTTAGACAATTCTATGGAACAATACAGAGAACACTGAAATATATATCTACATACAGGGCTACTCAGAGAGAAGGAACAGACTTCAAAAATTTATTTCTTCCAAACTACAAAAAAATAGAAACACAATTCCAACGTTCCTGGAAAGAGAAAAGTTTGAAGTTCCGATCATGGCCACATTTCCCTAACCACGTTCGACCATTCCAGGATGTTGGATTGGAAGAGGAGGAGCAGAAGATCATTTTCATCGCTGGTGGTCTCCCAGGTCACCAGACCTAATCCCCTGTGATTATTATTTGTGGGATTTACGTACAAGACCAGATTTTATCCCCCCTTTACCTGACACTTTTGAAAATTTGCGACATTGAATTGTTGAAGCTGTGAATTCGGTAACTAGAGACCAGCTGTATCGTGTGTGGCAAGAAATGAGCCACCGTTTTGATATTTGTTGTGTGACACATGGTGCTCATATTGAATGCATAAAATAGTGAAATTTGAACTTTTCTCTTTCCAGGAGTGTTGGAAAAGTATTTCTATTTTTTGTAGTTTGGAAGAAATACATGTCTGAAGTCTGTTCCTTCTTTTTGAATAGCCCTATATGTAAAATATTAAAATTAATGTATATGTGCATGTATACATGTGTCATGATAACTCTTGAATGCCTGCAACAATTTAACCAAATTTAGTACAATTATTACAATCTGAGAAAGTGGCTGTATGGGGTAAAATATCCCTAGGGGTAAGAATAAGGTTAAAAAGGAAAAATGATCAACAAAACCTATAATTAAATTTTTTGCAAAGAAAAAAAAATTATTAAATAAAACTTTGTTTTATTTTTTATTTAATTAATAAATATGGATTTTCATCAAGTAAACACCAACTCAACTGATTAAAGAAATTAATGTTCTGAATTGGGAATTGAACCCCAGATTCCGACTCTGTATGTCGGCGTGCAGTCCATTACACCATTCAAGATATGGTACAAATGCCAACATTTCTTTCCACTTATACAATTTTCTTACATCCAAAGACAGATAACTAGAACTATTAACAATGTCATCAGATAACTCCTATTCAAACTGTTCTTTTACACGCTTTATATTAGCTTGACCTGTATCTATCTATCTATGTAACTGAATCTTTCAACGCGTTTTTCACCAACTTAAAATAATTGGATCAACTTGAAATTTTGTATACTTGTAAAGGACCCGTGATAATACAATAATTTCATATCTATTTTCTAAAATCCTGGCCAGAATCATCAGAAAATCAAAAAAAAATGTCTTTGTATTTATGTAATGGAATCTTTGAACACGATTTTCACCCACTTAGAAATATAGGATAGATTTGAAACTTTGTATACTTGTAAAGGACCCATGACAATACAATAATTCCATATTTATTTTCTAAAATCCTAGCCAGAATCATCAGAAAATCAAAAAAAGTGTCTTTGTATTTATGTAATGGAATCTTTGAACACGATTTTCACCCACTTAGAGACATTGGATCGACTTGAAACTTTGTATACTTGTAAAGGACTCGTGGCACTACAATAATTTCATATTTTATTTCTAAAATCCTGGCCAGAATCATCAGAAAATCAAAAAAATTGAAACTGGTATAATAGGTTATGGACTTGTCAACTTTTTAGTCAATCGTTGTAAGAGCTCAGTTGGTAGAGCGGTGAACTAGTGGTATACAATTTCAGTAATCCATAGGTCGCTGGTTCGAATCCGGCTGGGGAGAATTTTTTTTTAGAAGAGTAATACTTTTATTAATGAGAATCTTCATTACTCTTAAGCAATAAAGCTTACAATTTTGATGTTATATTTAGTTTAGCATGTTCTAGTCCAGGACAAATTAATTATATTTTTTTATTAATTTTTTTAAAAAGAATCAAACCCCGGGCCTCCGACTCTGTACATTAGTGTGCAGTCCATTACACCATTGGAGACACAATATAAATGTCAACACTTCTTTCCAATTATACAAATGCTCTTACATCCGAAGGCGGATAGCAAGAGCTATTAACAATGTCATTAGAAATGCTCTCCATACATCTAATGTTTTCGAATCATTCCCTGTATAATTCACCTCCTCTAATCTTCATTAATGTTATTATCCCATCTCATTCTTGATCTAACTACATTGTGGTTTCCTCCTAGTTTTTCTACACAATGTTTTCATGCCCCTCTTTCATTCCCCATTTGAGCCACATGTCATATCCATTCCAGTTTACAAGACTTAACCTAATTCATACATTATGTTGAATAATCAATACTGTTGCTTGAAAAGTGAATGTTAAAGTACTGTTATATGAGCATGTAAAATTCAAAAATGTCTTCATTTCTTTTGGTAACAGTGTCAGATTTTGTGTACATTTGTAATTCAAGTAAAACTGACGAATGAGGACTTACTTCTTACAATGAGAGTAACTTCCTCACGCTTGAAACCACCGCTGTTTCCTGCAGTACAACCATATTTACCACTGTCTGTCATATGCACCTCATGTACAAGTAATGTACCATTCTCCAAGATATTGAATCTACTGCGATCAAGACCTGAGAAGTTGAGGTTACGGTCCCAATTTATTGTCGGTTTAGGATCACCATCTGCTACGCAGTGAATCATTACAGGATATCCTTCGTATGCTTCTGTTGGGTTTTGTGGATGAACAACAAATTTCGGTGTCACTGGAAATCAAAGACATATTATCAATTTTAAGTAAAATTTCATCACCTCACTATTCTTTTTAGACCGGTTTTGGAACTTCCTTCTTCATTTCCATTATCAGTGTTTTCAAGACTATTTTGTCGTCTTGAAGAGCTCCCTCTGTTGATAGACTGAAGAACCTTAAAATTAAATCATTTTCCCTGGAAATTTCAATGTTATTAATTTCTTCTTTTCATTTTTTTATGTAGATTTTTTCCCAAACCATGAGTTCTTTAGGTTTTTCTATTTGTTTTAATAATTTAGCCTTTCTTTCAATAAGATGTTTTTCTGACCATGCATGGGGCTGCTAATGCAGATTTTTCTACTTCCCCATTCTTGAAATTCCCGAGATGTTCTTTCAGTCTGGTTTTCAAATTTCTCTTTGTTTTCCCTAGGTAGACTTTATCACATTCTCACCATTTAATCTGATAAATCCCTGATGTTTTCTTCTTCTGTTTTCTCATTTTTGTTGGATCTAATTAATCTAATAATGCTGAAGTTGTTTTCCGGTGCCAATCGTATGTCCAAATAAAAAAAAAAATAAACATATGGTGCTTTAATGGATGATATGTGAATTTCTTGAATTTTATGTTTTATTCCTTTTCTTTTAGAAGTATACTTTGATTAATATATTTTTGTCTTTTGAATTTAATTTATTTTCTTGTGTATCATTCTTTATTCAAATCCATTATTTGTAGCCACATTTATTATGTGTTCTTTTTCTGCTTCTTTGTAAACTATGTGATTAAAGTGACTTCAGCATCAATAGATTAATTAGGTCCAACAAAAATGAGAAAATAGAAGAAGAAAACAAATCAGGAATTTATCAGATTAAACCTGGAGAACGTGAGAACGTCTACGTAGGGAAAATAAAGAGAAATTTGAAAACCAGAGTGAAAGAACATCTCAGGAATGCCAAGAATGGGGAAGTAGAAACATCTGCAGTAGCAGCCCCATGTATGCTCAAAAAATATCTTATCAAAAGAAAGGTTAAATTATTAAAACAAATATAAAACCCAAAGAACTCATGGTTTGGGGAAAAAAATCTACATTAAAAAAATGAAAAGGAGAAATTAATGAACTTTGAAATTCCAGCGGAAAATTATTCGATTTCGAGGTTCTTCAGTCTACCAACAGAGGGAGCAGGAGGCGGCTCTTCAAGACGACAAAACAATGTTTGTGAAAATACTGAGGATGAAACTGAAGAAGAAAGTTCTGAAACCGGTCTAAGAAGAATAAGAACATGTTATGTATCAATTCAAAGCAACAACTACTTTTCATTCTTTACTTTTGTTCCCTGGTTATCAGAAAATCTATAATTAAATTAATGTTTTTATTACCTCACCTCATATCCTTTTTCTTCTATACTGCAGTTTCGGAGTTTATCTCCATCGTCAGTAGCCTCTGGTCAACCGGTGTTATGTCGTTTCTTGGCGGTTTCCTTCTTACTTCTATCGGTGGACATATGAACCTCTGGATCAGGTCAAAATTTGCGGGAGTTTCAAAATTCATGAGTTTTGTCTTTTTTGTTTTTTTGGATATGGATTTTTTCCCAGACTGTGAGTTCCTTTAGTTTATCTGTTTGTTTGATTAGGCTAGCTTCTGTATCAATTAAATGTTTTTCAGACCAAGCATGGGCTGCTACTGCTGACTTGTCCACTTCACCCTTTTTTACATTTCTAAGGTGTTCCTTCAATCTAGTTTTTAAATTTCTTTTTGTTTTTCCTATATAGATTTTGTCGCAATCTTGACATTTGATCTGATATATTCCTGATTTATATTCTTCTCCAATTTTTTCATTTTTGTTGGTTTTAATTATCTTGTTTAGGCTGTATTCATTCTTTGGGGCCCATCGAATGTTAAACTTATTGAAAATTTTCTGGAACTTGTGGTGTTTTACAGGATGGTAAGTAAATTTTTTGAATCTTATGTTCTCTTCTGTTTTGTTTTTTAAGTGTGCTTTCATTAATTAGTTTTTGCCTTTTAAACTTATTTATTTTCTTGTGTACCATGTTCTCTTCATAACCATTTTCTATTGCTACTTTAATTATGTATTCTTTTTCTTTTTCATGAACCGTGAAAAATATGAAAAAGAAAAAGAATACATAATTAAAGTAGCAATAGAAAATGGTTATGAAGAGAACATGGTACACAAGAAAATAAATAAGTTTAAAAGGCAAAAACTAATTAATGAAAGCACACTTAAAAAACAAACAGAAGAGAACATAAGATTCAAAAAATTTACTTACCATCCTGTAAAACACCACAAGTTCCAGAAAATTTTCAATAAGTTTAACATTCGATGGGCCCCAAAGAATGAATACAGCCTAAACAAGATAATTAAAACCAACAAAAATGAAAAAATTGGAGAAGAATATAAATCAGGAATATATCAGATCAAATGTCAAGATTGCGACAAAATCTATATAGGAAAAACAAAAAGAAATTTAAAAACTAGATTGAAGGAACACCTTAGAAATGTAAAAAAGGGTGAAGTGGACAAGTCAGCAGTAGCAGCCCATGCTTGGTCTGAAAAACATTTAATTGATACAGAAGCTAGCCTAATCAAACAAACAGATAAACTAAAGGAACTCACAGTCTGGGAAAAAATCCATATCCAAAAAAACAAAAAAGACAAACTCATGAATTTTGAAACTCCCGCAAATTTTGACCTGATCCAGAGGTTCATATGTCCACCGATAGAAGTAAAGAAGGAAACCGCCAAGAAACGACATAACACCGGTCGACCAGAGGCTACTGACGATGGAGATAAACTCCGAAACTGCAGTATAGAAGAAAAAGGATATGAGGTGAGGTAATAAAAACATTAATTTAATTATTAAATTAAACCTCATAGTGTTCTTTCCCTGTGAAAGTTAAATAAATCAGAAAATCTATATTTACATATTTTCCAAGTACAAGTTAATTTTTGTTGTGTTATATAACTTCTATTGCTCTTTGGTATTTGAAGTATATTTTAAAATTTTCTTTGTTTGAAGTTTTCAGTTCATAAACTCAACATTACTGTGTATCTAAAACAAAATAAATTCAATCAGGCTGGATCAACTATTTTCCAAATTTTAATGATTTTGTTAAAGCTTATTAATTTTCTTAATTTTCCTTATCTTGTATTGTGAAGTTTGTTAAGTTATCTATTTTAATTTAGTGAATGTATTCAAGTAATACAAAAGAAAATTAAATGGGGAATTTAACCTCTAATTCAAGTACTTTCAAAACATAAAACATTTCAAAATATTTTACTTATTTCATTAGATAATTTCAAACTTTATAATTATTATTCAAATAATAAATATAAAATTGGTAATACCAACTCAACCAATTAAAATTCTAATTATATTGACTCATTTAAAAAAATGGGATACGCCATAACTTAGTTGGTTAAAGCAACATGTTGCAAGATGGAAGGTTGTGGAGTTAGGATTTTTAAACTAGTCTAAAATTTCTGGCAGCACCATGCCCAGGGGTTGACTCAGTCTCTAACAAAAATTAGAACCAAACACATGTTCTGGGGGGGTATAGACAATCATGCAGGGCTGACATCTCAAGCTGATTGTCTAAAAAGGTGGGGCCACCTAACCTCCTACAACCCATAAGCCTCGTAAGATATATAGTGGGATCACTTTACTTTACTTTAGCCTAATAAAAATATTACTGATATTACAAATTACAAAACCGAGATAGTTGATTTATAAAGAGCAGAGTGAGGTTTGAGGATTCTAGTGCAGTCTACAGTAATTTGAAGAAAAGAATTTAAATCCATCCATCCATCCATCCATAGTAATTCTGCCTGAAGGCAGGTCTTTCACTGCAATCATAGCAATTTCATACTATGCTTTGCAGCTTTACTAGGGAATTGTTGGTGTGGTAGCTTCCCGTTGCTTTCCACAAGAAATAATGTACAAATTTTTGTAGCAAAATATGAATAACAACCTGAAAAAAAGTGTGTATATATATATTCATTTGTGGTTGTTTTGCCCAACAAAAATATCCAAAAAATTGAATGAGAAGTTATTATAGAAACAACCTAAAAAGAGGCCATATTAAAAATGCGAACATAAGAAGACAGTTATGAATTATGGGTACAACTTATGGAAATATGTTAAAAACTAAAAGAATAACCTACATCATATTAAACTTACAAAGCTAATCAAAATAACTCACCCTAACCTTACGCTAAGCTTGTCTAACTGTACATCCCCATATGGGGACAAGGGATCTCCATATGGGAAGTTTTTTTCTACTTCTACAATGGTGTAACAGCCAATGTTGGACCTTAGCCTCTCCTTTGTTAGGAGTTACTAGACAAAGTTAATTTAGTTATGCATATTTCCCCAAAAATGTCATGAATGGTATACAGTCAATATACCGAACCAATGAGACAACTAAGGTATTACTAGGATGAAGGAGATTGGTAAACTTTACTTAGAGGCTTCTTTATTCAGGCTTAAGGCTCTTTTACGAGCCTGAAAATCTCCCAGAGAAATTGTTTCTTGGATTTTTCCATCCTAAAAAATCCATTGACCCCCAGCCAGATTAGAACTTGTGACCCTTGGGACCAGAGGCAAGGAACATAACCACTAGTCCACTGCAACCGATGGAAAGCTTCTTAACCAAGCTAATTTAGTCACTTTTTTCCCTACAGTTGTCAATGAATGAAATATGATTACTACATCGCCTCAAAGAGACATCTAGTAAGCAACTGAGCTATTACTTGAATAGGAAAGGCTGATTAAATTTTGCTCAGAGGCTCTAATTTAGGCTTGAGATTCTTTTACAAGCCTTACATAGCTTAAGAGTCCCTCCCAGTGGACTTCTGGCCCTTGGATTTTTTCTTCTTAAACCCTGGCCAAGTTTGAATCTGCAACTCTAAAGACCAGAATCAAGGAACTTAATCCCTAGACCACAGAGGCCAATAGCCTAACCTTATATTGTTCATTTCATATAGCATATTTTGTTGTTAAGTATTATTTCAAGATTCATAGACTATCATTTGGACTAGAAGAGCCTGAGTTTTTTTTCTGGTTTTGTTTAGCTGTAAAGGTAAATGCTGGGTTGGAATTTCATTGCCAGGATCCATTTCATCATATCATTAAAATAAAATTAGTGATCTGCTTGAAACATATAACAAACACAACAAAATTAATTCATTCAACATTTTTGGACATTAAAAGTTTGTTCCAGATAGATAAAGATTCAATTCTGAATCACCTGCACAGAAAATGAGGATGTATTACAACATGATTTTATCTGATTCATAAAAAGTTCTCAATTCCCAGCTTCCTGTTTCAACTAGCTATTGAACTCTTTTGATATGAATTAAATAGGTTCTAGATTAGTTTCAGGAACTGGGAATTCTGGACATGTGCAGATGGTTAAAGTACACAATCGTATGGTTGGAATTTTTTCCCCATAGATATTGGATTGAGGTTAAACACAACTTATATGTTAGTTATAGAATAAAACGTTTAAAAATGCTATCATGAGTAATCTGGAAGGTGAAATTAAGGCCCGAAGATTGGAGTGATTGGGACATGCCATTAATATGGAAGATGACCATATTCCAAAAATAATTTTGAATTCAAAACTGGAAGGTTGACGTAATGTGGGGTGACAGAAATTGGGATGGTTGGATCATTCGAGGGAGCTCTGGGAGTTCAAGGATAGAGGAATAAAGTACAAGACAGGAGAGAATGATTAATTATTACAAGAAAGACTTGACTAAAAGGACTGTGAAGCCACAGAAGAAGATATTTTATGATGAATCAGGTTTGGAAAATTATGATAATTTCAGTTTTAACACAGAAAGAAGAAAAAATGAAAATTATTTAGGTACTCTTAGTAGGAAGTAACACCATGAGGTGTTGATAACTGAATATTAAAAATATCTCACCTCATATTTTGTCTTCTTTTTAGACCAGTTTTGGAATTATTCCATCTTCAGCATTTTCACAACCGTTGTTCTGTCATGGTGATTGCATTGCTTTTTCTTCCATCTGTTGGTAAACTGATGAACCTCCAAATCGAATTACATTGCTCAAGAATTTCAAAATTCATTAATTTGTATTTGCCATGTGCAAAGATAGAAGCAAAGGCTTCATAGCATTTGGTGCTGGGAATTACAACGTATATAAGAGAAGAATTTGCGTTTAGACTGGAAGTCGCCCCGGTAGCTCAGATGGTAGAGCATTGGCCCAGAAAGCCAAAGGTCCCAGGTTCGAGTCTCGGTCTGGACGAAAAAAATTTTCTCTTCAAATATAATTTTTCCTTCAGTGAGAAGTGTTAAATTAATAATAAAAACAGCAATAGAAGCCCTACTGGCTTTATAAAGTAGTGTTCAAATTCCCGATGAATGTCTTCTTAACTAAGAAGATAGAAGCAAAGGCTTCATAGCATTTGGTGCTGGGAATTACAACGTATATAAGAGAAGAATTTGCATTTAGATCGGAACTCGCCCCGGTAGCTCAGATGGTAGGGCAATGGCCTAGAAAGCCAAAGGTCCCGGGTCCGAGTCTCGGTCTGGGTGAAAATTTTTCTCTTCAAATATAATTCATTAATTCTTCCTATTTGTTTTTTGAATGTGGATTTTTTTAAAAATGTGAGCCTTTTAGGTTTTTCTATTTGTTTTATTACCTTAGTCTTTCTTTCAATTTGATGTTTTTCAGACCAAGCATGAGGGCTACTGCAGATTTTTCTACTTTCCTCATTTTTTAACATTCCTAAGTTGTTCCTTCACTCTGGATTTTAAATTTCTTCTTCTTTTCCTTATATGGATTTTATCACAATTCCCACATTTTATATGATAAATTCCTGATTTATTTTCTTCTTCCATTACCCCATTTTTGTTGGATTAGATTATTTTATTGAGGCTAAAGTAATTTTTCGGTGTCAATCTTATGTTCAACTTTTAAAAATAAATTTTAACCTTGTGATACTTCAATGGACGATGCGTAAACTTCTTCATTTTATATTCTTTCTTCTACTTTATGAAGTGTACTTTCATTGATTATTTTAAAAAGGAAGAAGAATATATAAAATTCAAGTTTATATATTATCCACTGAAGCATAACAAGTTTCAAAATTTTTTTGAAACGTTCAACTTAAGATTGGCACCAAAAAATTACTTTAGCCTCAATAGAATAATCAGTTCCAACAGAAATGAGATAATGGAAGAAGAAAATAAATCAAGGATTTATCTGATGAAATGCAGGGATTGTGATAAAATGTATATAGGGAAAACAAAAGGAAATTTGAAAACCAGAGTGAAGAAACATCTCAGGAATCTTAAAAATGGGAAGTAGAAAAATCTGCAGATGCTGCTCACGCTTGGTCAGAAAAACATCAATTTGAAAGAAAGGCCATATTAATAAAACAAATAGAAACACCTAAAGAACTCACGGTTTGGGGAAAAATCTACATTGAAAAAGCAAGGAGAAATTAATGCATTTTCAGATTTCCGAGGAATGTGATTTGATTTTAAGGTTCATCGGTCTGCCAACAGATGGAGGAAGAAGCTGTATGACACCACAACAATATTGAAGATGGAATAATTCTGAAACCGATCTAAAAAGAATAACAAAAATATGAAGAGAGATGATATATTTTTAATATTTAATTATTTGAATGTTGAAAATGGATGCACTTTATTCTTTAAAACCCTACTATGATTACATATTATCCAGGAGGACATTAAAGAATGGTTCAAGAAATGTTCCAACTTTGCAAAATTACTAAAAGGTTCTGACCACAAATTTAACCGGTGCAAGCATAGAATTGTGTTTTGGTTCATTATGTGTTCTGAATTGCTTATAAGAACAAATCTTGAAGAATCTGTACATAAGAATTAAATAAATAATAAATGAAAAACAAACTGATTGATATTCAGTAAACAATTTGAAAGACACTCATTTTATAGAACACTAGCTAATACCCGGCGTGCGCTGCTACGCCTAAATAAATTAAAATTAATGTGCTTTTATAAACATAAAAGTTAAATAAGTAACAGGAAAAATAATTATAAATTTATATTTTTTAGATACTCCATGCTGATTACCTGGCGTTGCCCAGGAATCTACTTATCCTGATCTTCTTGACATAAATGAGCTGAAATATGAAAATTAATGTGTTTTATGTTTAGTTAAATAAATGAGAGGAAAAAATTATATCATAATTATTTTTTGATACCCCATGCTGTTTACCTGGCATTGTCCGGGAATCTACTCATCCCGATCTTCTTGGCATAAATGAGCTGAAAGACAAAAGTTAACGTACTTCTTATGATTACTTATTTTAGGAATTCTCACTATGAGGTATATTCATTAAGGTAGAATATTTTTATCACTCACCTCATATTGTTCTTCTTATTTGATTATAAACTAGTTTCGGAACATAGTTTCTGTTCCATCCTCAGTATCATCACGACCGTTGTTCTGTCGTCTTGAAGAGTTGTCCTTCTCTCCTTCCATTGGCTGACTGAAAAACCTTGAAACCAGGTCATTCTCACCGGGAATTTCAAAGTTCATTAATTTCTTCTTTTTGCTCTTTTGAATGTAGATCTTTTCCCAAACAGTAAGTTCTTTTGGTTTTTCTATTTGTTTTAATAATTTTGCTTCTTTCTCGATAAGATGTTTTTCAGACCATGCATGGGCAGCCACTGCAGATTTTTCTACTTCCCCTTTCTTGACATTCCTGAGATGTTCTTTTACTCTAGTTTTCAAATTTCTTTTAGTTTTTCCTATGTAGAATTTCTCACATTCTTCACATTTAATTTGATAAATCCCTGATTTGTTTTCTTCTTTAATTTTCTCATTCTTATTAGGTCTAATCAGTCTACTGATGCTGTAGTCATTTTTGGGTGCTAACCTTATGTTGAAATCTTTAAAAAATTTTTGAAACTTGTGGTGTTTTAATGGACGATATGTGAATTTTCTAAATTTTACATTATCTTCTTTTACTTTTAGAAGAGTGCTTTGATTAATAAATTTTTGTCTTTTGAACTTGTTTATTTTTTTTGAGTATCATTTTTATAGCAAAACCATTTTTCGTGGCTACGTTGATTATGTGTTCTTTTTCTTTTTCTATAACTATAAAGTTCACTATGGAAAAGGAAATCAATGGAGAAATACCATTTTTAGATCTCAACTTAAAAAGGAATGAAGAAAATAAGATAGAATTTGGAATTTACAGAAAGAAGACACATATAGATAACTACATAAAAGCTTTAGGTTTCAATCACATAGCTCACAAAGAAGCAGTTTTCAATAGTTTGACACATAGATTAGTGAACATACCAATGAACAAAGAAAATTATGAAAAAGAAAAAGAACACATAATCAACGTAGCCACGAAAAATGGTTTTGCTATAAAAATGATACTCAAGAAAATAAACAAGTTCAAAAGACAAAAAATTATTAATCAAAGCACTCTTCTAAAAGTAAAAGAAGATAATGTAAAATTTAGAAAATTCACATATCATCCATTAAAACACCACAAGTTTCAAACATTTTTTAAAGATTTCAACATAAGGTTAGCACCCAAAAATGACTACAGCATCAGTAGACTGATTAGACCTAATAAGAATGAGAAAATTAAAGAAGAAAACAAATCAGGGATTTATCAAATTAAATGTGAAGAATGTGAGAAATTCTACATAGGAAAAACTAAAAGAAATTTGAAAACTAGAGTAAAAGAACATCTCAGGAATGTCAAGAAAGGGGAAGTAGAAAAATCTGCAGTGGCTGCCCATGCATGGTCTGAAAAACATCTTATCGAGAAAGAAGCAAAATTATTAAAACAAATAGAAAAACCAAAAGAACTTACTGTTTGGGAAAAGATCTACATTCAAAAGAGCGAAAAGAAGAAATTAATGAACTTTGAAATTCCCGGTGAGAATGACCTGGTTCAAGGTTTTTCAGTCAGCCAATGGAAGGAGAGAAGGACAACTCTTCAAGACGACAGAACAACGGTCGTGATGATACTGAGGATGGAACAGAAACTATGTTCCGAAACTAGTTTATAATCAAATAAGAAGAACAATATGAGGTGAGTGATAAAAATATTCTACCTTAAGTACTTCTTATGATTAGTTCAATAAGTAAAATGAAAAATAATTATAAATGTATATCGTAATTATTTTAAGATTTCCCGTGCTGATTACCCGGTGTTGCGCAGGAATCTACTTATCCTGATCTTCTTGGCACAAATGAGCTAAAAGTCAAAATTTGTTATTGTGAATTATCCGTAAAAGAATACCCGCCATAGCTGCTATGCTTGCACAGGAATCAACGTACTTGTCTTGATTTTCTTCGCACCAATGAAAGACAAAAATGGTTAATGTGAGTTATCCGTAAGTGATAAATATATGCTGTGCAGAGTTTTTTGTAGAGATTTTTGAGATATTCAATTCTGTGTACATTAATTTTGTGCATTTGTTATGGTTTAGGCAACATAAGCCATTTAAGCTTCCGAAGAGCTACTTTTTTCACGTTTTCCACTACAAAAGGCAATTTTTAAGGGTGTAGGAGTTGAGTATCACAACTCTCTTATAGCCTATGTTCATCCCAGGAATCTCCTGAACATTTTGCAAAAAGCCCCATCACAATCAGATCAACGGTATGACCGCGCATAAAGTACAAATAAACAAAAAAAAAATGCATTTTTATATATTACATTTATTTTCAGATGATTTAATTTATTCTTCCATTCTTGTCTGTTCATCCATATATCTTCTTCTATTTCCCATTCCCTCTTAGTTTCATTGATTCCCTGAATCCGGAAAAATGTATATTCATTGTAAAAGCCGGAATAATAAAAAAAATAATAATTTATTCTTTTTAACCCATTCACTGGCAGTCATTTAAATGGCCTGAGCTTCCTGCATGATATTCAATGGGCATTTAAACCGAGAGACAGAATTAAAAATTACAACATTCTTGAAAAAGTGGCGCAAAAGTTTTATTTTTAAGATATCTTAATGAAAAAAAAAATAGCATTAGAAAGAGAAATCTTTCCTTTATATATTTGTGGGACAATTTTATTTATTTTAAAACAGCACAATAGTCAGAGATTAATCTTACAGCTTTTTTTCTGAAAAAATTGAAGAAAGTCTAACTTGAAAAAAATATTTGCACAGACTGTAGTGTCATACTTTCTTGCTTGTCTGTACACATGCTGACATAAACATGCGTGACTATCTCACACTAAGTCACATACCATATATGTAGAAAGAGAGTTGTATTTCTCTGCTCAGCTCTCAAGGAAAGAGAACTTGACCTCTCATTCAAAGTCTCTAAATATACCACACACAAAAAAAAAGGCACAACACTTCTCTGAAAGGAAGGGAAATAGATCTAGTTTCACCATGTAGAAGATTATTTGTGCAAAATTAGCAGGGAGAAAATAGTCTAATTGTTACGAAAACAATTCTTTTCAAACAAAGAATAAAATACATTTTTTGAGGGAAAATGAAGGCCCAATGGTCGATGTATCTAAATACGATGTAAATAGAATTTTTTCTCTAATTATTTTGATAGTAATTATTAGAAAACAAAGTTTGGAAATGTACTGTTTCACAGATAAAATGCTTGCCATACCAACTTTTCCAGAAAATCCATGACAAATTCAGATTTTTATTCATCTTGAGATTTCCGTTTCGCTAATAATAATATAGCATGTGACAAACTAAATAAGATACCCCTTGTTTTTATACACCTCATAACGATATATATTGTCTATCTATTTACAGGAAAAAAATTACAGAGGATGAAAGTCTCATATTATGGAAAAGATGTCTTAGCTGGAAACACTTTATTTGGTACAAAAGTGCCAGATTTGGGAAAAAAATTATTTGTTTGAATGCAGAACTGGAATAACAGTAGTATTTACACAAGAAAAGGAACTGTCATTATGGACGACTTCGAATTAGGACTTTTCGTTTCTATTGTTATGTATCTGACAGACCCGTTGTTGGATAAGGGTAGGGCCATATTTCTAGGCAATTAGTATAGCTTCCTGTAAATCATGTCATTCTCTGTAAACATGGGCACAAATGGAATTGATACGTGCGGATAGCACTTACCTAAAAGCATTGTGAAAAGGAAAAATAAATATGCAGCAATTACTGCTCCTTACTTATGTCATATGTCATATGGAATGGCCATAGGCAGATGTTAACCTTATCTAATTGGCATTTGAGGGTAGATGTGATAAATACAGAGAAATTAGATTCAGTTACAAAAAAAAATTAAAAATTGGACATTGTACACACTTACAATCAGAATATGGATGGGATGGACCTAGTGGACAGCATTACCAATCAATGCAGAAAAAATAAAATGGTGCAAGAAATAATGTCATTCATGCATGTGATGGATATTGTCATATACAACTGAAATCCCTGGATCTAAACATGACACTCTTAGATTTTCATCTCGCTCTATCAAGTTAGTCTGTCTTGAGCAGTGCTACTCAACAGTCGAGCCTAAGACAAGGGAACATCACCTAGAAGCATTCACCACCGAAGATGCCCTCCGCAGTTGAGGGAGAAACATCTGGAAGAAATACCAGTTATAGACCACGGCCTCATAGCCTGGAATCTTTTAACATTATGATTACCAGCCATGAAAGCCTGCATTCCACATAGTTAATGTTATTCTCCCACCTCATTCTTGGTCTACCAACTGGGCATTTTCCTACCAGAAGCTTCCATGCACATCTTTCATTCCAGATTTGTGCCACATGTCCTGCCCATTGCAGTCTACGAGACTTAACTGTTCTTATTATATCTGGCTTCCTATAAAGACCATGTAGTTTACTTTATGCAGTCTTCTCCATTCACCTGTATGTTCATCTCTCTAGGGTCCAAAAATTTTCCTAAGAACTTTATTCTCAAATACTCGTAATCTCCTTTCCTCCCTTAAAGTAAAAGACTATGTTTTGCATCCATATATATTTTCAGTTTAACATTTTTTGAAAGGAGTTGAGACGTCAATAGTCTCTGTAATGCATAATAGCATGCATTTCCACAATTGAGCCTATGTTTAATTTCCTTGTGCATCTCATTCCTATTTGTGATTATTGTTAAAGCAGGATTTTAATATCATAATAAATATGAAAGTCAAAGTTAATAATTTTATACTTTAAAATTCTTTTAATATTTAAATATAACTTAAATAAAGAAAAACATCTAAATAATTCATTGGTTTTCATTGTTGAATAAAAATGTCTCAGTAACAATTAAAGAAATTGTATTACATAACAGTCTTTCTGTTATAACTGTAATAAGAACACCTGCCTAACTTTATATTTTTAAATGAAAGTATACTAAACTCTGATTGGATGTTAAAACAATTAACTTTTTGATTTAACAAATCAAATTTAAACATTATATTAACCAATAGAATTTAAAATATAACATCATGTGATGTAATAATGCTCTTTAAAATTATAAAGAATTACATAGTCAGCATACAACTTTCATCAAGGATAGAAGCAATAACAGCTCTCTTGATAAAATGTAATATTTAATACAATAATAATTGAGTCAAGTAAGGAAAATAATTTATTTTTTTAATTGACGGTGAAGAATAATACCACCTACATTTACTTGATCTGCTGGGAAATCAAGAAGTGAATAAATTTACAATTATTTCTACAAGAAACAGTTTTTAGTGATTTTTAAAGTGTTTTCCTATCCAGTGTACCAAATTCCGACCTTGAGAAGAGATTCCAGCTCTACCGAAAATTAAACCCAACCTGAACCAGTAATTCTTTTTGGGACACCAATCCTTCAAAATGTTACTACAACATCAGGCATGAAGAGAGTTAGCTGCTTCAAAACGTCACCACAACATGGGAAAAGAATTACTTCTTCAAAATGACGCTTCCAACGCGGGACCTGAATCATCATACAACCTGAGTCACCATCATTCAACTAGAATCATTGCACATTCTGGAACTTCAAGAATCTAATACATCAAGGAACCAGAAACATCGTGGGAAAATCAAACCAGGTGCCTATACACGAGATCGGAGTTAGTACACTGCGACGAATGTAAGTAAATATAAATTTTAACAGTGAAATAGTTAAAGTGCATTTATGTGATTTTAAGAAATATAGAAATGGCAACGAACAAAGAAAATAATTTAAATAGTGATAGTAATATGCCGACAAGCGAAATCGAATCTGTTAATAATGGACAAAGTGTTGATATTCCTAATGGTAGTGATATTAATAATGATAATAATCAAGCTTTGAAAGATATCATGATAATGATAAAGACCATGTTTGTGGAACTTAATCAGAAAATGGATAGTAATAATGGAGAACTTAAAGAATTAAAAAGTGAAAATTCTAAACTTAGTCAGAAAATGGATAGTAATAATACAGAACTTAGGGAATTAAAAAAGTGAGAATTCTAAAATTAGGGAAGAATTGAATGATAAATTTGAAATATTTGGTGTTTGGGTAGAAGAAAGATTTGAACAATTAAAAATTGAATGTAATCTAAATCAAATCAGGGTAGAACAAAATATACTAGATTTGAAAGATAAACATCATCATCATCATGAACAAATTCGTTTTAGGCCATGTGGCCTGTATGGTGAAAGATAAACATGATAGTGAAATTAAATTAGTAGATGATAAAGTAAAAGATGTAATAAAATCTATCATGCAAATCGATGATGCATGTAAAAATAGCTTCATAAATTTAGGAAGTACAGTTCAAAATTTAGGAAGTACAGTTGAAAATTTGGGAAGTACAATTCAAAATTTAGAAAGCAAGGTTGAAAAAGAAAGAAATAATTCCAAAAGTGAAGTAATTAAAATAGAAGAAGTGGTTAATGAAAAGATGGGAAATTGGATTGAAAAAGTTACAGATTTAGAAAATAAATATAAATTAATTTTGAATAAGAATAAAGAGTCAACTAGTGTGAGTGAAAATAAGTTTGACAAATCAGAAGAATGTAGCATGGAGAGTCAATCTCAAAATTTTGTGGAAAATTCAAAAATTCCGGCAAATTTATTGTCAGAAATAAATTTACCATGTCTTTCAGATCACTCTAGCCAAAGTCCTCTTGACTTCATTACAGGGTTAGAGGAATATTTTCAATTAAAATGTATTAGTGATAATTACAAAATGATGTTTGTGAAAAGGTCATTAAAAGATTCGGCCGAATCTTGGTTTAAAATAGCATGTCATGACTTGATGGATTATAATACATTTAAAAGTGCTTTTATGAATTACTATTGGGGTCATGAAAGACAAAATAAAGCCAAGTTAGAGATTACCAGTGGTAAATATAACCCTAAATAGATCATAGTTACCTTGGGTATTTTCTAGAAAAAGCAAGGATGGCCGCACTTCTCCAACCACCTTTGATGAAAAATCTTTATTGTCCTTAATATCCCATCATTATCCAGATGAAATTAAATATCACTTAATTATTGCTAGACCTCAAAACATTTCAGACATGTTAGAGTTGTTATCTTTATTAGAAAACAAAACGGAGGTTGAGATCAGAAACAAGGGAGCTAACTGGAATGGACAAGAAAATTCCAACAAAAATTTTCTTGGGGTAGGGGCAGAGAACAATGAAAAGAAAAATTATGATGATCATAATAAAGATGTAAAATAAAAATTTAATGATAATTATAATAGGAGTAGGAACACCCAAGCAAATAGAGGCATGTCAAATGGAAATAATTATAGGATTAGACCTTATAATGACAGAGCTGTAAATAATTCTGGAAATTTTCAGAATAGAAATGATAGGAGAGAAATTAACTTTATGAATGTGGAAAATTTTCGTGAAGGTAATGATAGAAATTGGACATCACCCCATAGAAGGAAACATAGACGTAATAGTTATTCTAATGGATTTTCTTATAATAACCAAAGAGAAGGATATTTTGTTAGGCAAGAATGTATAAATAATACAAGTCCTCAAAGTGAAAATGGTGGCAGACGTCATGATACTGGAATAAATCCTAATACGATTAATAATAATCATGGGCTTGTGTTAACTAATGATAGTAACAGGGTTGAAGCTGAGGGGAATAGAATACCTCAGAATTTAAATGCCAATTAGATACGTCAGGGACTCCGTTGCATATCTCAACTTGTCTAAAATTAGGGGTCAACAATAGCTTCGATCGTGTAGAAATTTTATCAACATTTAAACCAACAGATATGGTTAGCATTAATAATGATAATGGCTATAAAGGAGAAATTAGTAATAATATAAACATTTCCAAGGAGAATGAAGAATTAGATAGAACATATACTAGAGAAATGAATATTATTGGTCGTCCACCTAAGCTAAAATTAAATATTTGCGGATTGAAGATTATTGGTATTGCAGACAGTGGATGTTCTAATACAATAATTGATCAGAAATTTTACAATACCTTAATTTCTAGAGGAAATAAGATCAATACAGTAAGAATTTGTGGGGTATACTGCACCCTAGCTATTGGAAAGAAGAAGTTACCTATTAGACTTCAATGTTTATTAGAAGTAAATATCTATTCAACTAAATTTAAAGTTATTTGTTTAATATCACCTTACTTATCATGTGATATGTTAATTGGATGCGACATGTTAGATCAGTACAGAGCTATCATTGATTTTGAGAATTATAATATGTCTTTAAGTAACGAGACAAATTATAGAATTGTCGTGCCATTTGCCAGAGAATTTGAGGAGATTCAGAATATTAGTAGACAAGAAAATTTGGTAAAAGATGAGCACATTTTCATTGAAAACATAAATGTAGAAGAATGTGATAGAAATAATGAAGATGGGGATTTGACCCAAGAAACCATGAATGAAGATATTCATGTGTATAATAATGAATTCCTGTGTGATAATTCCACAGTTGAATATTTTAAAAATAATATTGATGTATATAAGTGTGTAGAAGATGAATGTGCTGACTGTATAGAAAACAAAGAAATTCCTCTTCTCATGTGCATGGTAGATGACGAGGGAGACGATTTTTGCCAACTGATAAGAGATATGGTAGCCAATACACATGGTATTTCAGAACAACAGAAAGATAGATTATATGATGTTTTGATGAAAAATACATACTCATTTTCACAGAAGCCTGGATTGTGCAATTGTTTTGAATACTCATTGAGGATCATAGAACATGAACCGATTAAGATCAAAAGCAGACCGATTCCTCTTAGCATTAGAAAACAAACAGACAACTTAATTCTAAAATTTGTACCCCTAATAAAGGAAAAATTGAAATATGTAGCGTGAGATTAAATGAAAAAAGAACTTGAGATATGCAGCGTGAACAGCAGTTGAAGATATGTTGCGTGAATAAGATGAGATATGTAGCTTGAAAAAAAAAATCTGAGATATGTAGCATGAGATCTAATGAAGAAAAAGTTGAGATATGTTGCATGAATAAGTTGAGATATGTTGCGTGAATAAGTTGAGATATGTAGCTTGAAAAAAAAATCTGAGATATGTAGCGTGAGATCTAATGAAGAAAATATTGAAATATGTAAAGTAAAAGACAAGTTGATATTTTGTATTAAGAGAAAAAATTAAAATATGTTGCTAAAAAGAAAATGTTATATGAATGTAACAGAGATATGTTGAATTAGAATATTGTATGAAAAAAATATTTGTAATCTTATTTTGATATTTATTGTTCTGTAATGAAAAATGGGCTCAAACACAGGGACATGTTCCTAGGAACATGGAATGTTAGGACTTTATACAATAGCGGGGCACTAGAGATATTAACGCGGGAACTAGATAAATCGCCCTTGGATATAGTCGCTTTACAGGAAGTCAGGTGGCCAGGAGAAGGTAGTCAGGAATCAGGAAGCTTTGCATTATACTACGGGGGTGCAGAAAGACCTGCATTTGGAACGGGTTTTTTAGTCAGAAGG
The DNA here is from genome assembly GCA_030220185.1 of Diploptera punctata. NCBI lineage: Eukaryota > Metazoa > Arthropoda > Insecta > Blattodea > Blaberidae > Diploptera > Diploptera punctata. Next base: position 637,091 of record JASPKZ010010257.1, read on the forward strand.
AGGATCCTATCTGCTATCCGAGATATTAAGTTTGTTAGTGATAGGGTATCATACATAATTCTAAAGGGTAAACAACATGATTTTATAATTGTAAATGTACATGCCCCCACAGAAGATAAAGATGACAAGATCAAGGATGAGTTCTATGAAGAATTAGAATGCTTATTTGATAGCCTTTCACGATATCATATGAAAATTATCTTAGGAGATTTTAATGCAAAAGTGGGGCGGGAAGATATATTCAAACAAACAATAGGCAAATTCAGTCTTCATGAAGATAGTAACGACAACGGGATTAGATTAGTCACATTTGCCACATCAAAGAATCTCATTGTTAAGAGCACAACATTTCAGCATAAGGATATTCATAAATACACCTGGACGTCCCCAGATGGAGAAACTCGGAACCAGATAGATCATGTATTAGTGGATAAAAGCTGGCACAGTAGCATAATCGATGTTAAATCAGTTAGAGAGACAGACTGCAATTCGGATCATCATCTGGTCAGAGTGAAAATCAGACAACGACTATCGCTTATGAGAGGAACAAATGCTAAAGATGATTCTGTAAAATTTGAATTAAAAAACTTGAAAAATGATGAAATGCGGCAAGAATACCAAATCAAAATTGCTAATAGATTTCAAGTACTGGAATCTTCCGATGACAATGTGGCAAACGAAGAAGAAACTGATATAAATAAAGAATGGGAGGCTATAAGAGATACTATTAAATTGTCAGCATCAGAAAGTGTTGGTTGTTTAAAAAAGAGGCAAAACAAGAAATGGTTTGATGAGGAATGTGCCGACATTGTAAAGAAAAGAAAGCTAGCAAAAATGAAATGGTTACACGAGCCAAATGAGGTAAATTTAGAGCAATTGGGTAGTATTAGACGGGAAACCACCAAGCTACTAAAGAGTAAAAAGAGGGAATATTTGAGAGAGAAGATTAATGATCTTGAAATGAATGCAAAAAATAGGAACATTAGAGAATTATATCAGGGAATTAGCATAGAGAAGAAAGGGTTTCAGGCTAGAACAAACATAATTCGGAATGAAAATGGGGATATGATTGCAGATTCCAGGACTATATTAAATAGATGGAAAAGTTACTTTAATCAGCTATTAAATGTACATACAGAACAGGACATTGAGGAGGATAATTTACAGACAGCAGAAATGCTAGTCGCAGAGCCAAGTGCAATGGCGATTGAAAAATTGAAGATGTATAAAAGCATCAGGTTCAGACGAGATCCCAGCAGAACTGATAAAATCAGGGGGAGAAAAATTGATGGACAAGATACGCTGCTTGCTTAGTATGATTTGGGAAAAAGAAGCTCTTCCAGATGAATGGAAGGAATCAATTATCGTACCAATTTATAAGAAAGGAGATAAAACTGATTGCAACAACTACAGGGGCATCTCATTACTTTCAACTTCGTACAAAATTCTAACAAATATATTAGTAAGCAGACTTACTCCCTATATTGATGACATTGTAGGAGATCATCAATGTGCATTTAGAAGAAACAGGTCTACAACAGATCAGATTTTTAGTATAAGACAGATTTTAGAAAAGAAATGGGAATATAATGGTACTGTACATCAACCGTATGTAAAAAAGCATAGATTCAATTAAGAGGGAGAAGTTATATAGTATCCTGCTGGAGTTCGGAATTCCTAAAAAGTTAGTTACACTTATACGAATGTGTCTAAATGGCACAAAGAGTAGGGTGCGTGTAGGCAAACAGTTTTCGGACACTTTTCAAATACACAATGGGTTGAAGCAAGGAGATGCACTATCTCCTCTACTATTTAATTTTGTACTAGAGCATGCCATTAAATCTTTAGAGAATGAGGATGGCTTACAACTCAATGGTATTAATAAGCTGTTAGTTTATGCTGATGATGTAGTATTGTTGGCCGATAGCGAGGAGATACTAAAGGACAACACGCACACACTATTGAGTAACACTAAGAAATTAGGACTGGAAGTAAATATCAATAAAACTAAATATATGGTCACACATAGAAATCCATTAAATAATGGAAATGGACAGCTAATGACAAATGAGGGAAATTTTGAGGAAGTGGCTGAATTCAAATACCTAGGAACAATAATCACAAATAGGAATGAGATGCACAAAGAAATTAAACATAGGCTTAATTCTGGAAATGCATTGCAGAGGCTCTTGATGTCCCAACTCCTTTCAAAAAACGTTAAACTGAAAATATATAAAACAATTATTCTACCAGTTATATTATATGGGTGCAAAACATGGACTCTTACTTTAAGAGAGGAAAGGAGATTACAAGTATTTGAGAATAAAGTACTTAGGAAAATGTTTGAACCAAAGAGAGATGAACAGACAGGTGAATGGAGAAGACTACATAACAATGAACTACATGGTCTTTACAGGAAGCCAGATATAATAAGAATAGTTAAGTCTCGTAGACTGCGATGGGCAGGACATGTTGCACGTATGGGGAATGAAAGACTTGCATGGAAGCTTCTTGTAGGAAAGCCAGAGGGAAAACGCCCAGTTGGTAGGCCAAGAATGAGGTGGGAGAATAACATTAACTATGATTTGAGGGAAGTAGATTATACAGGGAATGATTGGAAAACATTAGCTCAGGATAGGGATGTATAGAGAGCTTATGTCCGTGCGGCCATGAACCTATGGGTTTGATAGTGCCAGTGAGTAAGTAAGTAAGTAATGAAAAATGTATGACATTGTTGTCAATGGAATGTATTTCTCTTTCAGGAAAATGAAAATATTTAAAATGTTAATTTCATTGTATGTATAGTAAATGTATATCTATTCCAAGCAGATAAGTTACTTTAAAAATTTGTTAAATTAATATTTCTTGGGGAATGATCATTTTTCTTTTGTTCTTCCTGGTGGAAACAAAAAAAAAGTAATCAGGGGCATTTTAAAACAGGATTTTAATATCATAATAAATATGAAAGTTAAAGTTAATTTTATACTTTAAAATTCTTTTAATGTTTAAATATAACTTAAATAAAGGAAAAACATCTAAATAATTCATTGGTTTTCATTGTTGAATAAAAATGTCTCAGTAACAATTAAAGAAATTGTATTACATAACAGTCTTTCTAAATAATGCTTTTAAAATTGTTTTAAGTCATTGTTGTCAGAATTATAAAGCTTTCTGTTATAACTGTAATAAGAACACTTGCTTAACTTTATATTTTTAAACGAAAGTATACTAAGCTCTGATTGGATGTTAAAACAATTAACTTTTTTGATTTAACAAATCAAATTTAAACATTATATTAACCAATAGAATTTAAAATATAACATCATGTGATGTAATAATGCTCTTTAAAATTATAAAGAATTACATAGTCAGCATACAACTTTCATCAAGGATAGAAGCAATAACAGCTCTCCTGATAAAATACAATAATAATTGAGTCAAGAAAAGAAAATAATTTTTTTTTTAATTGACGGTGAAGAATAATACCACTTACATTTACTTGATCTGCTGGGAAATCAAGAAGTGAATAAATTTACAATTATTTCTACAAGAAACAGTTTTTAGTGATTTTTAAAGTGTTTTCCTATCCAGTGTACCAACTTCCAACCTTGAGAAGAGATTCCAGCTCTACTGAAAATTAAACCCAACCTGAACCAGTAATTCTTTTTTGGGACACCAATCCTTCAAAATGTTACTACAACATCGGGCATGAAGAGAGTTAGCTGCTTCAAAACGTCACCACAACATGGGAAAAGAATTATTTCTTCATTGTTTCTAGGTATTTGAATTCAGCCACTTCCTCAAAATTTTCCTCATTTGTCATTAGCAGTCCATTTCCATTATATAATGCATTTCTATGTGTGACCATATTTTTAGTTTTATTGATATTTACTTCCAGTCCCAATTTCTTAGTGTTACTCAATTGTGTGTGTGTATGTTGGCCTTTAGTATCTCTTCGCTATTGCCCAATAGTACTACATCGTCAGCATAAACTAATAGCTTATTAATACCATAACAGAATAATACCTAACAGAATAAAATAAAAAGCCACAAATGTGCATTGTGCGAAAAAAATTGTGTTGGGAAGAAAATTTAAAAAAAATGTGTGTTGCTTGTGTAGATGTACCACTCTGTTTCAAGATATACTGCTCTCAAATACCCTGTAGAGGTATGATTGTTATAAGAATTAAATTAATGTTTTTATTAATTAATTAAAGATTATTATATTTTAATTGTATAGGTACATTTACAAAAATAATATCATTAAGAATAATCAATTTATAAATTATAGTATACAAGTAAACATGTCGCGGAGAATCGCCGTCCATAATAGGGAACAGGTTAATAACATCATTTTGCATTTTGTTGTTAGAATTTTTTTAATTGTCAACCATGAAGCTAATGGATTTGGAGCTACTCACTTCTAATTTGTTTACATTTTTTTAAATTTTCTAATACACTAATGATCTTGGTGATAAAATCGTAAAATATACAGTCAATATGCCCAATTCACCAATTAATAATTAAAATAGTCAACATGTTTCAACAGTCAAGACTAAATATTGACTGATACTGAGTCAATATTTAGTCTTGAAAATGACAGCTTCGCTGTTGAAACATGTTGACTATATTAATTATTAATTGGTAAATTGGGCATATTGACTGTATATTTTATGATAACATTTTGATAGTAGCGGAGTCTTTATAAGTACTTTTTAAACATACCTATGACATCAATTTCAATGGTGGCATTTATAATGCCCTGTGAGTTAGTTGCAACACATACATATCGTCCCTTGTCACTTGCGGTCACATTGGTGAAGTGGAGGGTTCCATTGATGTCCTTCACATTGTCAGGGATTGTGCCTTGCTGACCTTCTTTAAACCATTTGATGATTGGGGGCAAATCACCTTGGGCTTTGCAGTATATTTTTGCTGAGGAACCCAATTCCAACTTCTTGTTCACGGGTCGAGGTGAAAACTTCAGTTTTTCTGTTCAGTAATAAAATTATTTCATGAGAACAAAATAATGTTCAGAGTAAATGTTCAGAGTGGATAATCAAATCATCACTAGATTTACTAGATCTTATAAAAATTTGAAGAGTTTCCTTGAAAAAGAATATAACCATCAATTGTTTCAAAGGTGTTTTACCTTAAGATTTAAATTAAACCTCAGTGATATTTTTCCTATAAAATTTCAATACAAGTGTTTTACCTTCTTTTTATTTTTTTGTAAAACGAAAAGCGACTAACAACTAAGCTTACACAAGATAAAACAAGAACACAGCAAATCTAAATGGATAAATATTCCAAGATGATTAATAACAAATAAATTGAGAATGAATTGAAAATATGTATCACACAATATAAAATAAATATTCTTACCTAGACATGTTTTGGAGACATTTTTCTCATTATCAAATATAGTTCCAATTAATTAAGTTATGTAGGTAGGAAATAACACTATGAGGTTTATTTTAATTTGTGTTGAGTTGTTTTTGACTCACCTCATACTTCTTAACTCCCTCGCTGACAGTTGTGAACGTGATACATCATTGAGAATGTCACAAATGCAGTGAAGAAACTCGGGTCTGCGAGGGAGTTAAGAAGTATGAGGTGAGTCAAAAACAACTCAACACATATTAAAATAATTTCAATTGTTGAGTTGAGCAAGTGGTTAGTTGGTTTCTGTCCCTCTAGTGATTGGTAGATGAACTCTAATTTCATTTTAACTGTCGGAATCTACTTATGAATTGAGGTAAAGTTCTCCAAAACATACGAGAGGATTTATTTCATTAGGTGAGGTTCTTCTTCCTTTAAGGGTATATAATCGAGATAACAGAAGTAATGAGGTTCAAATTGGCAAAATGCCTCATAAAAAAATAAAAACTATAAGTAAACCAATGGTAAATATATTTAATAATTTATTTCCTTAATATAATGAGATACAATATGCTTCACAAGATACCTATGTCCTAACTGAGTAAACCAGAATATTTCAACAAAAATATGGGTCACATGAAGTTGACGTGCATATTTCTGATTTACTGTCCTTTTATGTGTTTTCTAATATGATTAATTTTGAAGCTTGAGAGGCAAAAAAGTTACAATCTAGCAACATATAGTTAAAATGAGTTGGAATATTAAAGACTCACCTCATATTTGTAGATTTTTTGTAGACCATGGTTTCGACACACTAAATGTCATTATCAATTCTCTTTAACTGTTGAATCAGCGGTTGGTGGTCATGTAGGTTGATTTCTGCTCCCTCTGTTGGCTGACTAATGAACTTCCAAATCAATTTTTTTCCCCCTTTTCTTCGGGAATTTAAAAATTCATTATTTTCTTTTTTTTCTTGTGGATGTAAATTTTCTCCAGAATTGTGAGTTCCTTAGATTTATCTAACTGTTTTAATAATTTGGCCTTTGTTTCAATTCTGTGTTTTTCTGACCATGCATGTGGAGCTATTGCAGATTTTTCTATTTTCCCATTTTTAACAATTCTAAGGTGTTCTTTCAATCTTGTATTCAAATTCCTTTTTTTTTGTTCTTCCTATGTATATTTTTTCACAATCTTTACAATCAATTTGATAAATCCCTGATTTGTTGCCTTCATCAATCTTTTCCTTTTTGTTGGTTTTAATTAATCTATTCAGGCTATAATCATTTTTCAGTGCTAATTTAATGTTAAATGTGCTGAAATTTTTTTGAAACTTATTAAATGCCAAAGGATGGTATGTAAATTTCTTGAATTTTTTACTAATTTCTTTATCTGTCTGAAGAATACTTTGATTTATCACTTTTTGTTTTTTGAATCTATTTATTTTCTTATGAATCATCTTTTCATCAAAAACCATTCTCTTTTGCTATCTTTAATATGTATTTTTTCACTGTATTAAAATTTTCCTTGCTCATGGGGATGTTCACAAGTCTGTATGTTAAACTATTGAAGACTGAAGAAATCTGGCTGTGGAAAATTCATACCAAGTGATAGAAAAATTAGAAAATATAGAAATTAAACCTTCCGAAAAAAAAAACTGGCCTAATTTGATGTCACCTCATTGTTCACAAACAGTCCCAACAGATAAAAATAGAAATTTTGGAAAAATGGCTAATGGAAATCAAGATAGGTGATGAGAGCAGAAAGGAATACCTGAAATTAACCAAATTGCCCATCAATCAAATATTCTTCACTTACAGAAGAAAACACTACAGACAAAAAACAGGACTTGCAATGGGAAATTCATTATCAACATTTTTGGCAAATATGTTCATGGGAAACTTAGAATTTCAGTAATCAAAGCACACCCTTTGATTTTTTAATTGTGGTGTAGACATATGGACGATATCATAGCAATAGACAATCACAAACACTTGGAAGAAGCTGTACAACTTTTGAATATTCATAATAAAACAATTAAATTTACTATGGAAGTTGAAAATAAGCAACAAATACCATATCTGGTCCTAAAATTGATCAGAAATGAAGGAAAAAAGAATAATAGAATTTGGAATTTACAGAAAAGAAACACACACTGATAATTATATTAAAGCAACAGGTTTTAACCACATCACATATAAACAGGCAGTCTTTAATAGGCCTAGTTCAACACACAGAGTTACGAACATGCCCATGAGCAAAGAAAATTTTAATGCAGAGAAAAAAAAAAACACATATTAAAGATAGCAAAAGAGAATGGTTTTGAAGAAAAGATGATTCTTAAGAAAATAAATAGATTAAAAAACAAAAAGTGATAAATCAAAGTATTCTTCAGGTAGATAAAGAAATTAGTAAAAAATTCAAGAAATTTACATACCATCCTTTGGCATTTAATAGGTTTAAAAAAATTTACAACAATTTAACATTAAATTAGCACTGAAAAAAGTTTATAGCCTGAATAGATTAATTAAAACCAACAAAAATGAAAACACTGATGAAGCAACAAATCAGGGATTAATCAATTTGATTGTAAAGATTGTGAAAAAATGTACATAGGAAGAACAAAAAGGAACTTGAATACAAGATTGAAAGAACACCTCAGAAATGTTAAAAATGGGGAAATACGAGGTGTGATCAATAAGTTTCTGGAATGAGGCCATAAACACAACACAACACTTCAAAGTTTCTATTCAGCACTGTCACCCTTGAAGTAGTCACCTTGGGAGTTGATACACTTGTCCCAGCGCTTCTTCCAATGCTGGAAGCACTTCTGGAAGTCGTCTTCTTTAAATGTGTCCAATGCCTTCTGCGATTCGCGCTGGATGACATCAATGTCCTCAAAACGATGTCCTTGGAGCCGAATTTTTAGCCGTGGAACAGGAAAAAGTCTGCTGGAGCCAGATCTGGAGAATAGGCTGGATGGGGAACAGTACTCATCCTATTTTTGTCCAAAAACTGGCGGACAGAAATTGCTTTGTGCGCGGGCGCATTGTCATGATGCAGGAAGCAGTCACCAGTCCTCCATTTCTCTGGCCGTTTGCGTCACACATTCTCCCTCAATCTTTGCAACACTTGTTTGTAGTACACTTGATTCACTGTTTGACCCCATGGTACAAATTCCTTATGCACAATTCCATTAATGTCAAAAAAAACAATCATCATTGACTTCACATTGATCGAACTTGTCTGGCTTTCTTAGGGCGTGGAGATGCAGGACTCTTCCATTGCGAAGACTGTTGTTTAGTTTCTGAATCGTAGCCATAAATTCATGTTTCATCACCTGTAATAACCTTTTCCATGAACCGTGGGTCATTTTTAAGCTGTTCTTTAAGATTTGTGCAGGCAATCACACGACTTTCCTTTTGGTCATTTGAAAGGAGGCGGGGCACGAACTTCGCAGCAATTCTTCGCATGTTCAAATCGTCTTTCAAAATGCTTTGAACACTTCCAAACGAGAGTGCTAGTGCATCAGACAGTTCTCGTATTGTAATGCGCCTATCATTTAATACCATTTCCCTCACTCGATCGATATTTTTATTGGTTTTGCTGGAAGTTGGTCGTCCCAGACGATTTTCTCCTTAACCGATGTCATGCCCCTTTTAAATTTCGAAAACCACTCAAATGCTCATAAGCTGTTCTTAACATTTGATATGTTTCTGTTGCAGTTTTACCAAGTTTAAAGCAAAATTTGATGCATGTTCTTTGTTCCTCGTAATCCCGCATTGTTGCTACACAGAGAAATCGCCGCACGCACAAAACACGTCTTCACTTCAGAGCTTCTACCAGCATACTGCAAGGTCAGAGAAGGTCGCGCGACCCCTCAAATTCATCACAAGGAAATTCTGAGTGTACAGCCTGGGTGAAAATTAAAAACTCCTCAATGGCATAATTGTTTTGAAGCCATTCCGGAACTTATTGATCACACCTCGTAGAAAAATCTGCAATAGCTGCACATGCTCAGAAAAACATAGAATTGAAATAAAGGCCAAATTACTGAAACAGATAAATCTATGGAACTCACAATTCCAGAGAAAATTTACATCCACAAGAATAAAGAGAAAATAATGCATTTTAAAATTCCTGGGGAAAAAAAAAAGATTTGGAAGTTCATCAGTCAGCCAACAAAGGGAGCAGAAATCAACCTACAAGACCACCAACCGCTGATTCAACAGTTAGAAAGAATTGATAATGACTAATGACACATAGAGTGTCGAACCATAGTCTGGAAGAAATCTACAAGTATGAGGTGAGTCTTGAATATTCTTACTTACTTACTTACTCACTGGCACTATCGAACCCGTAGGTTCATGGCCGCACGGACATAAGCTCTCCATACATCCCTATCCTGAGCTAATGTTTTCCAATCATTCCCTGTATAATCTACTTCCCCTCAAATCATAGTTAATGTTGTTCTCCCACCTCATTCTTGGTCTACCAACTGGGCGTTTTCCTTCTGGCTTTCCTACAAGAAGTTTCCATGCACGTCTTTCATTCCCCATACGTGCAACATGTCCTGCCCATCGCAGTCTACGGGACTTAACTGTTCTTATTATATCTGGCTTCCTATAAAGACCATGTAGTTCATTGTTATGTAGTCTTCTCCATTCACCTGTCTGTTCATCTCTCTTTGGTCCAAAAATTTTCCTAAGAACTTTATTCTCAAATACTCGTAATCTCCTTTCCTCCCTTAAAGTAAGAGTCCATGTTTCGCACCCATATAATATAACTGGTAGAACAATAGTTTTATATATTTTCAGCTTAACGTTTTTTGAAAGGAGTTGGGACATCAAAAGTCTCTGCAATGCATAATAGCATGCATTTCCAGAATTGAGCCTATGTTTAATTTCTTTGTGCATCTCATTCCTATTTGTGATTATTGTTCCTAGGTATTTGAATTCTTGAATATTCATTTTAATTAAAACAAACTTCATAGTGTCACTTCTATTAAATATTAAACATACTACAAATCATTATGATATGCTTCAAGGAGTCTATCAAACACCAAATTATCTTAATTTATCTTCAAAAACTCTTGTTATGCTAGATATTAGATTTACATAAGTAATAAAGATTGTATATTACCTTTAACAATGACAATGGCTGGTTTGGAATGAACTGGTTTGAAACCAGTGGTATTGACCAAGCAGCTGTAGTTGCCTTTATCCTCCAACTGAATGTCATTGATGATCAATGTACCATTCATCTTGTTCATCTTGATGTGAGAGCCATTGTCACTCAACAGTTTCCCATTCTTCCTCCATAGCACAGATGTGACAGGATGTGCCATTGCTTGGAACTGACACATCAGAGATGCACGATCACCTTCTTCCACCGTCAAGCTGAGGGGGTCCATTACAATGCTAGGAGGAGCTACAAACAGCAAAGAAAAATAAATTAACACTATTTACAACTCTTCTGATAAAGGTGAAGATTTGCAGGCTGTGAAGTCCATGGGAACACGGACACTAGATTAACAAGAAGGAAGAGAGTACCTAGTCCTATAGGAAAGTTTTAACTACCCATTTTACAGGAAGCTGAGTGAGTCTTGGAACAAGTCTGATCATGAGTGAGTGAAAAAATCTCCCAACCCCCTGTTGCCTCTGTGATCTAAGGTCCCTGGGCATACTATTCTTATACAGTGTGTCCAAACCATTTCTGAAAAAAACACTAATTTTTTACTCTATATTGTAGGTAATCTGAAATATGTTGACCATACAATAATGAATAGACATCGTAAGTTGGAGACTCAATGGACTGTCCTTTGCTGAGGTACAAGAACGGTTTTCACCGATAGCACTGAACAGAAGCCCCAATGCGAACAACCATAAGAGGTTTGGTGAACAAGTTCAAGAGAACGGGAATGTTTGTAATGAGAAACGTTCTGGATGGCCATTGACATCACAGGAAACTGTGCAGGCCATACGACAGGCGATTGAGCAGAGTCCAAAAGCATCAGTATGTCGTCTCAGTCAGGAACACGACATCCCAAAATCCACTGTGTGGCAAATCTTGCACTTCGTACTGAAGAAAAAGGCTTACCACATCCAAATGCTCCATCATCTTGAACCTGAAGACTATGCGGCACGCATGGCCATGTGCCACGGTTCAGTTGAGGCAGTAAACAATGAAGATTTGTTGGCACACGTATCCTTTTCAGTGATGAGGCTACCTTTCATAACTGTGGCCTTGTCAATCGACACAACAGCAGGATATGGGCTGATGAATAACCAAATATTGCCATGGAATTGGAACGTAACACTCCAAAGGTAAACATATGGTTGGGCCTCACCCAAGAGCGCATTGATGGTCCATTTATTTTGCTGAAGTAACAGTCAATTAAAAATCATACCTGGACATGCTTGAGCCATTCCTGGAGCCCCAATTGTTTGCCGACAACATTCTGGATTCAGTGGTGTTCCAACAAGACGGTACCCCACCACACTTTGCGCACATTGTGCGTGATTACCTCAACCAGACGTTCCCAGGACGCTGGATTGGATGAGGCTCACCACAGATCTGGGCAGCACGCTCGCCGATCTAATGCCCTTGGACTTCTTTGCATGGGGTTACATAAAGAGTCAGGTTTACCAGGTCAAGATCAGGGATTTGCATTTCGGCATCAGTGCATACAATTACCCCAGCAAAGTTACGGCGTGTGTTTAGGTGCGCTGAGGAGAGATGGCAACTCTGCTTCGATATGGAGGAGAGTCAGTCAAACTACAGTGATCTCGTCCAATTACAGTTCTTCTTTGATACTACAAACATTTGATTTGAATTAAACTGCTCCTTCCCAGAAATGGTTTGACTTTTCGGACACCATGTATATCAATTGCTTCAGCTTTTGAATGTTCTGTATTATCTTTCAGAAAATGGATAAAGCACAACAAGGTGAAAATTTATCTATATTTTTGAACAAGCAAAATGAGTCAGTGTGAAGATCACACCAACCTAGGCATAATAATTAAAATAATAAATAAATTAAAATAATTAATAAAATTTAAGATCATTTTATTTAAAATATTGTATTCATATGATTATGGAAAAGAACCAGGATGTTAGACCCTGATTCATATCTTAATATTATTCAACTACCAGTAAACATATTGTAGTTGTGTAAATAGTAAACATATTTGAATGTGTAAATGAATTGTATAAAGAATTATGTAAGAACCTTTGAAACATGCCCTCAGAGTACTCGAATACTGTCATGGCTTCCATTTTGAAAGTCCAAAAAAAAATAGTATATATACCGACAAAAATTGTGAATCGCCACACACGGTTCAGTGGAGTGGCCTGGACAAGAGGTTTGAGATTTACATCATTTTGGATATGAAATATTCCAGATGTTTTTGTAAGTAACAAGACTCTAATTTTTCTATTGGTGTATTGTAAAATAAAACCTATACACACAGCAAAAAAGATATTAAAGCTACTTGCTAACTTGATACTCTAATCTAAAAGCATTGAATATTAAATCTGATAGATATTTTGTTTAATAGAATCATCTACTAGGAGATTTAAATTCATAAGCAATTGCATTGAAACTTGTTATATAAAGTACGAAGAATATTCATGTTTCAGAGTTCTATCATAATTTTGTGTTATTGATATAAAGGGAGTAGCTAAATATCATAGTTATCTCATAAAATAAATGTGATGTGGAATTTCAATCATCTTTCTTGCCTATAAGTTAGATCAGTACATGACCAATCGCCCTCAGCAATCCTACACCGATAACCATCTTCCCTTCATATTCCTAAGATATGAACAAGCGGTCTTGTGCAGATAACTAGAATCTCCGCTCGGCCTAGTTATATGCAGTTAGTCAGAGATTATGACAGCAGATAACAAAGAGAGTGAAAGTCAATTTACATTCCTATAATTATAGTAAAAGTTAACGAAAGATCATATCAATGGATGTACAAAATATGTTTTTTTTGTCTAATGCTACCAGTTGTCTTTTCTCCCCTGGCACTGGCAGAATTGTAATCCATTTCTTAGATTGGGGCATCTGGAAGATGGAGTTATGTTACCTCAATGATATGATGGGTGATAAATGATAATGAAGCATCAGGAGAGTCCTTAACCTAAACTTAACCTAAAATCCAGACCGTGGATAACCACAGGAATAATTCTCTTTAAGGAAAAATTTCTATGATCCGACCGGAAATTGAACGCAGAATCTCATGAACTGTAGTCAGGAATGCTGACAACTAACCCATGAAACAGGTCTGTACAAAATATTAAAACTGAAATAGTTGGCTAAGACAGCAGCACCTATATTTAAAATTAGTATTCGGGAGGTCTCAAGTTAAAACCCTAAGGTCAGCCTATCCAAGATCACTTTTCAAGGCAAATGCTTGTTTGGAATTTCACTACCATGATTTATTTCATCCTTAATCATCTTTTCATATTATATTACATTCAATGAATCGACACAAGACATAAATATAGATAACAGTAAACAAACCCTACACATCAATACACACAATATACAAAGCCTACTGATATAAAGTAAAGATCCTAAATGTGATATCACCAAAGATATTGAAGCATATGAAAATAAAAGAGAAGTAAAAATATACTGAAGTATGAATTACAAATTTTGTTCATATTTTTAGGAAAATAAGCTTACAAGCTTAATAATGTTTGTTTTATAATTATTATCCTGCAATGTGAGCTTTGGATTTTTTAGGCATAAAAATCTTAAATATGGCTTCATTCCTTCAGAATGGAAGTAAAGCAGTTGGTCCTATGTAGAATTACAGCACATGAAAGAATGTGAAGTCTAAAATGAAAGGTCTCTTACCACAAGAGAACAAGTGAAGTTAATTGTGGACTATTCTATGATTATAATTATGAACTGCTTTGAATTAACTACAAATGCATCCAGGCAGCTCATCACAATACTCTTCTTCACAACAATGAGGCTGATCTACATTTCTACAAGATAGTACGAAACCAATCATCGCCTCAAAACAGTATACTGCATGTACACACTTAGACAAAAAAATGAGTCATCTGCAGATTCTATCAACCAATCGGGGAACTTCATGAGCGCTCGCAGAAGCCGTATTCACATCAATACGTTTTCAGTAATTGTACTGAGTTGTTTGTTAGTTAACGCAGTGCACACTCAAGCAACATGAAAGAGAGAGCTTGGCTTAATGTGTTTCTGTGGTCGAGAGGTTTAACAGACATCATCTGCATTTGTAACCTCACAGGTTCGATTCCCGTTCTATTTTTTTTTAAACTGAATGTTAGAATAGCATTTCACCTGTAATACAGTTTCATATTTAATTTTATATTTGAGTTTTATGGCTTTAATGCACACACAAAACATACAAAAACATAAATTAAAACCTTCTTCTAATAAATAAATGAGGAAAGAAAATAATATCTTCTAAAATTATAACTTTAACAAGAACAAAATCAATATCGGGTGTATGAACCCTCAGCATCTATTACTGCCCTCAATCTGCAGGGCATTGATGCAATCAAATTTCTACAGGCACATGGACGATCGGCTAGAGCATGCCTATGTCCTTGTGTGTGTGCTGAGCCATGGTAAAACTTGATATGATTCATTATAAACAAACTTGTTAGAAGCTGTCGCTTTTGTGCTGATGTCTGCACATCACAGTCTATTGAATGCAATACATTGAAATTACCTAGAACAAACTCCTGAATGTGGTAAATATAATTGTTACAATAACAACATTAACATTGATTTAATTCAATTGTCAAAATAAAATGTATTTAATTCATAAAACATTTTAATACAAATATCACGAAAAAAACTTCATAATTGAGGACGCGAACCTGTGACCTTCATTAACAAAAACAGTGACTGCATGCTTTTCCACTGATCTAACAGGACACCTTTAAGCTGATTAACTCTATTTACATTTTTCATTATTATGTTAATTATTTTCTCATTTATAAATTATTATTCATCCCTGCCATCTCCTCTTTACAAAAAAAAAGTAGGAGTGTCTTCAGCCACATAACACAGTAGCTCAGGGACTGCACAATTATGACTAGTTTCCTAGTTTCAACCCAGCGCTGTGCCGAGTATGACTTAGAAGAAATGTGTGTTCAAGAGATGACTCATTTTTTTGCCTAAGGGTGTACATTTTAATATTTTTATTGTATGACCACAATAGTTTAATGAACATTATATATCAATTATCCACTACCAAAGGTCAATAATCTTAAATAATTATTGTAATCAACAACCTAGGCTGAAAACTGCATTTAATGTTCTCTGTTAATAAATATTGTAATATTATTTATAATTCTCAAGGTTGCAAGTCGCTCAATATCACTGGAATTGCTAGTCTTTAAATCCTATGTTCATGTGCAACTATTTGGATTTATTAATTCTAATACACACTTGCAACTAATTCCACAAACTCCACAAAATTCTTAATAGCAAATCCAGGGAATTTACGGGACTATAATGATATCCTTTGTTTATGGGAATCTTTTATAATAATTAGAGGAGTAAATCTTCTTCAATTAAGCCCCCTGGTCTCCATTAGTGTCCCACGTGGCTTTTGCTCTATCTTCTATTGAGGGCCCCATTCCTTCAGCAATGGGTCGGATGTTATAATATCGGTGGCTAGGGTATTGTGTTGGACCGAAGCACTTGGTGAGGACTTATCCTGGATGGGTATTTCTCCATGGGCTCCAAGGGAACATATCTTGTCTGGACCCTTACGCTATGGGTTTATTACAAAACCACAAACTATCTTCTATCTGTTGCATACAAAACCTGAAGAATTAATAATGCAGTGGGTTGACATGTGAATGAAGTACATACACATACAAAACTTACTTGAGACAATAAGGTTGAATGAAGCCATCTTGGTTCCAGCCATGTTTTCTGCAACACAGGTATAGCTCCCTGAATCATCCACAGCCCGAGCTGCCTCAATGATCAAACGAGTTTCATCTACTCTTACTGGACCAGAATCTGATACTGTGTGGCCACGTGGATCAAGCCACCACACTCTAGCTGGAGGATTTCCTGCTGCAGGTATGCATGTCAGTTCAAACTCTGCTTTCTCTGGCACAATGCGAGTTTTACTATCTGGCAGCGGAGGTTCAAATGATGATGGTGTCAAGTCATTTAGGTCTGCCACACAAGAAATGTATACACAATTAATATTTAAAAATAAATAGCCTGATACTCAAAACCAATCTGTCCACAAATTTTCTAATTTCAACTAAACACCTCAGCACATATTTCAACTAGATGCTACAAGAAGTTTGAATTTTGTAACAGATAATAAATACACACACACACACACACACACACACACATATATATATATATATATATATCAAATATATGAGGTTTATTCTAATTATATTTGAGTTTTGACATATATATTTTGCGATTTTTTATAATTTTAATTTTTGTGTTTTCTTTCTTATTAACTTATTTATTGATTTTAAAAATTTAACTAAATAGTTGGAGATCATTTTAAGAAAAATAACTTTTGGTGTCAATAATTAGAATAAACAATATTTTCCCATTTTTTCCAGCATTTTTTAAAAAAATAAAATTCATTGGAGAAACTGCTTTTTGATGTTCATTCATCAAATACATAATTTTTCTATTGCTTGCTTAAAACTACAAGGAACGTTATGCATGTTGTCTAATGTCTCATTTGATCTGTAATTAGGTTAACATTTGAAAAATTTTATTTATTATTTCTTCCTCAAGTTTAAAGTTTATTAATTGTAAATAAATATTTATACAAATATCATGGTTTGGTTCTGCTTCTTAAAGTAACCTCAATTTTTTTTAACATTCTCAATAACTTTCTTCCATAGTCTTTTATTTTGAACACAATTATCCAAATAGTCGTTTCCATATTCTTTGAAAGCACTTATATATTATAATAAACAAGATTGCTGGCTCTCTTTAAACTTTCATCCATAAGACAAGTCCAATTTAATTTAACAATGACAGAATAAAACTAACTCACTGGCTCCATAGGTTCATGGCAGCACGGACATAAGCTCTCCATACATCCCTATCCTGAGCTAATGCCTTCCAATCATCCCCCGTATAATCTACTTCCCTCAAATCATTGATAATGTTATTCTCCCATCTCATTCTTGGTCTACCAACTGGGTGTTTTCCTACAAGAAGTTTCCATGCACCTCTTTCATCCCCCATACAAGTACATGCCACATGCCCTGCCAATCGCAGTCTACGAGACTTATCTGTTCTTATTATATCTGGCTTTCTATACACACCATGTAGCTCACTATTATGTAGTTTTCTCCATTCACCCGTCTGTTCATCTCTTTTTGGCCCAAAAATTTTCCTAAGAACTTTATTCTCAAATACTCGTAATCTTCTTTCCTCCCTTAAAGTAAGAGTGCATGTTTTGCATCCATATAATATAACTGGGAGAATAACTGTTTTATACATTTTCAGTTTTAACGTTTTTTAAAAGGAGTTGGGATAACAAGAGTCTCTGTAATGCATAATAGCACACATTTCCAGAATTGAGCCTATATTTCTTTGTGTGTCTCATTCCTATTTGTAATTATTGTTCCTAGATATTTTAAATCAGCCACTTACTCAAAATTTCCTTCTTTGTCATTAGTTGTCCATTTCCATTATATAATGCATTTCTATGTGTGAACATATATTTAGTTTTATTGATGTTTACTTCCAGTCAGAATTTCTTAGTGTCACTCAATAGTGTGTGCGTGTTGTCTCAAGGGTCGTATGCAAATACATTACTCTCTACTCAAATTACTTCCAATCACTGGTGAGCTGAGATCGAATTAACGGCCGCCTTAACCGGTCATGCATGAATGTTGACGTTTTCGTAATATTGGCAACGAATTACCCAGAATTCTCAGCGATAAAACCACTTCCGTTATTTTCGTCTGCTATAGAGGAATGCATTTATGCTTGCATCCCGCAAATAATACCGTATACAAACACGTCTGCGACGCGCAATATTACGCCGATTCTCCTGTTCTTCCAGTTGAATTCTTTGGTAGACTCTATCAAATTCCTCTTCTCCGCGTATACCGAAAACATGATCGAAGTCTTCAACGTCCGACATCTTGGATAAGTTTCAAACTACATCGGTTACCATCGGTTCCCTTCGGGATTTTCACATAAGTTTATATCTTGAGCTACGATCTTAATGTACCTTGTCAGGTAGCTTTACAATTATTACCGCGTGAATAGATTTCTGAGTAAGAAAAATGTGTTTCAATAAAACTTTATCAGCAGAGAACGCCTTTTACTGTCTAATGCGTTCAAACATTCGACCCTTAGTATCATCTCATTATCGCTCAATAATATTACATCATCATAAGTAATGCCACGAGTGATTTCCAAATTATCGATAAATTCACGACTCACGAAGTGAGGAGTGAATTTATCTAGAGAATTTGGAAATCAAGAGTGGCATTTGTTAGGACTATTTAACGAATAAAATTAAGCTGTTTACTCACAAATCATTATTTAACGATAGTTATTTTAAAATATTTATATATTTAATGTAAACGGCGATGTTTGAAAACAAATGAGAAACGATAGGTACGCTTCTACCGCTTCTTTTGTTTATCACTGCAACCAGATCATACTATTTATTGCCAAAGGAACGCAATATTGTAAGGAGGAGCTTTCTTTAATATGGTAATTATAACACTGATAAATATTTGGTGAAACACGACTCTGATTGGTTGTAAAACAGAAATCATTGAAACGTAATTGGTCATTGACTCCCATTTGGGGCATGAGTTAAATAGTCAGCATAAACTAACAGCCTATTAATACCATTGAGTTGTAGGTCTTCTTCATTCTCCAAAGATCTGATGGCATGACAAAATTGAATAGTAGAGGAGATACTGCATCTCCATCATGCATTGTGAATTTCAAAAGTATCTAAAACTATTTGCCTACATTCACCCTATTCTTTGTGCCATTTAGACACATTCGAATAAGTCTAACTAACTTTTTAGGAATTCCGAACTCCAGCAGGATACTATATAACCTCTCCCTCTTAATAATTGTATGCCTTTTTTGAAGTCTACATATAATTGATATACAGTACCATTAAATTCCACTTTCTTTTCTAAAATCTGTTATGCTAAAAATCTGATCTGTTGTAGATCTGTTTCTTCTAAATTCACATCGATGATCTCCTAGAATGTCATCAATATAGGGAGTAAGTAAGCTTACTAATAGTCCACCGCTGTTGTCTTGAGGTAGCGGGCTGCCTTGTAACGCAGTGGGTCCGGGTTCGATCCCTGGTCGGGACAGTTTTTCTGGGTTAGGTTTTTATCGAGGTTTTTCCTCTCCTATAAGACAAATGTCAGGAAAACTTTAAGGCCCAAATGGTCCCCGAAATCATATGGCCAACGCAACCATCTTCATTCACATTCATCTTAGATTAAGCTTAGGATTAGGGACTCTCCTGGCGCATCACTATCATCATCATCATCACCCATCACATCATCGGGGCAATGTAACCCTGCCTTCCAGGCGCCCTAACCTCAGAAGAAGTGGGTTACAAATACACCATGCCAGGAGAGAACACCAGGAATGTCGAAAGACAACATGGGGCATTTGCAAAAAAAAAAAGAGAGAGTTAGGATTTTGTACGAAGTTGAGAATAATGAGATGCCCCTGTAGTTGTTGCAATCAGTTTTCTCCCCTTTCTTTTAGATTGGTACGATAATCAAATCTAAAACACAAACAAATTACAAAAATGGAAATAATATAAAAATCTATTGAATTAAGCTTTCACGGCCGGAGTTATTATGATGATCTTGTAGAAGATTTCCGGGCTGTTGGCCGTGGTCTTGAGGCTTGTAGTTCCCCGATGTTTCGCCAGAGACTGCACCCTCAAGGGTTGTCTTGAGACTGGCAATTTTGTCGACTACCTACCCTATTTATACATTTATCCGCGACGTGTTCTCTGTGCGGTTCATTACTTCGTAAAGAGAACATGTCGCGGATAAATGTGTAAATAGGGCAGGTAGTCGACAAAATTGCCAGTCTGAAGACAACCCTTGAGGATGCCGGACGCAGTCTCTGGCGAAACGTTGGGGAACTACAAGCTTCAAGACCACGACCAACAGCCTGGAAATCTTCTACAAGATCATCATAATATAACAATCCATTTCAGTAAAAAATAATGCAGATTGATAAATGTTGAGTGAAAATGCTAGTAATCTTAAGTCCCAAAAAATAATTTTACATAGTTTTACAAAGTATGGAAGGAGTTGTGGACATACAGACCAGTCCATCTGTTGACAGTTTACTACTAACACAAAGAGAAATTAGAACTTGGATTCTATGGCTTAGAATTGGGATTGAAAAATAGATAATTTAGCATTTCTACTCCACAAATAAATAATTTAAAAATTGAAGTTAGTTAATGCTAATGATTTTAATAATTTTATAATAAAAAGAAAGAGAGAACAAATATATCTTTCAAGTTATAAAATAAGTAATATTTTTAATTCTTAACATTAAAGTAATATTATTTTTTTAAATGTTAAATTAAATAAAAATTATATGTATAAAATGTATTGACTTGGTCTGTAAAATGTAATATATATATATATATATATATATATATATATATATATAATATTTAAAATTATTAATATTGACATGGATTAGGTCTGTTAAAAAAATGTTCACATTATACTTGGTGCTTCATCCTGCCTGAAAACCGTAAACATGAGGGAATACAATTTGATATCAGTGTTGCAGCTGCGATGCTTATCAAACTCATAAATTTAAGTGATTTATGGAAGCAAGTATTATTTTGTAATAAACTACCTTCTCTACTCCTCTCATTCCATTCAAACAAGAAAAAATTCACTAGAATCATCCTGATGTCATTTAAAGCAGGAAGGAGTGCTGTTAATCCTGTTGGAAGTTATTATACAGAATGCCATAAACTTCTTGAATTAAATCAACATATGTGTTAAGTCCAAACTGGACATTTTGAGATAAGGAACCTCTGATCAGAAATGCCTCACTTAAAGTTATTAAGATCTTCAACAATTAATTGTTCTGTAAGAAGTATTATTTTTTAATTGATATTTCATATCAACTGTTGAAAATGAAGACTCCCAATTTTGATACTGCACATGCAATATAGTCCAATTCACCTATAATTGATTATTAGAAAGTACTGACATCATCAGAGCATGTAGTTCCAACTTTACAGATTGAAATAAGACTAGATGCATCAACCAATGTATCTAAAATTACATATACTGAAATATATAATATATAATAATAATAATAATAATAATAATAATAATAATAATAATAATAATAATGAATGAATAAAAATATTCTTTATTCTTTGTAGTAGTCAATTGTCCATTTGTATCCGTCTGGCTTAAAAATGCTAGAACAAGTAAAAGATTTCAATTATGTAGGTGTATCTTTAGGTTGTGATAGTGAAAAGACTTAAATAATAAATTACAAATATTTCAATATTTATGTGGCACCCTTAAATGAACTCTGGGAAAGAAAGTAAGAAAAGAAACGCATTAAAAATTTTATAAAGTATTGGCTGTACCTCCAATATTGTATGGCTCAGAAATATGGACTCTGAATAAAGAGTCAATTAAAAGAATAGAAGCAGAAGAAATGAAATATTTATGATTTGTGGCAGGATATACTTTAATGGATAAAAAACAGAGTGAAGATATCCATAAAGAACTACAAATATTCAGTTTGACAGATAAAATAGAAGAGTATAGAGAAAATGGTATGAACATGTCTGTAGAATGGATACCAACAGATTGCCTAGGAAGGGTCTGAACTAGCAACCAAGAGGAGGAAAAAGAGATCGGGGACACCCACGAGAGAGATGGACACAGCAGCTATAATACTTGGAACCGGAACGAACCAAAAATGTTTAATCCTTGCAAGAAGAAGAATATAAATATAAATACAATTAATAAATAATACTAATAACATTATCCTACCTTAATTTGTAATAATTAACTGCTCAGACAATGTGTATGTTGACATTTTATATAAAAACTATAAGCAGTAATTAAAATACAACTTTTAAACAAAAAAATTAAATATTCATTTACATGCCACAAAATATTTGTTTATGTTTATAAAATACTGCAACTAACAATAAGTTAATTTAGTCAATAATTGATAGGAAGAAAACACTATGAAGCAGGTGTATATTTTATTTTCAATCTCTTAGTAAGATAAATGTCCAAAAATACCTATTTTTCACAGAGATGTTGGATGACAAGAGTAGCTTCCGATCTGTAGCAGAACAAGCCAGCAAACCTAGTTCTCAAAGATAATGATAATGACAAAAAATAACATAGTCAAGGTAGACAAAAACTAGCTATCATTAAAAAGTATTATGTGTTCAAAAAAAGAGCACTTATGGTAAAATTGTCCACTGCTGTGGTTTCAAGGTAGCGTGCTGCCTTGCCACGAAGCGGGCCCAGGTTCGATTCCCAATCAGGGCAGTTTTTCTGGGTGAGATTTTTATAGGGGTTTTTCCTCACCTGTAAGACAAATGTCAAGAAAACTTTAAGGCCCAAAAGGTCCCCAAAATCATATGGCCATCATCATCATAATCCTTCACCAGTGTTGAAAGCAACGAGAAGCTACCACACCTACAATTCCATAGTAAAGCTGCAAGCATGAAAATGCTATGATTGCAGTGAAGGACCTGCCTTTGGGCAAAATTACTATGGATGTATGGTAATATACAAGAGTCTCTCTCTATAGTTGGATACGCCCACCAGCTTTAGATTTTTTTAGAAGCATAGAAAATGTTGAAAGAAGAGATTGAATAAGGAATACTGAAATTAGATACAGTCTAGAGACAGATTTGCTAGAAGAAATAGTAAAGAGAAAAAGGCTATAATGCAGATATATGAAAATGTAAGGAAAACATATTACCTAATGAATTCAAGATGAAAGAGAGAAAGGGGAAAGACCAAGATAAAATGGACTGATCAAGTGAAGTGGAATGCGAACTGTAAATATCTTGACTGGATAAAAATATAAGAGGATACAATTTAGGGAGGTTTTACAGGAACAGTCTTGGGTATGCTGGACAATTCACAGATAAAAATGTGGAAACATCAAGACTTACGAGTTATCACATTTGGAAGGCACCGGATTTAATACCTGGGGCCAATCAAACCTAGTATGGATTTTTTAGTCACTAAGACAAAAGCTAAATTATTTTTATTTTAAACATACGTGATTGTTAGTTTTAATGTTTGTGTTACTTTTATTTTGTGGGTTCAATATAATCTATTCTGCCCTGACGATAATATTGTCATGTAAATCTGAAGGTTGTGGCAAAACTTTACAAGGCAGGCACGAGGGTCTTTATAGGGCGTGTTTTAGATTAAGCTTATTTCTGGGTTCTACCGATGTGAAGGACAAGGAATTCGATGATCAGTAACAATGAGTAGTGTAGCTAATTAAAACGGGTTTATTCTGTTAACCTCTTATGAAAACACAATATATAATGAATTAATATCATTTTGAAGGCTACTTGAGCAAATCTAGACTTCTTAGGATATTTACGTACGATCGATTGATTCACACTTTAGATAATAATATAGGAGAAACAGACTCCTCCGAATACTAGTAATATGATAAACTAGCCCACTCTGTTTTCGTAAGGTAGCCACTGGCCACACTGTACGTACTCGTATGGGCCACCAGCCACACTCCGTGTGTGTATGAGAGCAACAGGCCACACACTGTGATCGTATTAGAGCGAGACTAACCACACTGTGTGTGTGTGATCCTAACCACACTGTTATCGTATGGGCCACCAGACCACACACTGTGTTCGTATTAAGGTACGTATACATATGCGCGCCGCGAACACGAACGGCGCACGCGTGTTATGTTCGTCGAAATGATTAATTTCAACGAACCTTCTGCGATCCATAGGAAACCCACAAACCTTCAGTAGACATTTTGCAGAGCAGGTGTAACCAACCATGTCTATTCCCTTTCCATTCTCCCGCTTGTCCTGCATTCTTTCCCAAAAATAGGGACTTTTTTTTTTAAATGCCGCGGGACGCGGGACAAATTGTTAAAAATCGGGACTGTCCTGCCAAAATCGGGACGTCTGGTCACGCTTATTACTTATTACATCTTATAACTTTATTTATACTTTTTCAAATATTATAGCATTAAAGGAATTTAAAAAATATATGATTTGTATATATATGTTTAAAACTATTAAGAATCTATCTCACCATAACATGGCCTTAATTTTTAATAAAGATGTACATGATTATTATACTAGAGGTTGTACTTTATTCTCAAAAAAAAAAGAAGGTATAAAAGGGATTCGTTATGCATTAATCAACCATTACAATAACTTACCTATTGAATATCAACATTTCACGAATGTTAAACATTTTTCTAATTGTATTAAAAAATATTTTTTCTCATTGCTTTCTTAGTTAATTTTGTTAATTTTTTTTTATTATTAATATTATCCTGTTTAAATATTGTATTTCTATGTGTATATATATTGTGCATCTATAGTAGTTTGTATTACTTAAACTTATGCCTGAATTTGTTTTCTTGTTTTTATTGTTAATTGTTTTATGGCCATTATTTTTTGTATATTGCCCCTTAACATGAGCAGTCTCTTTGGAGTCTTTGAAGAAATAAATAAATAATTAGTAATAAATGTGTTTATATATTGTATTGTTTTGTGATACTTCATACATAATATGAAATGAACGTCTTAAATAAATAATGTTTTCTAAATAATTATAATTTATTCATACATTTACAGTACACACGAAAAAAAAGACACATAACATTGAAAAAAAAACAGGCATCTCCTTTCAATGATTTTTTAAAATGATCCTTATGTTGAGGATCCCACAATAATTGCTTGCTTCTATAAATATTCAATAAGTTTTAACATGTTTTCCTCTGACCACTCCATACTCAAATAATAGGTGCGCACCGAAAACAACGAACCTCTCAGGTACCCGTCCAAATCTAAACAGCGAACCATCAAAGTGTTCGTGGAAAAAACTGACAATGAGTGGATCGTGGTGCGAGACGCGCGCGCACCTTAAAACCCCGTCCAAATCTGACGAACATGGTGCGTGCGCGCCGCGCAAGTGTGTACGTACCTTTAGAGCGACTAACCACACTGTTATCGTATGGGCCACCAGACCACACACTGTGTTAACTAGTGATGGGTAATTCGAGAGTGAGTCGTTTAAAAAGAACGCTTCACTACAGTGAAGTGTAAAAAAGTTACTCACTTTTAGTGAACTGCCAGTTCAGAGTTCACTACTGCTACTTAAAATTAAAATTTACTTTTTATTTCAAGCTCTAGATGTCTCACTCCAAATCAACTTTCGCTCATTCGTTGATTACTCTACATTTCTCCGCCCATCGACCTTGCATGTTCCCGCCTCTTTCCTACGTCATCCATATCGCTCGTACCGCAGTGAGTGTCTGAGAAGAACGAACTATCTTGCCAGAGTGAACTGCCATAGAGGAACTAACTATCTCGCCTGAGTGAAGTTACATAGAAGAACGAACTACCTTGGAAGAACGAAGTGGTATAAAAGAACGAACTATCTTAGAAGAGTAAAGTGTTTTAGATGAAGGTATCAAAGAACGAACTACCTTGGAACGAAGTGGTATAAAAGAACGAACTATCTTAGAAGAGTAAAGTGTTTTAGATGAACGAAGTGGTATCAAAGAACGAACTACCTTGGAAGAGTGAAGTGTCTTAGAGGAACGAACTACCTTGACAGAGTGAACTGGCTTTAAACACTTATGTACTTAAAACTCTCAACATTCGACACGCTCCTTCATTCAGTAGATGTACATTACGGCACCTTCCCGCTCTTGCTTACGTCATCACTCATACGGAGCATTACTCAGGGATTACTCCTTTTGATCTACGGCATTACTAACGCTACAAATCTAATGTAGTCTAATATTACAATCACTTTACATTTTATTTACTGGAATTCCGAAAGTATTTAATAAAAATCCATTTTATCCAAGTTTTAAAACAACATATTTTACTAGGTTTACAAAAAAACTGTTGCAAAATTTAGTAACAATCTTACCTTGCTAAACATTTAGGGCAAATATGCCGTGCAAGTTTAAAAGCATCTCGCCCCCTGAATAAAACTGTGTTTAGAAGAAAAGTTACACTTTGCTTTACCATCGCCTAAATCGGCGAAGAAACCCCAAATTTCACTACTTTTTCTTGATCGCGAATTAGAATCCATTCTGTAAAAGTGCACACACAAGGCTAAATTTTGTTGGCCTACCCAGTATTCACCCTCTTTATATTTTTAGTTTAGGGGTTGTAAAGATTAAGATCAAGTAATTGCCAATAGTACGATTTTGCATATTTCTTTCTTTTTAAAGAACTATTATGCAAATAATGTGTAAATAATACATATATAAATAAAATAAAATTTATTTTCCTTAAAAGTTTTAAAATACTCCACACCTTTTTTTTTTCTTCAAATCATAGAGTTACGATTTTGTTTTTTTATTAACATTTACAACTTGAAATAAAATATGTAAACATTGAAAATCTGTATATAAATACAATTATGCAAATAATACAGTTACAACAGAAATAAAAAAGGAGGTATAAATAATTATAAAATAAACAAAAGTATGGTAGCAGTCATATTAGAATTTTTCTTACTCAAATAAATTAAAATAGAATTTACAGAATTATTTACGTTTATCTTTAAAATCCACAGCTACCACGTGGTTGGTTAACGTCAAGTCACCCCATGCTCGTGTCTTCGTGCTTCCCCCTCCACCAGCCCGTTTTTTTTTTTTTTGCTTGGCAAATGAAGGGCTTCGCTAAATTTTGTGAACGAACTAGTTCAATTGAATGGTTCATAAAAGTGAGTGAGAGTGAACGAACTACTTCTCGAAATGAACTGGTTGGGCACAACGCTAGTGTTACTTACTTACTTACTCACTGGCACTATCGAACCCGTAGGTTCATGGCCGCACGGACATAAGCTCTCCATACATCCCTATCCTGAGCTAATGCTTTCCAATTATTCCCTGTATAATCTACTTCCCTCAAATCATAGTTAATGTTATTCTCCCACCTCATTCTTGGTCTACCAACTGGGCGTTTTCCCTCTGGCTTTCCTACAAGAAGCTTCCATGCAAGTCTTTCATTCCCCATACGTGCAACATGTCCTGCCCATCGCAGTCTACGAGACTTAACTGTTCTTATTATATCTGGCTTCCTATAAAGACCATGTAGTTCATTGTTATGTAGTCTTCTCCATTCACCTGTCTGTTCATCTATCGTTCGTCCAAAAATTTTCCTAAGTACTTTATTCTCAAATACTTGTAATCTCCTTTCCTCTCTTAAAGTAAGAGTCCATGTTTCGCACCCATATAATATAACTGGTAGAATAATAGTTTTATATATTTTCAGTTTAACGCTAGTGTTAACAATAAAATTTCTTGGCCTTTTATATTAATTTTCAGGGCGTTTTAAATTGGCTCAAGTATTCCTTTTACAAAATGTACTGTCAACACGTCAATCAAAATTACACTTTTATAATAAACATTAGTTTCACTTAGCCAGGTACATGTACCTGCCAACCCTTGAGTTACCCACAACCACTGCATAAAGACATCGAAAAAGCTCAAACAGCATTCGACAAACTCGTAGCATGGGCCGAAAAGAACGACCTAGAAATAAATGAGAAGAAAACAGTAAAAATGACCTTCAGGAAAGGAGGAAGACTCGCAGCGAATGACTGCATTCGGTATAAGGGAGACCCACTGCAAAATGCAAACCAGTTCAAATATCTGGGGATCACACTACAGAGCCGAGGTGACACCTTCGATAAGCACATCAAAGAATGCGCCTTAGCGGCCAGAATAGCAACGAACAGCATTAAAAGCCTGAGTAAACTATCCCTGGAGACAGCAATGACCATCTTCCGCTTAAAAATAGCATCAATCATGACCCATGGAATAGAAGTGATTTGGAAGAACCTAAATAAGGCAAACCTAGAGGAAATAGAGAAAGTCAAAGCACACTTTTTAAAGATAGCGCTAAGCGTATCAAAATACACGCCTAACATACATACTGACAAAGGAACCATTCTTCATAGAAGAGCTCCACCTGGACCTTCTCGTGCCGGCAACAGATGCCTACAAAGAACTGCTGTGGGAACTCAACGAGAAGAGAGAACAGATATGGCCTAAGTTCTACGCAACGGATGCGATGATCTACAGGGAATGGACAGCAGCCAGATACGACCTGAGACACACCGTGACGAGAGTCGCGGTCCATGGTTTCCATCACAGGATATGCACAACAGTGAATCGCCATAACCCAGAAGAAAGGTGCAAGTGCAAACTATGTGGGTCGCACTGCGACCGATATCACCTATTACAGTGTAAAAACATAGGAACATCGATAACAGACTTTTGTAAGACATGAAAACAGTTATTTCTACATGGCCATTGGCTGCAATGATACCTATTATTATTATTATTAACCACTGCATAACAAAAGCTTATTGTGTGGTCCCAAATAATAACCAAATTAGTAATTCTAGGAATTACTAATAATAATAATAATAATACAAAGGAGCACTCAGAAGAGCATTAATTTCGAAAGTTTTACGTTCTTTTCCACTGATCACTTGAAGGAATTAATAATGCTACCTAAATGCCTCTTGAATTCAAAGACACAAAATTGAAAATAATTTTTTTCTTTTGATTCAACATTCACTTTCTGACCATTCTTTGAAAACATAGTACATACAACTTACAATACACTTAACAATAATTTCTTTGTATAATCATTTTGTTTACAATCTTTTACAATTCTTAATGTTTAAATACAAAATATAAACCCTTATACTTATAGTAATAATATATAATAGTCCTCTTCTGCATATATGTTTTTCTTTTGCACTTTATTCAGTTCTAGTATCATTAGACACTTGAAAACATACATCTTGCTGTTACATTCACACCATGCCATACTTTTTAACATTCAGAGGGATGACAGTTTTTCTTTTCTTTTATGATACTTGTCGTTCCTAGAATCGTATCTATTCTCTCTGGAATTGTAATTATCCTTGACGTAGCTACCTGCCTCTACGTCCACTTTCAAGTTCTTACTAGAGTGTTTATCTATACCAAATTTATTCCCATCGGTACCATCTCCTTCCATTCCTCTATAATTTACTCCCGTCCAAAGGTTCCAAAGATTGAAGTAACTCTAGCATATGATTTATGTCACTTATTCTTGAAACTATTAGGCTTGGCTTTATTGATATTGGGTAATGATTTATCGCCATCTGTATTAACTCAGCCTCTGATGGTGGGGGCGATAACAATTTTGCCTTTTTCGCTAGCGTCAGGAAATACTCGGAGAATGTATCTCCTGTGAATATACCACTGCGCAATTCATTACGAATTCTCATCTGCCGTTCCGCATTAAAAAATTTGTTGCGGAATGCGCGTTTAAAGGTGTCATACTCTGTGTCACTTCTACCCAACTAAGCGCATGATTTACCAGACACTTACGGATTACATACATATAATGGTGAGTCGGGATCATTTTAATTTTCAAATTATTATCCAACTCTTCTAAAAATTATACAGGGTTATCGTCTTTGGGGTCATATTTGGGCAATGGTATATCCAACAGATATGATTGGAACTGGGGCATCGTGTGACTTGTACATAGGCCTACACTTCTTTCTGCTATATCACTAATGGACTGAACTGCTGGACTTAACATTCGTATATTCTCAGGGGTTAAGTCGGCTGGTTCGTTCCTAAGCTCTGTATTTTCCGAGCACGAAAATTCCAAGTTGTTTGGCTCAATTGTTACCTCGCGTGAGTATTTGTTAAATTTTTCTGCAATCGTATTTAATTTTTTGTCTAGACCTTGTACCTGTCCCATTACATCTCCAAAACTCGATAATTTTTTTATTTACCAGTTCATTATTTCCCTCCACGATTCTTTTTATCTCTTTAATGTGATTAGTTACCGTTATTTCTGATTCTTTTTGGTTATTTTCCATTGACTTTATTTTTTCTTGATACTTTATTTTACTTGTAAATTCTTCCTGCATTTTTTTAATTTGTTCCGTTCGTTCCCTAGACTCATTAACCAGTACAACTTGGACAGTTTTGTTTTCGTCTTTTAAATTAGTAACTGTCGTACTGAGGTTCTGAACTACATTATCAACCCTGACTAATTTATCGGTCATGTTGTATACAACTATATTGAATTTCTCGCTCATTATCTTATTGTTTTGCTCCATTTCGGTCCTTACTGTCTCAATCGATCCAAGTAATTCATCTTTCAATGACTTATTTGTTGTTTGTATTACTTGTATCAGATATTCAAAATTTATCTGGGAACTATTTTACATTGGCGATTCTCGAGTTTCATTAATATTACTCGGGCCATTTTGAAGATGAATTTTTGTGCTCCATTACGTTGCTTGATGAAAGCCCCACTGTTGGGAGACAATATAAAGCTGGATTATTAGTGGGGGTGGTTTGGATAGTTGAGGATTTGGTGGGCGCTAGATTCGTAAATGGACTTCCCCGGTTCATTGGGGAATTTAGGTGTAGGTTCGCTCAGGTTGGAATATCGGTAGGCATGAGTTCTCATCCAGGGATTCCACAGGGACTTCGTCGGGCAGAATTAATGTGTAGAGGGATTCGTTTTGAATGTATTTTATTCTTGTCTGATGCACACGAAATGGTGGAGCACTGTACAATCTATAGTTTGAATTGCCTTGCACTGACCTCTAATCGGCGAGGTCGTCAGTTGTGGGTTTACCCCGTTACTAATTATCCGATGGCCTACTGAATCACAGATTTACTGACTTAAATTATGAGGCCTAAATATTCAGGCGCTTAATAAAAATAATGTACAAGTTGCGATATTAAAAAAAACCGCTAAGTCCAAAATTAGCGTTAAGTCTCCATTGGTGGCCAGACTGCCAGCGTGTCGATGAGTATATGTGTGTAGGCGAGGTGACTTGTAGAAATGTATATCAGAAATGACTATGTTAAAGTTTATGAATGAAGTGACTTTGTGTAATTGTATAAGAGAAGTGACTAGGAGAAACCTCTCTCGCCTATTAGGTAAACTCGTTACTCCCACTACCTCGATCTCGTGGACCTGAGATCAGTGCTTAGGCACATATAACAAAACATATCATTGGTTAATGCACTCTTCTATTTTAATAATGGGGGTGTTACAAATTTATTATTTGCGATTTACGCCATCAGAGGTTGGACCTTTTTCCCGTGCTGGCTTCACGTACAGTCGGGTCACAAATATTAGCTAGGCTTGGGTTTTCCCTAGGCTTCCGACGCTAGAAAATTGCCATATTCCCACACTTTCTGCTAGCATTGTTTGTCTCAGGATGAAACCCCCGCTTGTAAATTTAGCTAATGGGTTATGGCTGTCCACAATAAATCAGTTAACTGCAGGCTTAGAAGATATTTCTACTCAATCTGGTGAGCAAAGAATTTTGTCAATACTTAAGTTATTATCCATGTTTCGGCCACTTCCGTCCTAACAAAAGAAAGGGTGGCATTACCTGAGTTGTCATTACCCTACTTAATAACTAGTCATTTCATTCCATTGATACTGACTTCTTCGGATCATTTTATACGACATTTGCTCTTACATAATCAGGTTCCACTCGCTTCCCTGCTTAATTTGAATATAAATATGAGCTAAGTCTAATAACTGCTTCGTTCAATGATATTATAATTGTTTCTGATTTTTTATTGCCAACATTGGGATTTATTTATAGAGTTACTCAGGAGGCTGAGTGAATGACTTATCACATACGCCCTTGTGATAAACTGGAAAAATCATGGGATTTTTTCATTTGTTTATAATCCTCTCGCATAATATAATGCTAGTATCTATAAGCTATAGTGGCCTTTAAAAATGGCTATCTTGTTCTGGTTAGAGCACGTTAACCCTGAGAGTGTTGCCAGCACGTCAATTATATGTACAGATCGTAAATATTGATTTGTATCCCCTTTACCTGGGAACGTTCTTTGAGGTTAAATAGACTCATTTTCTGCAATATAGACATACATAAATATTAAAAAAAAAAAAGATACACCCTTAAGATAAGTTTGGTGGCCTACTCAAACCATTCATGCTTATACAATTACCATTCAAAACTATTTAGTTTAATACTAGTATAGCATAACTTGCTTCTTCATGTGTAACTGTTCATTTACAATTTCATCTACAACTAAAATATTTACCGACATTATAATGTGCGTCTACAGCTTGGGTATTCACTTGCGATGAACCAGTTTTGTCTACTTCAAACCATAGGTCGAATAATACCTCCGCTTTGCAAAATTTAATTTAAATGGAGTCAATAAGACTTTATTTACATGGATCTATATGTTTGCGACTAAAACACTAAAATATCAGGTTTATTAAGCAGCTGTGCTATCGTTATAAATATTTATTCATTCCGGCTTATATATCGCATTCTTTGCTATAATTTCCAATCGTATCGATTTATCGGATACAAAAAAAATATTCCGTTTCAATTATTTATTTATTTATCATAGTTGCTTCTAGCTCAGTGGCACTTTCATCGTTCACAGACGCTACGTCCTATGAGGTGCGTTATTAATTTATCAAAATTTATGCAGATATATTATCGATTTTATCATTCTCTTATTATCATACGTTATCAGGCATTTCCGCTGTTCGATCCGCCAAAGCGTGATTTACTTTATCACCAATCATTCAATAGTCATATCTCGCGCGTAGAACCTTATACTCAGATACAGAATCGCATAAGCATTTCCTTCGTTCCCCCTTCATCGACACAATAGTTTTTTCATCACATTATTATCATCATCGTTCGCATAATACATAATACTGGGTCATTATTCCCTTTGTAACATCATTTTGATCATATGTCACATAGACATACATATACATAATCGCCTCTATGGTCCTTATTATAAAAACAATTGCAAACATCCTGTATGTTTCTCGTCGATAGGTCGCACGCGCCTTTAATAAATTTGTTTAATCGGATTGACCGTCATCAAGCTTCAACATATCTCAATTAGTTTTAATGCCTACAACATCAGGTGATTTCATTTAAGAATAATATTTGTTATTGATAGTATTACACCCTGATCTTATTTCTCCCCATAGGTATTTCATATATACGAATTCATCATGATTATTAATCCATGAAATATTCATGATTCTTAACATTTTATTCTCAACATATTTCGGCCCATTTAATCTGCTGAAGCATAACTGGCTCTATCATTACTCAGTCAAACGACGTTATTTTCTTAAGCGTGCAAAATCTTTTCATTCGAATACAGAATCGGATAGCACATGTCACATTCGCTTCCATTAGTGACCATGACTTCATCTCATCTCAATATTCATATCGAATACAGAATCGCATAGTATGTCATGTTCGCTTCCATTAGCGACCATGACTTCATCTCATTCCATCATTAATATCGAATACAAATTCGCATAACATGTCACATTAGCTTCCATTAGCGACTATGACTTCATCTCATCCCATCATTAATATCGAATACAAATTCGCATAACATGTCACATTCGCTTCCATTAGCGACCATGACTTCATTAACTAGATAATACGGGGTCCCTTGCCCTAAAATATTCTCAAGAAAATAATACGTGTTATACAAATACAGTGACGTGCCGCTTCGGCCTACGTCTACAAATTAAATTCTGTATATATAAATCAACAAATTCCTCACGCTTTGTAGGTTCATACCGTCACTCGGCCTTTCAATTAAGGTGCATTACGCTTGAACATCTCTCATTAGCTTCCATGCTTTACAATGTCTGCCTGTTCTTTTAGACAAAAAAATCATAATAATCATAATCTTATTCATATTAAGATTGTTGTAGAAGTTTCTTCAATTACCTATAAGTATTAAACAATGACACTGGCATATCCAAGCTCATTTTTACATTTACTGAATTTTAACCTTTAACTTAGGCGCGTTCTTTCATGAATTATGAAATAATAGGATATTAAAATCAATCAAGTACTTTTACTTTTATATTTGCATGATTCACGCGCTCCATGATTCGTTAACATTAGAAATATTTATAGGCGCTTCACTACTCGCGCAAATATTTTTAATGAATGTAGCTTATCAGTGCTAATTTGTTTTAAATATATTCGAACACGGCTTAAAAGCGATAGTTATTTACGTGAATATTGTGGTTATAATTTCTCTAGAGTACATTCGTCCTGGAAAGTTGGCATGGCAGCTATCTGCTCGCGCATCATAGTGATTGATACTGGGATATATTCTCTCTCAACTTATTCACGCAGTCATTTGATTATCATTATCATTATGTGTTTAGAAACATAGATCCATTCTCCCTCAAGTTCCAAACCAACAATTTATTAACCACACTCCATCTTAGCTGAAAGTGGACATGTATGTGTTATGTATCTACACTAATTCAATTAATTATATCATATTCATCAATATGAGAGTACTATCATGGTTGATATCCAAATCGATATTTCACTTTTTTTTCACAGTCATTGTGCCTTTCCTCTCGCGATTAGCGTTTTAATCTAGGCGTATTTAATCACTTTATTAGTCTTATTTATTTTAATTACTCATATTTGATACTCTACAATACAACATTTATTATTTATTCTTACTACTAATTTTCATTAATGTCCTGATTTCAGTTAGTATTGAGTTTGAATCCCGTGAAAACTGGTTCATGCATTTAAGTACAATTTATCGGGTCTTTACAGCCTCAATCTTAATCTTAGATTCACATATAATAACTAGACTTTTGTCAAAATTTTTCAAATGATTCTTACTTCTATCATCTAGGTTAGTATGCGCCACAGAATTACTAGCGATCTCTGGGTTCCCTAGTATCTCTGTATGTGCATGTTTTGTGATTAGCCGTCGTCCAAGAAACACTCTCCGACGCGTGCGATTTATTTTTCGGGGTCCTATCCTTTTGACATCTACTATTTATTTTCTCTGTGAGGACACTTATTTCATCATTTAGTTTGCTACTTTGTTTAGTCACTTTCTGCACTACATTAGTGCCTAACTCGTTAAATCTATGATCCACTATCGTTTCAATCAATTCAGAGCGTTTATCCTGCTCTGCAATTTTCTGAACTACTTGGGGCTTTAGTGTTTCTTGTTCGTGGGCTGGCCTTTGTACAAATACACACATATCATTTACCCTTTTGTCCGAGTTCTCTACACTATAGAGCCCATTCTTGTCTACTCGTTCATTTTCCCTTTTAATTCCTCTTGTTTTTCTCCTAGATTAGTTTGTAACATTATTTTATCCTTATCCGTCCTGCTTTCTATTTTCTCTAAGTCTTTAGGTTTTTCTTTCGTTATGTTTACCTTTATTTGTACACATGCTGACGATTCATTTATTTTCGCTTCTAATATCTCCCTATCTTTTCTCATCTCATCCCTTAATGTTTCTATTTCCTGTTTTATTTCTACCCTAATTTCTGCCCGGAATTTTTCAAATAATTCTTCGTTTCGTTTCATGAACAATTCTAAAACTGTATTAATATTGGTATTTTGTCTACTCTGACTGTTCTCTATCCTCACTGTTTCAGGTTCCTTGTCTACTTGTTCTTTCCCTGTCATATTCTCCCTTGTGCTCTGCTCTGAGTTGCCTCTACGATCTTCATTATCCTCTCCCATCCTTACAATTTCGTTCTCTCCTTCAATCATTTGCCCACAAGTCTTCTCCCTAATCTCTTCGTGTTCCTGTCTATTTTTATCTATATCTGCCTGCCCCTTTCTATTCCTTCTTCTTAACAACATCAATACACACACACACACACACACACATATTTTTAGTTAAATCACGGTAATATTTGATTTCTTTTTTCTTTGTGCTAATTAAAAATACGGTAGGAATTAAGCTTCTTTCAAAAAATTAGTAAAAAGTAAAAAAAAATCTTATTCTGTTGTTGTCACTTACTGCTTCCTTCCTTCATTCACTGTCTTCTCGTTCCGCATCCAGGGTTGTCTGCTTGTTGCCATCATCTTCTCTGTCCTGGTTGCCTCGTGGTCGTGGGACTTAGTCGTTCTGCCGTTGATTTCTATTAGTGTATTTCTTTTACGACCTATTCTACCCGCACGTTAGGGAGCCAATATGGAGGACTTTTATTAGGTTCCATTGAGTTGCTAGGAAAAAAGCCCCACGTTGGGCGCCAATATGAAGATGGATTTTTGTGCTCCATTAGGTTGCTTGGCTGAAAGCCCCACTGTTGGGAGACAATATAAAGCTGGATTATTAGTGGGGGTGGTTTGGATTGTTGAGGATTTGGTGGGCGCTAGATTCGTAAATGGACTTCCCCGACTCACTGGGGAATTTAGGTGTAGGTTCGCTCAGGTTGGAATATCGGTAGGCATGAGTTCTCATCCAGGGATTCCACAGGGACTTCGTCGGGCAGAATTAATGTGTAGAGGGATTCGTTTTGAATGTATTTTATTCTTGTCTGATGCACACGAAATGGTGGAGCACTGTACAATCTATAGTTTGAATTGCCTTGCACTGACCTCTAATCGGCGAGGTCGTCAGTTGTGGGTTTACCCCGTTACTAATTATCCGATGGCCTACTGAATCACAGATTTACTGACTTAAATTATGAGGCCTAAATATTCAGGCGCTTAATAAAAATAATGTACAAGTTGCGATATTAAAAAAACCGCTAAGTCCAAAATTAGCGTTAAGTTTCCATTGGTGGCCAGACTGCCAGCGTGTCGACGAGTATATGTGTGTAGGCGAGGTGACTTGTAGAAATGTATATCAGAAATGACTATGTTTAAGTTTATGAATGAAGTGACTTTGTGTAATTGTATAAGAGAAGTGACTAGGAGAAACCTCTCTCGCCTATTAGGTAAACTCGTTACTCCCACTACCTCTATCTCGTGGACCTGAGATCAGTGCTTAGGCACATATAACAAAACATATCATTGGTTAATGCACTCTTCTATTTTAATAATGGGGGTGTTACAAATTTATTATTTGCGATATACGCCATCAGAGGTTGGACCTTTTTCCCGTGCTGGCTTCACGTACAGTCGGGTCACAAATATTAGCTAGGCTTGGGTTTTCCCTAGGCTTCCGACGCTAGAAAATTGCCATATTCCCACACTTTCTGCTAGCGTTGTTTGTCTCAGGATGAAACCCCCGCTTGTAAAGTTAGCTAATGGGTTATGGCTGTCCACAATAAATCAGTTAACTGCAGGCTTAGAAGATATTTCTACTCAATCTGGCGAGCAAAGAATTTTGTCAATACTTAAGTTATTATCCATGTGTCGGCCACTTCCGTCCTAACAAAAGAAAGGGTGGCATTACCTGAGTTGTCATTACCCTACTTAATAACTAGTCATTTCATTCCATTGATACTGACTTCTTCGGATCATTTTATACGACATTTGCTCTTAAATAATCAGGTTCCACTAGCTTCCCTGATTAATTTGAATATAAATACGAGCTAAGTCTAATAACTGCTTCGTTCAATGATATTATAATTGTTTCTGATTTTTTATTGCCAACATTGGGATTTATTTATAGAGTTACTCAGGAGGCTGAGTGAATGAGTTGCCACAATTTTTATTACTTTCTTGGGTTACCGATAAGGAGCTTCCACAACGAACCTCATTACACATACATCAGTTGTAATTGGAGATTACATACTGCCCTGTCCTTGCGCGATCTCATTATTTAAATTAATATTTTCCATATTGCTAATTTTTTACTTTTGGCTAATCAACTTCTTATGATTTCTGAGTATCATTTACTTTTATGGAATGTCCAATTATACATATATTATCTTACAACATTTGTTTATCTCCAGATTTTAAACACATAGGCTATATTGTATTTTTTATCACTCAAAAAAAATGTTTTTATCTATTTAATTATATTGTTTTTTTTTTACTTATGCGTCCACTGATGTCTTTGCCTTCAGTTGATTCGATCTGCGTCTGGTTCCTCGCAGCTCAGCATCTGCAGCTAATTCTCGTTCCTTCACCTTTCATTCACACTGTATCTGGCGTCGTGTTGGTCACAGTCACCTGGTTTTCTCGATCACACTATCACTGATTTATTTATGTCTATCACTCGGCGATTAATCTAATGTTCGATCCACACAGTTGGTTGCGACATTTGCGGCAAAACTTTACAAGGCAAGCACGAGGATCTCTACACGGCGTGTTTTAGATTAAGCTTATTTCTGGGCTCTACCGATGTGAAGGACAAGGAATTCGATGATCAGTAACAATGAGTAGTGTAGCTAATTAAAACGGATTTATTCTGTTAACCTCTTATGAAAACACAATATATAATGAATTAATATCATTTTGAAGGCTACTTGAGCAAATCTAGACTTCTTAGGATATTTACGTACGATCGATTGATTCACACTTTAGATAATAATATAGGAGAAACAGACTCCTCCGAATACTAGTAATATGATAAACTAGCCCACTCTGTTTTCGTAAGGTAGCCACTGGCCACACTGTACGTACTCGTATGGGCCACCAGCCACACTCCGTGTGTGTATGAGAGCAACAGGCCACACACTGTGATCGTATTAGAGCGAGACTAACCACACTGTGTGTGTGTGTGTGTCTGAGATCCTAACCACACTGTTATCGTATGGGCCACCAGACCACACACTGTGTTCGTATTAGAGCGACTAACCACACTGTTATCGTATGGGCCACCAGACACCACACTGTGTTAACAATAAAATTTCTTGGCCTTTTATATTAATTTTCCAAGGACTTTTAAATTGGCTCAAGTATTCCTTTTACAAAATGTACTGTCAACACGTCAATCAAAATTACACTTTTATAATAAACATTAGTTTCACTTAGCCAGGTTCCTGCCAACCCTTGAGTTACCGTTAACCACTGCATAACAAAAGCTTATTGTGTGGTCCCAAATACATGTACCTGCCAACCCTTGAGTTACCGTTAACTACTGCATAACAAAAGCTTATTGTGTGGTCCCAAATAATAACCAAATTAGTAATTCTATGAATTACTAATGCTACAAGGTAATTAGTCACAAGATTCCAGAAATGTATTCTGGACAAACTACATTAATTATTAGGAGTATATAATAAGTAATTAATCAATTGAATTGGCGTTTACTTGATGAAAATCCATAATTTATTTAACTTAATTAAAGAAGAGTAAAACTTAAAGTAGCAAAACAGCTGTAACTAATTTATATTTTAATAAATATGAAAATCACATAAAACTTTAAGTTTTATTTTTATTTAATTAAATTAATTAATTAATTAATTACTTACAAGCAATGTTGAGTTCTGCTGTGTAAGTTTGTGAAGGTTTTGTAGAATCTTCTGGAATTCCAACACAAGAGTAGAATCCTTCATCTGAAGTTTTAACTTTATGAATCATCAGCGAACCATTTGTGAATATTGTCGTTCTGTAACATGGCATAAAATAAAATCAAACCAATATTTCTCTACCTTCATAAATTCTCCATAGTATGTATTACAAAACCCTGAATACAGCCCCTATCTCTCTCATGCACCAATTGGGTACTTTGACCAAGAAAAATATTGTATACTCCGAGGAAGCACGGACAATAATGTTTCACATCACAACATAATTATAGTAGCTATTACTTGCATTTAACCATAAGTATTTTGTTTTAAGAACGCACCCTCATAATGTGAAAGTTGTGGTCAAATCAGACAGTTTCAATGCATCTTCCTTATCTAAAAGCCTTGGTGAACACTTGTAATTCAAAGATTTGGAATATTCTCATAATTCAAGACTTTTGGTGTAGGTCCTACCCTCATAATCTGAAAATTCTAACACATTCTCTTAATTCATGAGCTTCTTCACAACTTTTTATTCCAAAATCTCCAGTGTATTCTTCTAAATCAAGAGTTTTGCAGACCCTCTTAATCCAAAAACTTTAGTCCACCATCATAATATAATAGTTTCAGTTCAACCTCCTAATCTATGAATTTCAGGATACTTCCTTTACCCAAAAGCTTTGGCATA
This sequence comes from Diploptera punctata, assembly GCA_030220185.1. Taxonomy (NCBI): domain Eukaryota; kingdom Metazoa; phylum Arthropoda; class Insecta; order Blattodea; family Blaberidae; genus Diploptera; species Diploptera punctata. Next base: position 677,697 of record JASPKZ010010257.1, read on the forward strand.
ACCTTCATAATGTGAGAGTGGCCGCGCGGACATACATCCATACATCCATATCGTGAGCTAATGTTTTCCAAACATCCCCTGTACTTCTCTCAAATCATATTTAATGTTTTCCTCCCACCTCATTCTTGGTCTACCAACTGGGCGTTTTCCCTCTGGTTTTTCTACAAGAACCTTCCATGCACGTCTTTCATTTCCCATTCGTGCCACATGTACTGCCCATCACAGTCTACGAGACTTAACTGTTCTCATTATATGTGGCTTCCTATCAAGACCATGTAGTTCACTGTTATGTAGTCTTCTCCATTCACCTGTCTGTTCATCTCTCTTTGGTCCAAAAAATTCCTTAAGAACTTTATCTCAAATACTCGTAATCTCCTTTCCTCCCTTAAAGTAAGAGTCCAAGTTTTGTACCCATATAATATAACTGGTAGAATAATAGTTTTATATATTTTCAGTGTAACTTTTTTTGAAGGGACTTGGGACGTCAAGAGTCTCTATAATGCATAATAGCACGCATTTCCAGAATTGAGCCCATGTTTAATTTCTTTGTGCATCTCATTCCTGTTTGTGATTATTGTTCCTAGATAATTGAATTCAGCCACTTCCTCAAAATTTCCCTCATGTCATTAGCTGTCCCTTTCCATTATTTAATGTATTTCTATGTGTTACCATACATCTGGTTTTATTGATATTTACTTCCAGTCCCAATTTCTCAGTTGCTACGCTTATTATTTTTATTTTTAGTTGAATAAGTTAAAAGAAGATTACGAGTTAATTAAATTATATGGTTATTATGAATACATAGTCTTTTATATAGATTTTTTATTGTTTTATAGATTATTTTAATTATTTAAGCAAAGTCTTTTGAAATAGAGTTTAGACATTCAAAGTCTGTTGAGATAGAGTATAGACATGATATAGTTCAGAGCAAAGTCTTGTTTAAGCTAACTGTAAACATCCCTACATTTAGTTCATTGGAATGTTAGTTGGTACAGTTAGGTTGACTGGAGGTCATTTTTGAGTATATAACACTTGAGAAGTGAGGGTCTCGTGTCTGTCTGTGTGTGTAAACGGCTGAAGGATAAGTCACTGACCATTTTTCTTAATATGTGACAGGGATCTTTTTTGTAAAAGAATCAATTACCTTAACTATTTTGATAGAATTCTAAACAATGTAGACTGTTTTAATACGATATTTTCAAAAGGGATATAACATTTTTAATCATGTAGTTTTGGTTAGATTTAAAAATTCCACAACTCCCTCTTCTCAACCCCCCCCCCCAAGAAAGTACTGTAGTTTTAATATAGGCTTAGATTAGATTAGGGCTAGACTACTAAGGGTTTCTAATTATTTATACTTTAGTAATAAAATAGTTTAAAATAAGACTCCATTTGTTTATTTCAAAACATGTAAACTGTACATCCTCATACTAACGCTCGGCTAGATAAACGCTACCAGATTTTCCAAGTCCCGAAGGTCCTTTAAGCCTAATAAATCCAGTTGGGTTCATAACATTGGTGGCAGTCGGTGGTATATATCGTATAAATAATGTTTTTATTATTTTTTCTGATAGGGAAACGGACCCTTGCAAGCTTTCTGGACCGTTTGGAATACAATAAATATTAAAATTTTGTGATACGTACAGTTTTAGGTTAAAATCAGCAGTGTAAGATTTACGTAGAACATAGGATATTTATTATTTAATAGAAATTAAATAAATAAAAATATATTAATTCTGGATTGGGATTTAAATTAATCAGACCTTGTAAGAGAGAGGGAGATGTGGAAGAAGCAAAGAAAAAAGTTTTTTCGATGTAGCTATAATAATTGAGCAACCATTTTTTTCTCTTGTAAAATTGGAAAATCTATGCATGATATATTAAGAGTGTATACTATTTTTTTTGTCTAGAAGATAGGATAAAAATATAAAACCATTATAGATTGGCAAAACTCATTGCTGAAACGTTGCCTGAAACGTGGCCCTCCTTACGGGATATGTCGACGTATGCGAACCGAACTCGTGGCTTGGACGGGGGTGACGCGATGGTGATTGTGACCAAAATAATTTCTCTGCAATAATAATTACGAATAAAATAGCATGAACTAATTACCTTCGTGGAAAATTACTTCCATATAATACTGAAATACAAATGGTTTAAATGTCTCGGGTTATTAATTACCTCAGGGCAACTCAAGCGATACCAACATATGAACGAAATGTTGAATTAAATGAGAAAATTTAGAAACGTTATATAGGAATTATTTTTAGATCTTTTCCTGCGAACAGATCGTTTCTGCATGCGTTGGAAAATATATTAAATATGGAGATTAAATAAATAAACGGACTGTGTCACTCCTATGTTGGCAATACTAAATGTCAAGTCGAAATCATACCGACGTTGTTTAAATTAGTGAAAAATGACAGGTCATATGTATGTATATATATATATATATATATATATATATATATATATATATATATATTTATGTAGCATATATGAAATAATTTACGGGGTAACTACAGGGTATTGTTGAGAAAATATTTAGCGAAAGGAGTCTCGGGTTCGAACCCCTGGTGACTAGCTTTACAAGATGGCGGCTGGAGTGAAGGCTAGGTTTTGAAAGGTCGGGAAAAACAGTAAAATAAGTTTCACATACGGTGACTACCAGTTGTTTTTTTTATTAGATTTCTTGTCCGAGAACGGTAAGCCGGAGTGTTCTAAATTAGCTATAATACAAGTATATTCCTAGCAGGAATGTTAAGATATGTCCGAGGAATATTTAGGTTGAAATATGTCCCCGTATGCGAGGCTATCTAACGGGATTTTGATAAAGATTCTGAAAATTTTCCAACTTGAATGAGGGAGTTACACTTCAAATAATTCGCTCTGCACTATACATGTTACCGAATCATCAGATCAAATATCCAAAATCATAAAGAGTATCAAATTTTTTTTTAAAACAGATTGATCTGGCAACACGTGTAATGTGTTGGCTAGGATGTCGTCACTAGAAGTCTTGGATTCGAACTCAGGAAAAATGTATTCAGTATTTGGTTAATCTCTCCAGAATAGCGCCAGATGGCCATAGTGTAAAAATTTATTCAAGGTTATTGGAACTTGAACTAATAAATTATTTTCCATTTTTTTTTTTTTTTACAAGTCAGGAATATTTAGCATTTGTCGGGAGTAAATTGGAAATTTTCCACAACTCGTATAACTAATTTATCGAAGGAAAATATGGAAGTATGGAACTTAGATTCTTTTACAGATTAAATAACAAAATTATTTAAAATAAAATAAAAGTGGCTCATGGAACTCAGTTTCCTTTACAAAATAAATAATTAACTTAGATAAAATCTTGGTTTCAAGGGAGTTTATTTAAAGTGTAACTTATAATAGACCTAATTATACTTGGATGGGAAACCTACTACATCAGATTAGATCTCGTAACGGTGTATTGAAAATAGATTCTGAAAACTTTCCACAACTGGTACAAGGTATGTCAGCTGATGGTTCGAACTAGGACACATATTTGTCGCATAACGTCCTTATAATTTAGAAACAAAAGAACATAATTGAGGGATGCAGAATTTTAATCTATCTTATCGAATCGGTCGATGAACGTTAATAACCATAAGCGGTGAATTTATTAACTAATGGGTTGGATACAGGTAGTTGATGAATTATAATGATTTAAATGATGTTGATTCATAAGATAGTTAGTACTGCTGAGGGAACCTTGATGCTGACCATTCTTATAATTCTCTGTCCGAGTAAACGACCTTGCCCGCTTTAGACTAAGCATTTAATTAAATAATAACAGAACATTATGTTTGGCAAAATAAACATACACTGATAGGCCCGAAGATGTTAAAAAAATAAAAAAAATACTAGGAATCATAAATATTCTATACCTAAACGATCGCAATGAAATTAATGATAGGAAATACCTAAAGTATATCACAAACAGTAACGTGCCTATAAATGCTAAACGAAATGTAGGAGCGCGAGAGTCAAACATTTTTTTTATTAAAACATTAGGAAACATAAATAATCTTTTATATAAGTGTGGTGATAATTACGTCTATTTTAAATCTCACTTCAGAAGGAAATAATAAAAAATATAATAATATCCACAAAAATAAATGAATAAATACATGGTATTGTCTATTAATCCTAACCCCAAGTGATATGATACTACATAATCAGGGATTTTTGAGTTTCTATTGTGAATTAAGTCTTATGGTTATCTACATTATAAACATTTTTTTTTAAATTTTCAACCGACTTTATACATTACTTAGGACTTTTGAGTAATTATTTGAAAACCCATATGGTGAATGGTGACTTGCAGTTTCCCCAGAGAGATTTTATGCAGTGAAGAGTTTGGATTAAATCAAGAGTGTCTAGTTGTTTTAGGTATTATCTTTTAATGCGACTACATACTTAAAACAATATAATTTAGATTTAATGGTGGCAGCATTTTTTTGTAAAATTGTGAACTGTTCCGATAAATTTTATAATATTATTGGATCATTTAATTTCATAGTGAGGTGAGCCAATCTAGTCGTAGATATTTTTGGCATTTTATGGTAGCAAGCGAAGTTGATAATTGAAACGTGGTGATAATGCCGGCGCACTGTAGGACCCTAGAACTCTGGAAATAATTTCTTGTCATTCAAGTGCAGTTTTCGAATATTTGAGGAGTGAAGTAGACTTAGTGGTTTAACTTAATCCGTAAACGCTCTATCATCATAAATAAATAACTTTCATTACACATATTCCAGATGAAGGAAATATTTGAGGAATGAGAACATGTGGGAGTGTTAGAACTCAATCAATGGATGCTTTAATAATAATAAATAACCAATAAATAATGATAACAATAAATAATAAGTAGAAACCTTGCTAAAATAAGCTAATAATCTGTGAGTTTAAACTAACTAATTTAAAAGTAAAACACGGGCAAGTAGCTGAGCTAACGGGAAATGGTAAATGATACTAACTGAGGAAGGGAGTAGGTAATCTTAATTGCTACATTAAATTAAACCCAAAGATTATGAGAACCACAAGTAAATATGGACCAACAACGATTAATCTTAACACACTAAATTAAATAATATTAATAACTAAGTAATTAATAATAAAGCAGTTTGAAGGGTATAAAGGAGCATCAGAGTACGAAGACAGGTCATGAGGTAAAAGAGGATGACCGAGACTCAGTGAATAATCAACGGGCAAACTGAGCTATAAAAGTAAAACATGATAACTAATCGACCTAATAATGAAAATAATGATAATAAAAATAGTAATAATCATAATAATAATAATAATTCACAGAAAATTAATAAACAATAATAATAATAATAAAAATAATAATAATAATACTAGTAATAAATATAAACTAATTGCAATAACAAATGATTAGCATAAGATGTTATATCGATACTTAAGGTAATAATTAATTATATGAGGAATACTCACATTGAAGGACCAATTTGTCCATGATGATGATGATTAATTATATGAGAAACAATTAGATTGAAGGATTGCGGATAAATATTGAAGGGACAAGGGCTAAAAATCGTAACACTGAGATACCATATAGGACTAGGAGTAATCCTGGTATAGTATTTTAATAATAATCATAATCATAATAATAATAATCATAATAATAATAATAATAATAATAACCTTAATAACTATATTAATGAAAATAAACAATGATACCAAACATCAGTAATAACAATAAAAGTTAACAGTCATACTGCATAATAATAATAATAATTCACAGAAAAATTAATAAATAATAATAATAATAATACTAGTAAGAAATAAAAACTAATTGCAATAACATAATGATAAGCATAAAACGTTATATTAAAATCATAATAATAAATAATAGGAGAAATCATTAGATTAAAGGCTGGCGGATATTATTAAAAGGAAAGAGGTCTAAATGATCGTAATACTGAGATACCAGATAGGACTAGCAGTAATCCTTATATCGTATGTGAATAATAATAATAATAATAATAATAATAATAATAATAATAATACCAGAAGTAAAAGAAGTAAACAAACGTGAAGGGAATGACAAACAAACATCGACGAATAACCCTCAAGCTGGGTAAGGATAGGATGCTAGAGACTAGTTATGAAATCCACGTGAGATTAATAGCATGTAAGCAGGAAGATCAAAATATTTATATCAATGAAGATCCTAAAACTTAATAAAAAATATAATAATAATAAACCGCCCGAAATGTAAATAATAATAATAATAATAATAATAATAATAATAATAATAATAATAATGACAATAACTATGTTAATAATAATAATAATAATAATAAAAAGATAACAGACATCAGTAATAACAATAAACCTTAACGATCATAATGATATAAAAAAATCAAATTACCAGTATTAATAATGTATAATGATAATAATAAAACACAGTAAACTTATAACTAACAATAATAATAATAATAATAATAATAATAATAATAATAATAATAACAATAATAATTCGCGGTAAATTAATAAACCACAATAATAATGATGATTAAATAAGAGCGAACTACCAGAAATAAGTCTTATGCTTATGAATAAAATGAAAGATAACGGAAAACCACAATCTCATTTTCAGCAATTAGGACTCATTTAAGTATGATTGGGTTCCGGGATAGGTAGTAGGCTAGTTCGCGAGAAGATAACGTGGAAGCAGTCCAGATAGAGGCACGTAGTTTGTTAAGCCTATAGCGGAAGACGAATAATAGGTTCATTTAACCAGCAGTTATGCCAACACGGAGGGTAGAAATTATTTTAACATCGCAAGTAATAAGGAGTGACAATAGTTCAGATTAAGAAGGGAGGATGTGCATTATCCAACTTGGTTTAAAAAAAAAAGAATTACAAAGAGAACGGAAGAGGGGCCTGGGAACTTAGGAGAAATTTATAAACTTTTGAAACGCAATGAAGAACAGGACAAGAGTTGAAAGATTTTCCCAGAATTACCGAGTGCCAAACATGCAGACATGATCGAAAACAAATTAATTTATTCCCATAGCAATTTAGAAGATGGAGGTTAGAATACTTCACCGATAGTTGGGTGTCTTAATCGATCTAGTGGAGAGTACTATCATATAAATTTGGGAAAATCAAGGGCTAAACTGAATATATTTCTAATGGAAATTACACAACAATTATTATACTCGTCTGATCATGACACTTGCCTGAGATGCATACAGGAGGAAACAGAGAAAGAATCTGCGGCCGGGATCTCTCCCTCTGTACACCTTGATAGCATATCAGTGGGACTAGTGACCAGTTGAGAATAGACACACACACATGGGATTTGGAACTTATTTAAATAGTAAATGACCACTAGATCGCCTTAAGCCTCGCCAGACTTGGGCCCACACTCACTCGGAACCATATTCAGATAAAACGAGCGAATAGACTGTAACCTAGGTCAATCTTGGCTAAGCGATGTTAGGGAAATCGCACAGAAACCCAAAAGAAGTTAGAAGAGAAACAGAGAATCAGGATAGGAAGCAAGGGAGGCATACTACTTCGAGGAGGCCTGGCCTACGCGAGAGCCACTGGGTAGGGATGCGAACAGCGACCCTTAGGAGGGGATAGCATGAAGATAAGAGAAACAGAGAATCAAGATAGGAAGCAAGGGAGGCATACTACTTCGAGGAGGCCTGGCCTACGCAAGAGCCACTGGGTAGGGATGCGAACAGCGACCCTTAGGAGGGGATATCATGAAGATAAGAGAAACAGAGAATCAGGGTAGGAAGCAAGGGAGGCATACTACTTCGAGGAGGCCTGGCCTACGCTAGAGCCACTGGGTAGGGATGCGAACAGCGACCCTTAGGAGGGGATAGCATGAAGATAAGAGAAACAGAGAATCAGGATAGGAAGCAAGGGAGGCATACTACTTCGAGGAGGCCTGGCCTACGCTAGAGCCACTGGGTAGGGATGCGAACTGCGACTTGGCACTGACGTTTAGGACCATGGAACAACAGCAGATAGAGAGTTAGGCATCGGAGAACGAACATTGAACGAGAACACGGATTCTCGAGGAAATAAACTTAGTCAAACACCCGGGTGATAATAAAGGTGAGCAAGATACGAACCCTGTCACGGGAAATCGGATCAAATCCACCCCCAATGACGCAACGGTGATTCGGTGAAGCCACTAGATATCAGAGGAAAATTCTGAAGGATCAGAATGAGCGGGAGTACGGTAGGGACGACTTGGGCCCCGAATGGCCAGGGCGGTAATGGATCCCCTCCCTTGAGGCGATTCGCTCGAGTTTTCTTGGGCCCCGAAGGGAGTAAGGAACTAGCGTCGTCCCCCATTAAGGCGATTAGCTCGACGAGTCCACCAGAATGCAAAATGGAAGAAGCGGGAGTGCGGTAGGGACGAATTGGGCCCCGAATGGCCAGGGTGGTGATGGATCCCCTCCCTTGAGGCGATTCGCCCGAGTTTTCTTGGGCCCCGAAGGGAGTAAGGAACTAGCGCCGTCCCCCATTGAGGCGATCAGCTCGACAAGTCCGCCGACTTGCCAAGACTTAGAAATAAGTGAGGTCGACGGGACGTAGACCTCGGATGATGATGCCAGGAAATCCGCCGGCGGTGAGAAAGCGGAAAGAAATACCGCGAAGTAAAGACGTACGCACAGATAGAATATGGTCCTAACGGGTAGATAACAAATACTAGCAAAATAACACCGGAAACACTAGTGCACTAGAGGGAACAGAAGGAAAATTGGGAAACGCACATACATACGATTGTGCCATCGACAGATAGAGCCAAGAGGGACAGATTGACCTAGGATGGAAAGGGAAGAGGACGATATAAAACGAGAGGTTAAACACCTATGGTGGTGTAGATAAGTTTAAGCGCATAAGCAGTCTAAAGTAAATAGAATCCTAGGATACAAGCAGAACAGATAGGAGTAGTTCCAAGTGAAAGAAGAAGTAAGGAGAGAACCTGGAGTAGGACGTGGGTAAATATTTCAAAGTAAGAAGGGAAAAATCGAACCCCAATAAATGATGATATGTATGTAATGGGAAATCAAGGAAACCCCGGGAGTAAGAAGTAGAAAAAAGCAGTTTAAATACATGTAGATCAAGAAACAATCAGGGAATAAAGTAGACAAAACGTAAAATAAAAGTATAAAAAGTTCAACAAATCAGCTATGAGAATTTGCCAATCAAACAAACAGTTAGGTGAGGTAAGAGTGTAAAGTACGCCGTATCAGAAGTTAGGGCAGCAGAAGGGAGAATGAGGACAAGGACTCAGGTTACGTAACATCACGGTGACTTCTAAAATTGAATCAGTAAGGATTTAGAGGTTAAACTAAGTGGATTGATATATTAGCAGTAAGATCAGATAGTCCGGGAAAATTAGACCAATGAATAATGAAAACCTGAATCCCTGTCCAGACACAAGTAACTTAAAAATCATATCTCAATTAAAGAAAATTAAGACTAGGAAAGGGAGAGTTAAGGAATAGAGGCAGTTATTTCAGAAGTGGAGAAAGGAAAGAATGCTCTCAAACTCAGGACCCTAAGGAAACGATGACAGAAATTCAGGATGCGAATATTAATTGGTGTTTGTAAGGACTAATTCGGCTTTGGTCAAGTAGCATTTACATGATAAATAAGTGTAGTATATGTCTTTCCGACTGATGTGAAGACGAGCGCACCCAGTCGAACCTAGGACTCTATTATAAAGAAAGGGACTAGATAAAACCCCTAGAATTAGGCAAGAAATTTAGGGCTGCTAATATGGTAAAATCAACCGATCTAATTATGGAAATTATGTGTATATATACACCTGAAGTACTGTCAAATTGAAAGTTTAAGGGAAGATAAAAAGATGATTTAGGAACTGATATTTGTTGATGATGGCTATGCAAATTGATAGGCATAAGAGCACTCTTTTCGGTTTCCAGTTTAAAATCTAGCAACGCAAAAGATAAAAACAGGGATAACATTTGTATAGGAACGAGGTTGGCAGTTTAAAGTTTAATGCAAAATACAATTTTGGTGGTTGCACCATTGAGATATGACTAACTAAAAGTAAATTTAGAGGAACTGAACCTAGGAAAATTATAAAAGTAAAGATGTACATGGTTGCTCAAGATTCGGGGTTTAGTTAAGAGGGATACTATTCTTAGTAAGAAACTAGGATTTGGTTTTGAAACCCCAGAAGGTACTATTGATTCATTACTAAAAGTCCATATGGAATTTATTAAGAAAAAGGTAGTGCAAACCCATAGTATTTAAACAAATAAAAATAAAAAAAGGAAAAAGAGAAAAAACCAACAAAACTAAACAAAAATAACGGTAAACAAGTAAAAACCCTCAGCACAAGAAGAACGACTACGCACACGATCTAACACTACGAGCACGACTGGGCTAACTAGAAACGACGAAGGATGTTGAGTCACCTAGGACATCCCCCACACCACGAAACATAGATCAGCTGATACCAAAAACAAAAAGGAGGAAGACAGGGTCTATGCGGGTACGACTTACTACATCAGGGATAGTCATTCAACATGGGAAATGTCCACCAGTCAATACGGTGCGACATGAGAGACCAAGCAAATACCTTCACCATATCAAACCGAACCTCTGATCGTCCGTGGATCATATAATAATTCCCAACCAGTATTATACAGTAAGAAAATTGGATAAAAACACAGAAATCCCATTAAACCTATCCTCCGGATAATCCATGGCTCCTAAAAGAAATTGCTGGTCTCGAGAACTTCAAAGGACAGACCCAGTATCCGGCATGGCTCTCTCCCGACCGAAGGAAGATACCATCACCGAACGTGGTCCCAGGCATCGGATTCAACCAGGGATGCTGTAAGAGATCAACATGAGCTGCGGACATGCGCGGCGACAAACAAGAACTAAGTGCTCAAGTTTCTCGGTGGACGCGGCTAGTGGAAAAGCCGAGTGTTGTGAAGAAAGTGATAAGCTCTAATTAAAGTTTTAGATTTTTCTTTTTTCAGAATGACAGTGTGGAAAAGAAACAGCATTGAAGAAAACAGAACTATGGAACAGTTTGAAAAAGAAGAAGAGTAGATAAATTGTGTTTTATATATGTTTTCTTGTTTCAGGTTCGGAGTGACAGGCTAATCCATTTTCCAGATGTAATTTGAAAACCAGATAAATGTGGTTTGATAAAGTATGAAAACGTCTATGTCCCATATAGAGGAAGGGAACTGCGGTTAATTGTAAAGAGAAAATGGATTAACTTGAACACTAAATTTTATGACTGTGTTTACAATTGTTTCTGTTAAAATTCCTGTTTATGAATACTATATTAGAAAGAGTTAAGTAGCCTTTAGGAACAGGAGATAGAGCAAATCTGTAGTATCAAATGTAAACAAAAGCCAGATCAACTAAAAAGCTTGTGCGTAGTCTAAGTACACAACTTCAGCGGCCCCAAAAAGGGCCTTAAAAGACCCTTTCTTGGGATTGAGAAGGGGGGAATATTATGAATACATAGTCTTTTATATAGATTTTTTATTGTTTTATAGATTATTTTAATTATTTAAGCAAAGTCTTTTGAAATAGAGTTTAGACATTCAAAGTCTGTTGAGATAGAGTATAGACATGATATAGTTCAGAGCAAAGTCTTGTTTAAGCTAACTGTAAACATCCCTACATTTAGTTCATTGGAATGTTAGTTAGTACAGTTAGGGTAATTCGAGGTCAAAATTGAATATATAACACTTGAGAAGTGAGGGTCTCGTGTCTGTCTGTTGATGTGTGGCAACCAGAGGTGTTATGGGTGAGTAAGCTACCATTTTTCTTAATACGTGTCAGGGACTTTTTGTAAACAGAATCAATTACCTTAACTATTTTGATAGAATTCTAAACAATGTAGACTGTTTTAATACGATATTTTCAAAAGGGATATAACATTTTTAATCATGTAGTTTTGGTTAGATTTAAAAATTCCACAACTCCCTCTTCTCAACCCCCCCACCCAAGAAAGTACTGTAGTTTTAATATAGGCTTAGATTAGATTAGGGCTAGACTACTAAGGGTTTCTAATTATTTATACTTTAGTAATAAAATAGTTTAAAATAAGACTCCATTTGTTTATTTCAAAACATGTAAACTGTACATCCTCATACTAACGCTCGGCTAAATAACCGCTACCAGATTTTCCAAGTCCCGAAGGTCCTTTAAGCCTAATAAATCCAGTTGGGTTTATAATAATGGTATACATTGCGACGATCCAAACAAGGCAGTTGCTAGAGCCAACTTTTATTTTGGATTTCAGGTAAATCCCCACTTATAATGGTTGGTTTCACTGATTTTCGGAAAATATCTACCTCGGTTAATTTTAATAGCATATACTGAGTTTAGTTGTGAAACACCGAAAATTGCAATCGCTAGAGCGATTTTAAAATGTTCCTTTCATATGAACTCTTACACCTAATTGTTTCAGAGAATAATGGATAGCGACTGAACACTCGTCGTACCTGAAACCTGTACAACTTTTCTAATCCATGTGAAACTCGTAATATGACCCCGAAAACACAAACGACGATTAACTGAGTCGCGCCGTGTAAATAAAGACAAGCGCATATTCAAATCCAACGTAGTATCAAAAGTCAAGTCAATCGATGGACTACTTTGCGAGCACAAACATACGCAGGCAGAATTTTTATATGTAAATACCGTATATGCCTATATTTCCAAGTTTATGGAGTAGTTACACTTTGAGATACTCATTTCAAACAAAAAGTCTCTTATTAAAAATACAACAAATTTACAGATCCCTATTATTATTTAATTACAGTATACCAAACCGAGTCCTGGAATTCAGATTATTTGTTCAGTGCGCAATAACGTTTCACTATAAAAAATTGTAAAATTTTGAAGATGCGGGTTCAGTTTATATATATATATATATATATATATATATATATATATAGTGTCTAAATGGCACAAAGAGTAGGGTGCGTGTAAGCAAACAGTTTTCGGACACTTTTGAAATCCAGAATGGGTTGAAGCAAGGAGATGCACTATCTCCTCTACTATTTAATTTTGTACTAGAGCATGCCATTAAATATTTAGAGAACGAGGAAGGCTTACAACTCAATGGTATTAATAAGCTGTTAGTTTATGCTGATGATGTATACTATTGGCCGATAGCGAGTAGATACTAAAGGACAACATGCACACACTATTGAGTAACACTAAGAAATTAGGACTGGAAATATCAATAAAATTAAATATATGGTCACACGTAGAAATACATTATATAATGGAAATGGACAGCTAATGACAAATGAGGGAAATTTTGAGGAAGTGGCTGAATTCAAATACCTAGGAACAATAATCACAAATAGGAATGAGATGCACAAAGAAATTAAATATAGGCTCAATTCTGGAAATGCATGCTATTATGCATTGCAGAGACTTTTGATGTCCCAACTCCTTTCAAAAAACGTTAAACTGAAAATATATAAAACTATTATATATTATATACCAGTTATATTATATGGGTGCGAAACATGGATTCTTACTTTAAGGGAGGAAAGGAGATTACAAGTATTTGAGAACAAAGTACTTAGGAAAATTTTTGGACCAAAGAGATGAACAGACAGGTGAATGGAGAAGACTACCAAACAATGAACTACATGATCTTCATAGGAAGCCAGATATAATAAGAACAGTTTAGTCTCGTAGACTGCGATGGGCAGGACATGTTGCACGTATGGAGAATGAAAGACTTGCATGGAAGCCTCTTGTAGGAAGGCCAGAGGGAAAACGGCCAGTTTGTAGACCAAGAATGAAGTGGGAGAATAACATTAACTATGATTTGAGGGAAGTGGATTGCACAGGGAATGATTGGAAAGCATTGGCTCGGGATAGGGATGTATGGAGAGCTTATGTCCGCGCGGCCATTAACCTACGGGTTCGATAGTGCTAGTGAGTAACTAAGTATGTGTGTATATATATATATATATGGAATGCCCCTTAATGTTTTAAAGTCTATATTTAAATAATATATATTACAAAAATAAATGTTTGTTCGTAAAAGGAATCCCTTTGACTGTGAAAAACGTGCATGCAGTAAACATTTATGTGGTAGAAACAATTCACTTCATCCCTCGTACTCACTGCAAGAATCCCGGGACTATTCATTATCGAGCTCTTGTTACCAATACACAAGACGCTCATGGCCGCCATTCCCTTTCAGGCCGCTCTCGCTTACGACAGCGAGCGGGAGTAAGACAGAGTTTGATTGCCTATAGATCTTCCTAATCTATGAACTTAACAAATTTCCATAATGCGGAAACTTGGCACATCCTTCTTAATGAGATAGTACTAGTGCACCGTCTCCATAACCCGGGAGCTATGGTGTGTGGCAAGTCATTCACACAGCCTCCTGTGTAAATCTAAATAAATCCCTATCGGCAATAATAAGCAGATAAAATTATAATATCATTTAATGAAGCAGTTACTGGACTTAGGTCATATTTATATTCAAATTGATCAGGCAAGCGAGTAGAACCTGATTATGTAGGCGCAAAGGTCATATAAAATGATCCAAAGAAGTCAGCATCAATGTAATTAAATTGCTAGTTATTAAGGAGGGTACTGTCAACTCAGGTAATGTAACCCTTTCTTTTGTTAAGACGGAAGTGGCTGACACATCATAATAACTTACTAATGACAAAATCCTTTGCTCGACAGATTGAGTAGAAATATCTTCTAAGCCTCCAGTTAACTGATTTATCGTGATAACCATAACCCATTAGCTAAATGTACAAGCGGGGATTTTACCCTGACACAAACAACGCTAGCAAAAAAGTGTGGGAATATGGCAATTTTCTAGCGTCTGAAGCCTAGGAAAAAACCCAAGCCTAAGAAAAAAAAACCCAAGCTTAGCTTATGTTTGTGACCCGACTGTACGTGAAGCCAGCACGGGAAAAAAAAGGTCCAACCTCTGAAGGCGTAAATCGCCAATGATAAATTTGTAACACCCCCGGGATCAAAATAGGAGGGCGCATTAACCAATTATATGTTTCGTTATATGTGCCTAAGCACTGACCTTAGGTCCACTAGATCGAGGTAGTGGGAGTAACTAATTTACCTATAGGCGAGAGAGGCTTCTCCTCGTCACTTCTCGTATAAAATTACATCAAGTCGCTTCTCGTGTACGATCAAACAAAGTCACTTGTCAAAAACACTTCGTTCTGAAAGTTAAATAAAGTCACTTCATATATATACAATTACTTGCAGTTTATAAAAGATAAGAATAAACTACTTTTACCAGACATTCTCTACACATTAATTCTGCCCGACGAAGTCCTCGTGGAATCCCTAGATAAGAACCTCAACTCTACCGATTACCAAACTGAGCAACCTAAGTTCTCACACATGGAGAACTCCTTCAGTATTCCTAGTGTCACTAAATCCAATCTTTACCTCTTTACCCAACAATAACCCTTCTCCATATTGGCTCCCTAACGTGCGGGCAGAATAGGTCGTAAAAGTAATACACGAACAGAAATCAACGGCAGAACGACTAAGTCCCACGACCACGAGGCAACCAGGACAGAGAAGATGATGGCAACAAACAGGCAACCCTGGATGCGGAACGAGAAGACAGCGACTGAAGGAAGGAAGCAGTAAGTGACACAACAGCAGAATAAGCATTTTTTTAGTTTTTACATATATAAGAAATCAAAATATTACAGTGATTTAACGGAAAATATATCTGTGTGTATTTATGTTGTTAAGAAGTAGGAATAGAAAGAGGCAGGCAAATAAAGATAAAAAAATGGATAGGAAACACGAAGAGATTAGGGAGAAGGCTTGTGGGCAACTGATTGAAGGAGAGAACGAAATCTTAAGGCTGGGAGAGGATAACGAAGATGGCAGAGAGAACTTAGAGCAGAGCACAGGGGAAAGTATTGAAAGCAACGCAGGAGCAGAAGCTAGCGAGAAAGTAGGGGACAAGGGAAATCCAAGCACCGACACCATGAAATACATGGAAATGCTAATATCGAGAATAGAGGAGATGGATAGAAGTAGGAAAAACGATTTAGAGGCGATGGATAGAAATAGGAAAATGGAATAGGACCAGCCCTGATAGGGTAAAGTCGATCCTGGCTATTCCTCCCCCGAGAAATGTAAAACAAGTGAGAAGGTTCCTGGGAATTCTTATGTATTACACTAAATTTGTAATAAACTACTCGCGCGAGGTAAGCCCGTTGCGAGAGTTACTAAAGAAGGGAACACGATGGACTTGGAACGAACAGTTACAAGCCACGTTCGACAAGGTCAAGGAGCTATTCGCAAACTGCATTCTACTACAAAAGCCCGACATGTCGCTGCCCTTTCATATTTACACGGATGCGTCACAGAGTGGACTGGGTGCAGTATTAACCCAGGTAGACTCAGATGGTAATATCAATACGATAGCTACCGCGTCCCGGGCGACTACCAACTTAGAGAAACAGGCAATGGTCACGGAGCTGGAGTTGGCGGCTATTTATTTCGCCACCCAGAAATTTCGTTCGTACATTTTCGGACATAAGACCATTGTACATTCGGACCATATCAGCATCGCATTCCTAAATAGGTGCAAGCTGGGTTCGAACAAGACCAGCCGGTATATATCGGAAATTCTCAGCTACGACGTGGAGATCAAATATATTGCCGGAAGCGAAAATGTTTTTGCAGACATGCTGTCACGCCTCAGTCACGTGACTAGTAATCCGGACTACGTCGAAACTCATAATCGCGATGTGCAGATTATGAGGACAGTCGTCCATGTGAACAAAATGTTATGCAGGGACCTTATGAATATGAAAACACAACAGGAAATGGATCCGGATTTAACAGACCTGAGGAAAAAGGCCAAGGATATCGCCGACGCAAGTGATGCGGACACTTATGGGATGCTCGATGGAATACTTTATAAGAAATGTGGGAGGGCCGAAATTGCCTGGAAAACAGTAGTCCCTAGGCACCTCGAGGAGCCACTCATAAAAGAGTTCCATGCCGCGTTAATTCACGCTGGATGTGAACGCGTTGCATTAAACCTATCGCAATATTTCTACTTTAAGAGACTGCATAAAAAAGTAAGACAGGTTACCGCAACATGTGACCTATGTCAGAAGTGTAAAGGTCTCAATATACGTTTCGACGTTTCTCCACAAAATATAATTAGAAATAAACCTAACAGTCTGGTAACAATCGATACCCACGGACCCATGCCTACTGGAGAACTAGGGTATAGGCATATCTTGGTCGTGGTGGAACGTTTTCTAAATTTACGAAAAATATATCCGATGAAAACAGTGACAACACAAGGCTGTTTAAGAAAACTCTTTTATGATTACGAACACAAATATGGGAAAATCGAGGCAATTTTGGCCGATAACGCATCTGTTTATCGGAGCGCGAAATTTCGAGAAGGATTGAGCAAGAGGGGTACAAAGCTATATCATTGTTCTCTATACATGCCCTCGGGAAACCCTACGGAGAGGATGAATAAGGAGATCACTACGTGCTTAAGGATTTTGTGCCATAAAAGACACTCAAATTGGGTCAGATATATCCCCACATAGAGCACATGTTGAATCACGCTGTCAATAATGTGACGGGATACGCACCGATTACTTTGATGAAGGGGTTGCAACCGGACAAACTAGTCGCTAACGTACCTGACGCGATCAATATCGATGATGAATCACTTACCGATGAACAAAGATGCGAAAGAGCATTCCATAGGACGCGGACACTTGCGGACAAAAGAAAGAAGCGGACCAAACGCTCTAAGCACGTTTGGCACCCGTCTATCGGCGACAAAGTGCTGGTAAGGAACCACACGCTATCTGACAAATTACGCAAGGCTAACGCAAAAATGGATTTATTATGGAAAGGGCCAGGGCTCATATCCAAACAATTCCGCACACACACGTACGAGGTAAAGTGGGCCGACGGCAGGGACAAGTTTATGGGACGTTACCACTTACAGAAACTCATGCCATACAAGGAGAAGGCGTGAGCGCGGTAGCGAACAAAGCCTATCTGCTTCGTAGCAAACTTATGTAATGGTATGGAGAGTGACAGGTGGCAAAGTTTCAAGATCGAGAAAATAAAAATGTGAATAAATTACCATGCGTGTGTTAAGAGTTTGTTTGAGTGTGAGCGTAGTATCGCAAAATATGTATATAGGCCTAATAATAGTACAGGAGGCCTTTGCTAGTTAACAGACTGTGAAAATTAGACACTAATAGTATTAAGGGTAGACAGACGGACAGTGAAAGTTGACACTCGAAAAAAAAGGGGGAGAGATTTTTACACGTAAGAATGACAACGGAATGGATATATTACGTATGTATGTATGTCTTGCATTGTACTATATTATATTGTGTGCACAGGTAGGCACTACCGTGATTTTGGGTACGAGATAAATGTCCATGTAAACGCTGAAATTATGCAGTACCCAGGTAAGGAAGTGGTTGTGTACCGACAGAGTTTTGATTTAACATACAAAAAGTACAAACATATAAGCTCTACATGATTTCCAAATAAAATTAAAAACAATATCTGATAAATTATACTTAAATGCATGAACCAGTTTTCACGGGATTCGAACTCAATACTAGCTGAGATTAGGACATGAATGAAAAGTATTAGTAAAAAAATAAATAAATAAATGTTGTATGGTAAAGTACCAAATATAATGAGTAATTAAAATAAATAACACTAATAAAGAGATTAAATATGCCTAGATTAAAACGCTAATCGCGAGAGGAAAGGGCACAATGACTGTGAAAAAAAACAAATAAAGTGAAATGTCGATTTAGATATTAATCATGATAATACCCCCATATTGATGAATATGATATAATTAATTGAATTAGTGTGAATACATAACACATGGATGTCCACTTTCAGCTAAGATTGAGGGTGATTAATAAATTGTTGATTTGAACTTAACGATAGAGAATGGATCTATATTTTTAAATGTTTTAATCTAATCGCTCGAGCAGAACGCTGCATTATCTACTTAATCTAAAAGGAAAGTAAAAGTACTTGATTGATTTTAATATTCTATTTATTTTATTATTGATGAAAGAACGCACCTAAGTCAAAAGGTTAAAATTCAGTAAATATCAAAATGAGCCCAGATAGGCCATTGCCATTGTTTAATACATATAGGTATTTGAAGAAACTTGTACAACAATCTTAATACGAATAAGATTATGATTATTATGATTATTTTGTCAAAAATAACAATCAGACAGTGTAAACATAGGAGCTAATGAGACATGGTGAAGCTCAATGCACCTTAATTGAAAGGCCGAGTGGCGGTGCGAACTTATAATGCGTGAGGAATTTATTTGTTGATTATATTTACAGAATTTAATTTGTAGACGTGGGCCGAAGCGGCACGTCACTGTGTTTGTATAACACGTGCTATTTTGTTGAAAATATTTGAGGGCAAGGGAACCCGTATTATCTAGTTAATGAGGCCATGATCGCTGATGGAAGCGAATGTGACAATTTGTGCGAATTTGTATTCGATGTTAATAATTAGATGAGATGAAGTCATGGTCGCTAACGGAAGCGAATGTGACGTACTATGCGATTCTGTATTCGAATGAAAAGATTTTGCACGCTTTAGAAAATAACGTCGTTTGGCTGTGTAATGATAGAGCCAGTTACGCTTTGGCAGAGTAAATGAGCCGAAATATGTTGAGCATAAAATGTTACGAATGATGAATATTTCATGGATTAATAATCAGGATGAATTCGTATATATGCAATACCTATGGGGAAAAAACTAAGATCAGGGTGTAATACTATCAATAATAATTGTTTATAACGATAGCACAGCTGCTTAAACGCGATATTTTAGTATTTTGGTCGCAAAACATATAGATCCATGTAAATAAGTCTTATTGACTCAATTTAAATTAAATTTAGCAAAACTGAAGTATTATTCGACCTATGGTTTGAAGTAGACAAAACTGGTTCATCGCAAATGAATGCCCAAGCTGTAGACGCACATCATAATGTAGGTAAATATTAAGTTGTAGATGAAATTGTAAATAAACAGTTACACATGAAGAAGCAATATATGCTATACTGGTATTCGACTAAATAGTTTAGAATGGTAATTGTATAAGCATGAATAGTTTGAGAAGACCACCAAATTTATATTAAGAGTGTATCTTTTTTTTCTTTATGAATATTTATGTATGTCTATATTGCAGAAAGTGAGTCTATTTAACCTCAAAGAACGTTCCCAGGTAAAAGGGATACATATCAGTGTTTACAATCTGTACATAATTGACGTGCTGGCAACACTCTCAGGGTTAACGTGCTCTAACCAAAATAAGATAGCCATTTCTTTAAAGGCTTTAAAGGCATTTCTTTAATAGCTTATGATACTAGCATTATATTATGCGAGAGGATTATAAACAAATGAAAAAATCCCTTGATTTTTCCATTTGATTATAGGGCATATGTGGTAAGTCAGTCACACAGCCTCCTGTGTAAATCTATAAATAAATCCCTATCGGCAATAATAATCAGATACAATTATAATATCATTGAATGAAGCAGTTACTGGACTTAGATCATATTTATATTCAAATTGATCAGGGAAGCAAGTGGAATCTGATTATGTAGGAGCAAAGGTCATATAAAACGATCCAAAAAAGTCAGAATCAATGTAATTAAATTACTAGTTATTAAGTAGGGTACTGACAACTCAGGTAATGTCACCCTTTCTTTTGTTAAGACGGAAGTGGCTGACACATGATAATAACTAAGTAATGACAAAATCCTTTGCTCGACAGATTGAGTAGAAAATATCTTCTAAGCCTCCAGTTAACTGATTTATCGTGATAACCATAACCCATTAGCTAAATGTACAAGCGGGGGTTTTACCCTGACACAAACAACGCTAGCAAAAAGTGTGGGAATATGGCAATTTTCTAGCGTCTGAAGCCTAGGAAAAGAACCCAAGCCTAAGACAAAAAACCCAAGCCTAGCTAATGTTTGTGACCCGACTGTACGTGAAGCCAGCACGGGAAAAAAAAAGGTCCAACCTCTGAAGGCGTAAATCGCCAATGATAAATTTGTAACACCCCCCCGGGATCAAAATAGGAGGGTGCATTAAGCAATTATATGTTTCGTTATATGTGTCTAAGCACTGACCTTAGGTCCACGAGATCGAGGTAGTGGGAGTAACTAGTTTACCTATAGGCGAGAGAGGCTTCTCATCGTCACTTCTCGTATAAAATTACATCAAGTCACTTCTCGTGTACGATCAAACAAAGTCACTTATCAAAAACACTTCGTTCTGAAAGTTAAATAAAGTCACTTCATATATATACAATTACTTGCAGTTTATAAAAGATAAGAATAAACTACTTTTACCAGATATTCTCTACACATTAATTCTGCCCGACGAAGTCCTCGTGGAATCCCTAGATAAGAACCTCAACTCTACCGATTACCAAACTGAGCAACCTAAGTTCTCACACACGGAGAACTCCTTCAGTATTCCTAGTGTCAATAAATCCAATCTTTACCTCTTTACCCAACAATAACCCTTCTCCAGGTGCAACCTTATAATCCGAAAGCTCCAGTGCATCCTCCTAATTTCCGATTGATTGAGGGTCTTTCCACTTTTCAGCGGTTGCCCTTTTACCAGCCGGCTGCTGGCCCTTCACATCCACATGTGTCAATCACAGACGTAGATGAACAACAGCCAGTGTAGGGGTGATATGTGGTTAGCATGTCGAGTCCACCAGCCGTTATAGCTGGTTCCTCAACCTGGAGCTGCTACTTATTGTAGCTACCCAATTGCCTCACGATGCTGGGTGGGCACCGGTCCCATAATGGCCGAAATACCATGAGAAAATTTCTTCCCCCATGGAGACTCGAACCAGCGCAAGTCCCGTAGCTCTGCGCCAAGGCTTCCTACCTTAACCGCTCGGCTACGGCGCGGGACTCCTCCTAATTTAAGAACGTAAATACGTCTCCATAACCCGGGAGCTATGGTTCAACCTAATAATCCGAAAGCTACAGTGCATCCTCCTAATTTAAGAACTTCAATACGTCTCCATAACCCAGGAGCTATGGTGCAACCTAATAATCCGAAAGCTCCAGTGCATCCTCTTAATTTAAGAACTTCAATACGTCTCCATAACCCGGGAGCTATGGTGCAACCTAATAATCCGTAAGCTCCAGTGCATCCTCCTAATTTAAGAACTTCAATACGTCTCCATAACCCGGGAGCTATGGTGCAACCTAATAATCCGAAAGCTCCAGTGCATCCTCCTAATTTAAGAACTTCAATACGTCTCCATAACCCGGGAGCTATGGTGCAACCTAATAATCCGAAAGCTCCAGTGCATCCTCCTAATTTAAGAACTTCAATACGTCTCCATAACCCGGGAGCTATGGTGCAACCTAATAATCCGAAAGCTCCAGTGCATCCTCCTAATTTAAGAACTTCAATACGTCTCCATAACCCGGGTGCTATGGTGCAACCTAATAATCTGAAAGCTCCAGTGCATCCTCCTAATTTAAGAACTTCAATACGTCTCCATAACCCGGGAGCTATGGTGCAACCTAATAATCCGAAAGCTCCAGTGCATCCTCCTAATTTAAGAACTTCAATACGTCTCCATAACCGGGAGCTATGGTGCAACCTAATAATCCGAAAGCTCCAGTGCATCCTCCTAATTTAAGAACTTCAATACGTCTCCATAACCCGGGAGCTATAGTGCAACCTAATAATCCGAAAGCTCCAGTGCATCCTCCTAATTTAAGAACTTCAATACGTCTCCATAACCCGGGAGATATGGTGCAACCTAATAATCCGAAAGCTCCAGTGCATCCTCCTAATTTAAGAACTTCAATACGTCTCCATAACCCGGGAGCTATGGTGCAACCTAATAATCCGAAAGCTCCAGTGCATCCTCCTAATTTAAGAACGTAAATACGTCCCCATAACCCGGGAGCTATGGTGCAACCTAATAATCCGAAAGCTCCAGTGCATCCTCCTAATTTAAGAACTTCAATACGTCTCCATAACCGGGGAGCTATGGTGCAACCTAATAATCCGAAAGCTCCAGTGCATCCTCCTAATTTAAGAACTTCAATACGTCTCCATAACCCGGGAGTTATGGTGCAACCTAATAATCCGAAAGCTCCAGTGCATCCTCCTAATTTAAGAACTTCAATACGTCTCCATAACCCGGGAGCTATGGTGCAACCTAATAATCCCAAAGCTCCAGTGCATCCTCCTAATTTAAGAACTTCAATACGTCTCCATAACCCGGGTGCTATGGTGCAACCTAATAATCCGAAAGCTACAGTGCATCCTCCTAATTTAAGAACTTCAATACGTCTCCATAACCCGGGAGCTATGGTGCAACCTAATATTCCGAAAGCTCCAGTGCATCCTCCTAATTTAAGAACTTCAATACGTCTCCATAACCCGGGTGCTATGGTGCAACCTAATAATCCGAAAACTCCAGTGCATTCTCCTAATTTAAGAACTTCAATACGTCTCCATATCCCGGGAGATATGGTGCAACCTAATAATCCGAAAGCTCCAGTGCATCCTCCTAATTTAAGAACTTCAATACGTCTCCATAACCCGGGAGCTATGGTGCAACCTAATATCCGAAAGCTCCAGTGCATCCTCCTAATTTAAGAACGTAAATACGTCTCCATAACCGGGGTGCTATGGTGCAACCTAATAATCCGAAAGCTCCAGTGCATCCTCCTAATTTAAGAACTTCAGTACGTCTTCATAACCCGGGAGATATGGTGCAACCTAATAATCCGAAAGACTCCAGTGCATCCTCCTAATTTAAGAACTTCAATACGTCTCCATAACCCGGGTGCTATGGTGCAAACCTAATAATCCGAAAACTCCAGTGCATCCTCCTAATTTAAGAACTTCAATACGTCTCCATAACCCGGGAGCTATGGTGCAACCTAATAATCCGAAAGCTCCAGTGCATCCTCCTAATTTAAGAACGTAAATACGTCTCCACAACCCGGGAGATATGGTGCAACCTAATAATCCGAAAGCTCCAGTGCATCCTCCTAATTTAAGAACTTCAAATACGTCTCCCTTAACCCGGGAGCTATGGTGCAACCTAATAATCCGAAAGCTCCAGTGCATCCTCCTAATTTAAGAACTTCAATACGTCTCCATACCCGGGAGATATGGTGCAACCTAATAATCCGAAAGCTCCAGTGCATCCTCCTAATTTAAGAACTTCAATACGTCTCCATAACCCGGGAGCTATGGTGCAACCTAATAATCCGAAAGCTCCAGTGCATCCTCCTAATTTAAGAACGTAAATACGTCCCCATAACCCGGGAGCTATGGTGCAACCTAATAATCCGAAAGCTCCAGTGCATCCTCCTAATTTAAGAACTTCAATACGTCTCCATAACCCGGGAGCTATGGTGCAACCTAACAATCCGAAAGCTCCAGTGCATCCTCCTAATTTAAGAACTTCAATACGTCTCCATAACCCGGGAGCTATGGTTGCAACCTAATAATCCGAAAGCTCCAGTGCATCCTCCTAATTTAAGAACTTCAATACGTCTCCATAACCCGGGAGCTATGGTGCAACCTAATAATCCGAAAGCTCCAGTGCATCCTCCTAATTTAAGAACTTCAATACGTCTCCATAACCCGGGTGCTATGGTGCAACCTAATAATCCCAAAGCTCCAGTGCATCCTCCTAATTTAAGAACTTCAATACGTCTCCATAAACCGGGAGCTATGGTGCAACCTAATATTCCGAAAGCTCCAGTGCTCCTCCTAATTTAAGAACTTCAATACGTCTCCATAACCCGGGTGCTATGGTGCAACCCTAATAATCCGAAAACTCCAGTGCATCCTCCTAATTTAAGAACTTCAATACGTCTCCATAACCCGGGAGATATGGTGCAACCTAATAATCCGAAAGCTCCAGTGCATCCTCCTAATTTAAGAACTTCAATACGTCTCCATAACCCGGGAGCTATGGTGCAACCTAATAATCCGAAAGCTCCAGTGCATCCTCCTAATTTAAGAACTTCAATACGTCTCCATAACCCGGGAGCTATGGTTCAACCTAATAATCCGAAAGCCCCAGTGCATCCTTCTAATTTAAGAACTTCAATACGTCTCCATAACCCGGGAGCTATGGTGCAACCTAATAATCCGAAAGCTCCAGTGCATCCTCCTAATTTAAGGAACTTCAATACGTCTCCATAACCCGGGAGCTATGGTGCAACCTAATAATCCGAAAGCTCCAGTGCTATCCTCCTAATTTAAGAACTTCAATACGTCTCCATAACCCGGGAGCTATGGTGCAACCTAATAATCCGAAAGCTCCAGTGCATCCTCCTAATTTAAGAACTTCAATACGTCTCCATAACCCGGGAGATATGGTGCAACCTAATAATCCGAAAGCTCCAGTGCATCCTCCTAATTTAAGAACTTCAATACGTCTCCATAACCCGGGAGCTATGGTGCAACCTAATAATCCGAAAGCTCCAGTGCATCCTCCTAATTTAAGAACGTAAATACGTCCCCATAACCGGGAGCTATGGTGCAACCTAATAATCCGAAAGCTCCAGTGCATCCTCCTAATTTAAGAACTTCAATACGTCTCCATAACCGGGGAGCTATGGTGCAACCTAATAATCCGAAAGCTCCAGTGCATCCTCCTAATTTAAGAACTTCAATACGTCTCCATAACCCGGGAGCTTTGTTGCAACCTAATAATCCGAAAGCTCCAGTGCATCCTCCTAATTTAAGAACTTCAATACGTCTCCATAACCCGGGAGCTATGGTGCAACCTAATAATCCCAAAGCTCCAGTGCATCCTCCTAATTTAAGAACTTCAATACGTCTCCATAACCCGGTGCTATGGGTGCAACCTAATAATCCGAAAGCTACAGTGCATCCTCCTAATTTAAGAAACTTCAATACGTCTCCATAACCCGGGAGCTATGGTGCAACCTAATATCCGAAAGCTCCAGTGCATCCTCCTAATTTAAGAACTTCAATACGTCTCCATAACCCGGGTGCTATGGTGCAACCTAATAATCCGAAAACTCCAGTGCATTCTCCTAATTTAAGAACTTCAATACGTCTCCATATCCCGGGAGATATGGTGCAACCTAATAATCCGAAAGCTCCAGTGCATCCTCCTAATTTAAGAACTTCAATACGTCTCCATAACCCGGGAGCTATGGTGCAACCTAATAATCCGAAAGCTCCAGTGCATCCTCCTAATTTAAGAACGTAAATACGTCTCCATAACCCGGGTGCTATGGTGCAACCTAATAATCCGAAAGCTCCAGTGCATCCTCCTAATTTAAGAACTTCAGTACGTCTTCATAACCCGGGAGATATGGTGCAACCTAATAATCCGAAAGCTCCAGTGCATCCTCCTAATTTAAGAACTTCAATACGTCTCCATAACCCGGGTGCTATGGTGCAACCTAATAATCCGAAAACTCCAGTGCATCCTCCTAATTTAAGAACTTCAATACGTCTCCATAACCCGGGAGCTATGGTGCAACCTAATAATCCGAAAGCTCCAGTGCATCCTCCTAATTTAAGAACGTAAATACGTCTCCACAACCCGGGAGATATGGTGCAACCTAATAATCCGAAAGCTCCAGTGCATCCTCCTAATTTAAGAACTTCAATACGTCTCCTTAACCCGGGAGCTATGGTGCAACCTAATAATCCGAAAGCTCCAGTGCATCCTCCTAATTTAAGAACTTCAATACGTCTCCATAACCCGGGAGATATGGTGCAACCTAATAATCCGAAAGCTCCAGTGCATCCTCCTAATTTAAGAACTTCAATACGTCTCCATAACCCGGGAGCTATGGTGCAACCTAATAATCCGAAAGCTCCAGTGCATCCTCCTAATTTAAGAACGTAAATACGTCCCCATAACCCGGGAGCTATGGTGCAACCTAATAATCCGAAAGCTCCAGTGCATCCTCCTAATTTAAGAACTTCAATACGTCTCCATAACCCGGGAGCTATGGTGCAACCTAACAATCCGAAAGCTCCAGTGCATCCTCCTAATTTAAGAACTTCAATACGTCTCCATAACCCGGGAGCTATGGTGCAACCTAATAATCCGAAAGCTCCAGTGCATCCTCCTAATTTAAGAACTTCAATACGTCTCCATAACCCGGGAGCTATGGTGCAACCTAATAATCCGAAAGCTCCAGTGCATCCTCCTAATTTAAGAACTTCAATACGTCTCCATAACCCGGGTGCTATGGTGCAACCTAATAATCCCAAAGCTCCAGTGCATCCTCCTAATTTAAGAACTTCAATACGTCTCCATAACCCGGGAGCTATGGTGCAACCTAATATTCCGAAAGCTCCAGTGCATCCTCCTAATTTAAGAACTTCAATACGTCTCCATAACCCGGGTGCTATGGTGCAACCTAATAATCCGAAAACTCCAGTGCATCCTCCTAATTTAAGAACTTCAATACGTCTCCATAACCCGGGAGATATGGTGCAACCTAATAATCCGAAAGCTCCAGTGCATCCTCCTAATTTAAGAACTTCAATACGTCTCCATAACCCGGGAGCTATGGTGCAACCTAATAATCCGAAAGCTCCAGTGCATCCTCCTAATTTAAGAACTTCAATACGTCTCCATAACCCGGGAGCTATGGTTCAACCTAATAATCCGAAAGCCCCAGTGCATCCTTCTAATTTAAGAACTTCAATACGTCTCCATAACCCGGGAGCTATGGTGCAACCTAATAATCCGAAAGCTCCAGTGCATCCTCCTAATTTAAGAACTTCAATACGTCTCCATAACCCGGGAGCTATGGTGCAACCTAATAATCCGAAAGCTCCAGTGTATCCTCCTAATTTAAGAACTTCAATACGTCTCCATAACCCGGGTGCTATGGTGCAACCTAATAATCCCAAAGCTCCAGTGCATCCTCCTAATTTAAGAACGTAAATACGTCTCCACAACCCGGGAGCTATGGTGCAACCTAATATTCCGAAAGCTCCAGTGCATCCTCCTAATTTAAGAACTTCAATACGTCTCCATAACCCGGGTGCTATGGTGCAACCTAATAATCCGAAAACTCCAGTGCATCCTCCTAATTTAAGAACTTCAATACGTCTCCATATCCCGGGAGATATGGTGCAACCTAATAATCCGAAAGCTCCAGTGCATCCTCCTAATTTAAGAACTTCAATACGTCTCCATAACCCGGGAGCTATGGTGCAACCTAATAATCCGAAAGCTCCAGTGCATCCTCCTAATTTAAGAACTTCAATACGTCTCCATAACCCGGGAGCTATGGTTCAACCTAATAGTCCGAAAGCTCCAGTGCATCCTCCTAATTTAAGAACTTCAATACGTCTCCATAACCCGGGAGCTATGGTGCAACCTAATAATCCGAAAGCTCCAGTGCATCCTCCTAATTTAAGAACTTCAATACGTCTCCATAACCCGGGAGATATGGTGCAACCTAATAATCCGAAAGCTCCAGTGCATCCTCCTAATTTAAGAACTTCAATACGTCTCCATAACCCGAGAGCTATGGTACAACCTAATAATCCGAAAGTTCCAGTGCATCCTCCTAATTTAAGAACTTCAATACGTCTCCATAACCCGGGAGCTATGGTGCAACCTAATAATCCGAAAGTTCCAGTGCATCCTCCTAATTTAAGAACGTCAATACGTCTCCATAACCCGGGAGCTATGGTGCAACCTAATAATCCGAAAGCTCCAGTGCATCCTCCTAATTTAAGAACTTCAATACGTCTCCATACTTCGAAATCTGAAAGCTTTAGAAAACCTACAAATCTAAGAACTTCAAAAGTCTCCATAATCCGAGAACTTTGGCGCAACCCAATAATCCGAAAGCTCCAGTGCATCCCCCTTATTTAAGAACTTCCATATCCAAGAGCCTTAGCTCGCTCTCGTAATCCGAAATCTCCACTGCTTCCTCGTCATCTAAGAATTTCAGCTGAAAGCTCCATAATCCAAGAGCTTACGCGCACCCTCGTAACCCGAAATCTCCAGTTCATCTTCTTAATCTAAGAACTTCGGCACAACTCCAAGAACTTTGGCGGACCTTCATGCATCTTCCTAATCTAAGAACTTCAGCACGTCTCCATAATTCAAAATATTTTGTGCACCCTTGTAATCCGAAAGCTCCACTACATCCTCCTAGTCTAAGAACTTTAGCACAGCTTCATAATGCAAAAGTTTTGGCGCAGCCTTGTAATTCGAAAGCAATCGTAGTGAAATAAAATTCTGCTAATCCAATAACTTAATCATAAGCTTTGGCAGACCTCTCATAATCCAAAAGTTTAGGCGCGCTCCTCATAATGAGATATCTCCAGTACACCCAAATTAAGAAGTTCAACACACCTCCGTAATTCGAAAAATCTAGTCTAGTGCAGCCTCGTAATCCGAAAGCCCCAGTACATCCTCTTAATACAAGATTTTTTACGCACCTTCATAATCTGAAAGCTCCATTAGATCTTTCTAATCTAAGAGCTTCAGCGCATTTTGATAATACCATCTATAGAGCATCCAAAACAAATAACAAAATACAAACCTAAAGGCACCCGAGATGTGGGCAGACCTAGAAAGAGATGGGCTGAAGTCGGAACGGGTCAACAGACCTAATCCATGAATGCAGATGATGATGATGATGATGATGATCTATAGAGCACTTTCGTAATCCGAAAGTTTTTTTTTATCCGATGCCAACAGGTTGTCTTTTATAACATTTATGGCTTTCTCCCTGGCATTGGTGGAATTGTAATCCATTTCTTATGTTGGGGCACCTGGAAGGCGGAATTACGTTACCCCAATATGATGGGTGATAAATGATAAAGAAGCGCCAGGAGAGTCCTTAATCTAAACTTAATTTAAATTTCAGTCCATGGCCAACGACAGGAATAATTCCCTTTAAGGAAAAATTCCTATGGTCCTGCCGAGAATCGAACCCGGTACCTCAGTCAGAAACGCTGACCACTAGCCCATGAGGCTGGTCCCGAAAGTTTCAGTTCATTCTACTGATTTAAGAGTCCCATCACATCTCCGCAATCGGAGAGCTTGGGTGTAGGCTCATAATCTTATAAGTGTATATTTACTGATCATCAACGATATATCTTGTAAAATAAATCAACCTAGGGCGACTATTAGCTTCGATACTTTCATCCTCAGCTATTTATACCAGGGGAACACTGCCGTAAACAAACCTTGAAGTTTGAATTAGATTGTATACAAACATAAAAAAAGTGTCGAGCTTTAATTAAGCTAAAAATATAAAGAAATATTTCCTAGAAATTCGGGTAAGGGAGAGGAAAACTTCATCGTATATAAAGAAACATTTCCACCTTTTCATTGAGAGACATGTGTCATCCTGAATTAGAAGGCCCGGACATGTGGCAACACTGAAAGTTAGGGAGAATGTGTAAATATTTACCGGTGTCGCTAGCTCCTCAAAGACTAGGAGAGTCTGGCCACAGAGGGGCAAGCTGTGAACTTGTAAATATTTGCGTCAGATAAACAAGGATTATTATCTTACACGCAGCCTGGTGCAGCTTATCTAAATCTTTGGTAAATGTGTTTGCTGTCACGTCACTTCCTCCATGCGTCCCACAACAATGCCACATTCTGGACCGCTTTCTCCATTAGGCCTACAACTTACAACTCAGAATCATAAGGACCTAAAGCACGCCTTGATCTAACTTACATTGAAATTCTAGCATTTATGCCCACGAATTTGTTGGTAAAAGAATAAAAAATCTCACCTCACTTTTTTATTTTTAATTTGAGAAGTTCCAAAGTTTTTGATCATATTTATGTCTAAAAAAACAAGAAATAGTATAGGATTTATTAAAAAACTAATCTAAGGTTTATATAATTTTATATGTACCATAACCAATTTTGTCTGCATAATAGAATTTGGGTACACGTTTTATCATGGTAGAATTGAAATTTTATTGATTTGTTAAAAATGTTTCAACATCCTTGATCATATCATGTTTATGATTTCCAGGGATATAGGCCTACCAGCAGGATTTATATTTTGTATTTACTGTACCATATCAAACGTGTTTTGGAATTTCGATACAAATTTTATCTTAATAAATGATAGTTAACCCTCTTACTTTAAGGGACGAAAGGAGATTACGAGTATTTGAGAATAAAGTTCTACGGAAAATTTCTGGACTAAACAGAGATGAACAGACAGGTGAATAGAGAAGACTACATAACAATCAGCTACATGGTCCTTATAGGAAGCCAGATATAATAAGAACAGTTAAGTCTTATAGATTGCAATGGGCAGGACATATGGCACGAATGGGAAATGAAAGAGACACATGGAAGTTTTTGTAGGAAAATCAGAAGGAAAACGCCCAGTTGGTAGACCAAGAATGAGGTAGGAGAATAACATAACAATGATTTGAGAAGTAGATTATACAGGGGATGATTGAACAACATTAGATCAGGACAGGGATGCATGGAGAGCTTATGTCTGCCCGGGCATGAACCTACGGGTTCGATAGTGCCAGTGAGTTAGTTAGTTAAATTAGAGTTAACAAACTTATTAAAAATCAGGCTTGATTACGCTTAACTACTAATGACAATACTGTCAATTTTTATTCATAATTGAGTCAACTAATCAAATTGGGATCTGAACCAAGATTCCCAGCTTTATATGCTGAAGAACTTGGGAATTAAAGACAGAAGAAGCTGAACTGTAAGTCAGCAAACCATTCACCTCAAGGACAAATTCATCTTCCTAAACCTCTATACAGTGTTGTAGACAGTTGTTAGGAATCCCCTAGACTGTTGAGAGTCAGGAGAATAAAAA
This sequence comes from Diploptera punctata, assembly GCA_030220185.1. Lineage (NCBI taxonomy): Eukaryota > Metazoa > Arthropoda > Insecta > Blattodea > Blaberidae > Diploptera > Diploptera punctata. The sequence goes on from JASPKZ010010257.1 coordinate 709,653, forward strand.
CCCAAATTATCTTGATGAACAAAACGGTAAGCAGAAGAAAATTTTATTTTAATGACGGCTATAGTCTGGAAAAATGAATTCTAATACTGTAAATATTATCATAAGTAATTTGCAATTTATCTAGAGAATTTGGAAATCAAGAGTGGCATTTGTTAGGACTTATAATGAATAAAATTAAGCTGTTTACTCACAAATCATTATTTAAATATAGTTATTTTAAAATATGTATATATTTATGCCAGATATAATAAGAACAGTTAAGTCTCGTAGACTGAGATGGGCAGGACATGTTGCGCGTATGGGGAATGAAAGACGTGCATGGAAGCTTCTTGTACGAAAGCCAGAGGGAAAACGCCCAGTTGGTAGACCAAGAATGAGGTGGGAGAACAACATTAACTATGATTTGAAGGAAGTAGATTATACAGGGAATGATTGGAAAGCATTGGCTCAGGATAGGGATTTATGGAGAGCTTATGTCCGCGCGGCCATGAACCTACGGGTTCGATAGTGCCAGTGAGTAAGTAAGTAAGTAAGTATATATTTATGTAACGGCGATTTTTGAAAACAAATGAGAAACGTTTGTTATGCTTCATTTGTTCATTACTGCTACCAGATCATATTATTTATTGCCAAAGGATCACTATATTATAAGAATGCACCCTAGTGGAGAAAAAATGAAAACACATCAAACTATTTATAACCAACATATTAATTCATTTCTGATGTGCTATGATGTACATATGTCAATTATATTTTTCTGAAATGTAAATTCCTGGGTAATAATACGTTTAAGAAAGTGCAAACAGTGTTTTTTTTTTGTGGTATAATCAATTGCTACAAATGTTTTATATTATATCCCGTAAGCACTATCTGGTTACATTCGTGCACTATATACAATGGTAGCCACATGCATTCTAGAATTCTTACTTCTTAATATATAAATTGTTATATTCGACATATTTCTTAGAGAGTCAGTCACTGCAAAATAATGCTCTGACCTATTCAGAATGTTAAAAAAGAGGAGCTTGATTTTTAAAGTGATAAAATTAAATTGACAAAATTGAGGTGAAAAAGACTGTGATTAGTTGTAAATCAAAATTCATTGAAATGTGATTGGTCATTGACTCCCATTTGGGGCATGAGTTAAATTGTCACAGAAAATTAACTCAAGAGTGTTCAAGTAGTGTTTGTTTAACCAACTAATTCTACGACTTAGTGAATCGGCAAATTAAATTTTACATTCACTAAGACCGTCTTATCCTCAGCCAACTATATCCACTTCATATCTCCGATATTTAGTTCCCAAAGATCCATCTGAATATTATCTCACCACCTATGCTCAGGCCTTCCTAATGGACTTTTCCCCAATAAAAGATTTTTAAAGTATCTCCAATGTCACCCTTCAGAGCTACATGATCTGCCCATCTCAAGTGTCGGAACTCTCAATTACCTAACAATATTATAAAACGATGATATAAATTATGGAATTCCTCATTGTGGAGTTTCCTCTATTCTCAAATCTCATCCCTTGTTGGACCTAGTATTCAGATTTGGACCTTTTTTTCATATATTATTTACCATTGTTGGTTATGATTCCCTTTTTTCCATATTATTATAGATGTCTCTTTTCCTTCTTCCTTTTGGATACCCTATCATTATTTTCTTTGGTATTCTAGTTTATCCATTTGCTTGACCTGGCTATACCATATATTTCATCAATCTAAGCTATAGTCACATTCAATTTTTATTGAATTTTTAATTTTATCTTTTCTTGGAATAATTTTTGAAACAGTATAAAAACTCAATTTCTGTTTAATTTAATTAAATTACACACTTTGCTCTAAAATGCTAAGTTTTTCTGAAGTCATAAGTAATTGAAATAGTGTTCAGTAAGTGTCTGGACAGTCCTGGGTACATTACTCTATAATAACGTAAGAGTCTTAGTTTTATCATGTATTGCTCGACCCCAAAGTATGCTGAGAGTGTTTAGTTTTGCAATTGCTCTAACTCCATGGTGCAATAGGCCTAGAAGACCCTTGGCCTACCAGCTGACTGCTGGAATCACATCCACATGTGTTAATCACAGAGGTGGAGGATCATCCAGCCAGTGTATGGATGCCATGTTGTCAGCAAGTTGGGCCCCCAGCCATTATAGCTGGTTTTCTCAACATTGGTTTGCAATTGCTACCCTTTCTTTATTTCTATTTCTTCTTCTTTACCATCCCCTTGTTGACATTACAGCTTCAGGGAACTCTCAAGAAACTCCCTCCATTATTTCTATTTCATGGCATCCATTTTTATTTATTTCAACTACTAGGCCATTCGGAGTAGCTAGTATCCCATTGAAAAACTCCCTAGGTGCTGATGGAGGAATGCACACCAGAAATTATGGATACTGGGGAAATAAAACAAAACTTGAATAAATATTTCAACTAAGGAAATATGTTGAACAAGTGATATTCTGGGGCAGATCAAAACTACTAAACATAGCATGGACTCGATACTTAGCTGCAGTGAAAAAAATTGATCTGTGGCAGATTCCAGAAAAAAAAACTCTGGTCCTCCAGATTGGGTGTTGATGCAGTAAACCAACTCTCTAATCATTGAAAAAATGTGCACTACGAAAAGACCCACAAAGGAAAAGCCACTTGAAATCAAAATATAACAACAGTATATTTTAAAATCAAAATACAATGGGGGAATAACACAATGAGGTAATTTTCAATTTATAAAGAAGTTGGACAAAATGATTTTATATCTCACCTTATAAAGTTCTGTGTTTTCATTTACCGGTTTCAAAGGCTATTTTGCTTTCATCTTCAGTCAATGCTTTTAAAACCAGTATTGAGAAAACAAGGAATTTTATGAAGTGAGATATAAAAACATTTTATCCAACTCATTTATAAATATTTAAAAATGTTTTAAACTTTTTTAGATTCTTAGACAAAAGCATGATTTTAATTTGACAACAATGATCCTAGATATTTCAAAATTTTCACTTTTCTCAGGAAAGGGTTTGTAGACTTCCATGTTGACCACCAGACAATTAAAATGCCTTTTAGTAGTTGAGAGAAACTCGTAACATGCAAGATGTGAAAAGTAAGTTTTAAAAGAAGATGCACTTCACGCCTCTATGTTAAACTGAACTGGAGAACTCTGGTTCTTGTCATACAACACCTACCGTATATGTAAACATTTTTTTTTTTTGGAAACCACTTTATTCCTACTTATTACCTACAAATGAGAAAAGCTTTCTACACTTCAATATAAACTGACAAGACTTCTCAAACAGTTTCTTCTCTTCGAAGTATAAATTATTCCTGCATACACAACACATTTCATTTTATTTCCAGTCACTGTCAAGTCTCACACTTTTTATGTCTGTTTATGTATTACTAATTAATTTAAAATTTATGAATAACTGACAAAAAGCAGAAATTACTTTTTACAGCAAAACTAAGCTGTTCCTTCTTGTATATGCCCTCTGTAATCAGGACTGTCCAGGCTCAAAAATAGCTAAGCTTACTGAATAATATTTCAGGCATTATAACATAAAATCAAATTCTAGGCTTATTTTTATTCTTCTATAATTTGAACTTTCATTATCAAGCCAATATTGTGGATATTATAATTTAATTATAGCTAACTGGCAAAGTGAAGAGAAGATATTACACTCTTAACTTCAACAGGTAAAATAAATAAATAATGATCTTCTTCTTCTTCACTTCCTGGTTTAGGCGAGAGTTGCCTGTTCCATCTTCACTAATAGATCTAAGACCATCTCTTCCGAGGACGTCCGACATCTCTTCTTCCTCTTCGAAAATAATGGAAGATTTTATTTGGTAATCTACTTTCTTCCATTCTTTCTACATGTTCTTGTTGTTAAATATATTTTCTTTTATGGAATAGATCTGCAGTTCTTCACGGATATCCTCGTTTCTTATCTGGTCCATTCTAGTGCAGCCTTTTACTCTTCTTAAAAATTTCATCTCGGCTGCTTGGATTTTACTTTCTTGCTTGGTAGGGTAATCCAAGATTCACTCCCATACAAAAATTGTTTTATAGAATTTTAATTTTGTTTGTTTATGGGCTTTATTATTCAATGTTCTATTTATTGTCCCACAAATAGCTCGAAACTGATGTGTTTTGTGTTCAATATCTTTATCATACCCATAGCTGATGTCACATCCTAAATATTTAGTGGGATACTTGTTCAATAATTTCGTCTCTAATTACTATTTTTGCATGCAGAGTATTTCTTCCACAAAATGCCATTACTTTTTTTGTTTTACTTATTGAAATTTTAAAATTATAATCGCTACATGTTGCATTTAGTTTGTAAGCAGCCAATTGTAACAGATCTTCATCATGGTGTAGTAAGACTAAATCATCGGTGAAAAGTAAGTTATTAATACTTGAGTTATTGTTCAATCTAAGGCCTTTGTCCATTATAATTTTCCATTGTTTCATAATGTCGTCGATATATATATTAAAAAGAGTGGGCGATAGACTACACCCTTGTCTAACTCCTTGATTTATTAAAATTTCTTCTGACCTTTTTCCATCAGAAATTCGGACGGACTTAACCAATAAATAATGATAATAATCATTAATGGCACTACATCCTAAAATGGGACATGACCTTCCTCAACATCTGTCTCCATTCTTCTTTGTCTGCATCTTTCTCTTCCCAAATTCAATTTTAACAGCTGTTGAGTATCCTCCTTTATACAGCATCCAACCATCTCTTTTCTTAGGTTTTCAAATAAGTTGTTTACCAAACATTTGTCATTCCGTGACCATCTTGGGAATGGTTTGTCCCTACATGTCCAGCCCATTGTAACCTTTTAAATTTAATTATTGTTGACAGCTCTGATTCTCTATACAAGTCATATAATTCATTATTATATCTAATTCTCCAGTTTCCTCTGTCATTGATAGGTCACAATATACTTTTTAATATTTTCTTTTCAAATCAATTTAATGTACCTTCAGTTTTCTTTATTAAAACCCAAGTTTCACTTCCATATACTAGTATAGGTTTTATTGTGGTTTTATATAATCTAGTTTTTGTTTGCAGGTGTATACTTTTACATTTAAACATAGATAATTCATCATTTGCTTTATTTATTTTGTTCTGGATTTCTTCTGTTTTATTGCATTTACTGTTGACTATTGTTCCTAATTAGTCAAATTGTTGTACTATATCAATTTTATTTCCACTTAATGTTAAAATTTCCTTTTTGCCAATATTACACCATGACTGTGATAATTTATTTGTAAATCAACTTTTCTTGGCATTTTGATTAAGGAATATAAACATGCTTTTTAAATCTTGTGGGTTCTTGTCTTGATGTTCACGTCATCAGCATATACTGCAATTTTTGAAGACATACATAAAATAGTGTTCCATTTGTGTTAATATTAAGCCTTTTAGGATTATGTTAAATAGCAGTGGAGCCAGCCGATCTCCCTGCTTCAGACATTTGGTAGCTGTCATTGGTTCTGCTTGGAGTTTAATTTGGATGTTTTACTTTTGTTAATTTAAATAACTTTAAAGATACTCCAAAATATTGTGTAATATTTCCATATTAATGTTATCATAAGCCTGTTGAAAATCAACAAAAATTTAATGAATGTTCACACTGTACTCCCAGAATTTTCCCAAAATAAGTTTCATTGAATAAAGTTTACCTATTGTAAATTTTATTATTATTATTATTATTATTATTATTATTATTAATAATAATGCAGGATATACTCTGCTAGATAAAAAACGAAATGAAGATATAAGAAAGGAACAAAATATTTTCAAACTTACAGATCAAATAATTAAGTATAGAAACATCTGAAAAGAACATGTCGATAGAATGCCAGAAGAAAGATTTCCAAAACTACTGCTAAATTATAAACCACACGGAAGGAGAAATGTTGGTCTGAACAATTCTAACAATTTTAGCTTTGATGAAACCAGAATGAGCCAACGGAATAATCCTTGGATGATGATGATGATGAAGAAGAAAACAATAATGCTGAATAAATGAAAAATATTAAAATAAAAAATAATTTTTTTTCTGTATTTAAAACTTTGGGTGCAGTTTACACTCAAGATGTATAATTTTGGTAACATTCCTTATAAAATTACACAATTACTACTGTAACTACTAAAGGCTTCAAAACTCAGCATTTATCAACCTTCAAACCTATATGTTGAACAAAGTATGTTATTTGGTTACTGTAAATTCTGGAATTTACATTGTCCTATTTTTAGAATATGTACTTTTGACTCTGATTTGCTCCTTACGCATTTTTTTACCCTTAAATTACTATAGCTTGAAATGTGGTATAGCTTATACATGTGTAAATGAATATATTTAAAAGAGAAATTTTAATTTGGAAATAGACACTCTACACTGAAAAATGAGAAAAAAAAAAAAAAAAAAAAAAGGAGAATGGAGTAGCATGGGAAAAATATTTTTTTCAGGCCAATTTGTTTTTCTGGAGATGCTGAGAGGATGATATGAATGATATGAATCCACAAAAGGGTGGTCAATGTTGAAGCTGAGCAGATGGTTGAAAGAAGGAATTAAAAAATGAAACATTAGCAGATGTTATTGACTTTTCTTTCCATTTTATAAGAATTGAATATGTGTGGACATATGCAAACCACTGAACAAATACACTAAAAAATGGAGTTTACTTTATTTCATTCCTATATAAAAATACTTCAACACTTTAGATCATAATGCACCTTGGATCTCTGGCTTATACGAGTAAAATAATTTCTACTGTATCCAATAGATGCAAAAAAAAAATAAAGGTGTTGGTTGGAGAAATATAAAATAGGATCAAATTTGGAATGATTGATAGAACATAAAAATTGATGTGCTGAATGACCCACAGTTAAAAATGGAAATGTCAATACTCATGATGATGAGGATGTGATAGTCATGTGTTTATTGAAGATTTTAATTTGTAATGTATTCAGTGACATAATTAAATTTTATGGACTTCCTTGCAACAATATAGTCAAGACTTCCCCCACCATTACCATTTTTTCTGTAGGTAACATAATTATAACTAAAAAAGGTAAACAGATCCCACTCAGGAGATTAAGGCTCCTACTTCTTTAGAAAATTGGCATGAGATGTCAGCCCTCCCTTTACCTCCAGAACAAACGTCTGGTACTCTTTTCTTTTAGAGGCTGAGTCAACTTTAGGACCATGGTGCCACCAGTTTTAGGCCAGTTTAAAAATATTGACCCCCATTAGAACTTGAACCCCAAACTTCCTACTTGTGGCATATTGCTATGGCATGCCCTTAATTATAAATAGATTTCACTATAGCTTATGTAATAATGACAAGCAGCTCCATATATCAGTTGGTGCCTTGGCAAGTTATCTATCCATGTTAGTTTCACTCTGGTTGCCATTAAAGAAATGAGATGTTGGATTAAATTATTTCCTCCTCATGTAAAAACTAACTTTCCTGTTTGAGTGTAAAAGTAACTGAAGGTGATTAGATATACAGAATACTACATGTGTATATAAATATTTACAACAAATTTCAGAAATATTATTTTTTTTTCAGTTATTAAAATATGACCACGTGTTTCTCAATACTCGGTTGAGTGAAATAGGATATAGAGTTGTTGGGTAAAATGCTGCAGGAATAATTCTGTAATGTTCATTTTTTTAGTCTTAGAGCTAGAGTTAGGGAGTAAATTACATGTAGCCTACATATTTTACGTGTAATATACATAAAATAGAAAAGTTTTTACATAAAGTAATGAACAAAAGATTATTTAATTTTAATAAATAAAACACCAACAACTTAATTTTTAACTTCTATTAGTATTCTACAATACAGAATATTAAATAAAAAATGCTTCATACACTTCATCCGTCATTGGTAATTTTTCATATTAATTTTTCTCTTAATATTATGAGGTTTAATTTAATTAATTGGAAGTTAGAATTAACGACTTACCTCATAATTGTATATTTCTTGAAGACTTTAGTTTCAATATGCTACCGGTATGTATCATTATCAATTCCTTCTAACTCTAGAGTTCTTGAAGACTACAGAATTTTAATGAATTGTCATCTCAATAAAATATAACAATTTTTATAAGACAGCAATATCAGTGAAATTCTAGCTAATGTAGGAAGAACTAAAGTCTTCACCTTGATCTAAACAAATGCTACAAATATAGCATTTCCTTTGAGGTCCCAATATAATTCCACCCTGTCTTTGCAGTTCTGTTGGTCTCGATTTAACTGTGACATTGTAGGAGATGTCATTCGTCAGATCTTACTGCATTGCATAGTGTGCAGATGTCAGAAACAATTATTTCAAATTTAGCCAGATAATGAAGCAGGGAATCATGTCCAGCAGCCAATATGAACTTGCAAACCACTTCCTTCCTTTTGCTGTTAGCTATTGAATTGTAAAGATCTATATTATAACATTTCTTTGAGCAGTATTGAGGGTAGTTTTGTTTACCATATCTTTATTTTTATTTTATTCTTTGCACTGATAGTTCACTAGGATATGACTGTTGAATGCTAGTTCCTTTCTTTGCAAGTTCATCTGTCAGATCATTCCCTTTCAACCCTATGTGTGATATCTATTGAAATACTATTATTATACTTTATTGAGTGACTAGTATTTTTCTGCACTCCTGTATTAATCTTGTTAATTATTTGCTATAGCTTGAATGACACATTTAGGGTCGTATGCAAATACATTAGTCTCTACTCAAATTACTTCCAATCACTGGTGAGCTGAGATCGAATTAACGGCCGCCTTACCGGTCATGCATGAATGTTGACGTTTTCGTAATATTGGCAACGAATTACCCAGAATTCTCAGCGATAAAACCACTTCCGTTATTTTTGTTTGCTATAGAGGAATGCATTTATGCTTGCATCCCGCAAATAATACCGTATACAAACACGTCTGCGACGCGCAATATTACGCCGATTCTCCTGTTCTTCCAGTTGAATTCTTTGGTAGACTCTATCAAATTCCTCTTCTCCGCGTATACCGAAAACATGATCGAAGTCTTCAAGGTCCGACATCTTGGATAAGTTTCAAACTACATCGGTTACCATCGGGATTTTCACATAAATTTATATCTTGAGCTACGATCTTAAGGTACCTTGTCAGGTAGCTTACAATTATTACCGTGTGAATAGATTTCTGAGTAAGAAAAATGTGTTTGGATAAAACTTTATCAGCAGAGAACGCCTTTTACTGTCTAATGCGTTCAAACATTCGACCCTAAGAGTCAATAAAAAAATTCAGCCTTGTGGAACTAATTAACTTTTTAGTACTTTCATTTATGAACTAAACTCATGAGATCAATTTCAATAGCATTCACTTCATCATCAAAAGTTTGTTTTTTTTCTGTTTCAGTAGATGCATAGTGACTAAAAAGCTTGCGGTATACTCTAGGACACAGCTTTCTCATTTACTCTCTTGTAAGAGCCATCTGTGTAACCAGTAGTTTTCTGGATAGCTTATATGTGAACTACTCAATGTAATTTATTTAAATTGTTTAACATTATAGTCAGACTTTTTACCTTCCATAAGAGAGACATTCTATATCCAATAATCTAATGTAATTAAGTTTAACATTTCTGCTTTGTTTGGGATGTTTAATTTTCTTGATATTAATGAGACTTTATATTTTACAGAAAGTTTTGCGATTAGTCTTGTTTGATGCACAGTTTCTGGTGATTGGGAATATGTATTTAATTTTTTTCATCTCAAATACAAGCTTCTCAGTCTTAAGTTGCATGTGGAGATTATTGGTAGATAAGTATAAAGTTGTGACATTGTTGTTTTAACTATTCCTGTAACTGGTCTTAAAAGTTGCTTTGTACTTGTCTGAGCTTATTTGTGACAGTTTTGCTTGCTGTAAGTAGAGCCTTACTTCCATAAGCAATGATTGGTTTGACACAGGTCCTGTATGTTTTATTAATGGTATTGACACATCAGTCCCATTTGCTTCCAGCCAGTTTTTTTTATTGGATTTAATACTTCACCAACATGTTCATCCCATTTCAGCTTGTTGCCCAAATGCATACTAAAGTTTTTCACAGAAGTACTTTTATTTATAGATATTTTTGATACATTGAGTTGGAACTCTCTACTTTTGTGCCTCAGAGAAAAATACTGATACACTGTCTTGGATGGATCATATTGTTTTCAAATGCTTACTGTTGTAAAATTTCTAGAGCTTTATTCACACTATACTGAAGAATCTTATAGTAGTTTTTTAGCTGATGTCCATATGACAACATCATCTGCAAATAAAGCACATTTCACTTGTGGGATATTTTGTAAACTATTTGAGAGGTTACTGATGTATGCACTGAATAGAACTGTACTAATTCCTCCACTCTGTAATAATACAGTTTTAGTTTGTTTATATTTAGATACACTGTTCCCATATTTAACAGATATGAATCTCTGGCAGAGAAAAAGTTTTAAACCAATCCAACACATTTTCTTCTATTCCCAGTTGTTTTAGTTGAGGATGATTAATACATCAGGTAAGGCCAACAACTTGAAAAAATTCAGTCTGTGATCACTGATGATGGGGCTCAAAAGCCTTGAAACATATGTACGACAAAAACAACCATAAGAGGTAAGAATGTACAGACAAAATGTCTTAATTATTAAACAAATCTCTTAATGTTACTTCATATTGTATTAAAAAAAAGGGATTTTAAATTTTAACATTTTAGTTGAAATTTATTTATTAAATTTAATCTGCATACTATATCAAAAAGACTTAAAATCAATAAAAACTGCTAGTACACTCTTCCCTTCATTGAATTTTGTTTTGATGTTAAGTGAACTAAATGGTAATTGGTTGAGTAATTGTTATGGAAGCCTGCTTGTTCTGTTGCTAAGAGTTGGTGTTATTCCAGATACCAGTTCAGTTTTGCCATTACCATTTTTTTCAAACAGTTTGTCGATATAAGTGAGATTTTTCTGTAGTTAAGATCATTTGCCTTTCTATTAGGGAATAATTCTAACTGTTTTTTCCAATCTGCTGGGATCTGTGTTATATATTTCCAAATAGTAATGAATATGTCCAAGAGATAGTCTTTGCATTTTTTTTTGCAAATCCTGAGAATATCATGTCTGGTTGTAGTTGTTTTTGACCTTTATTTATCACCCTGTGGAGTTGCCAGTCTTCCATCGGGTGCCTCCCCAGGTGGCGGATAGGGGAATGCTCACCAGATATGGCGGGTATTGGGGAAATAAAATACCCAGGGCGGACCAAAACTATCGCTGCTGCCTTGGTATTCTTTTTACATCTATAATTATTATTTTATTATTATTATTGGTAAGATACTGGACTATCAAAGGCTAGAGGAAGAAAACCATGAACAAAAATTACCCATCCCCCAGGTTGGGGTTGATGCATCAGGTCACCTCCTCGTTCATCATAAAAAGAAAAAAAAAATGCTAAAAAACCAAACATCATTTCTCGGAAAAGAATGCCACAGCAAAGATTGCATAAAATTGTTATGGAATGGATCCCAATGGAAAGGAAGAAGAGAGGTAGACTGAAGAAAACTTGGATAGAAGGGGTACAAGCATCTATGAATTTCAGAGGATTGGAGGAAAATCAATGGATGGACAGAGAGGAATGGCGTTTAGCTTCCGGAATACGGCGGCAGGTAGTATGATACCGGATGATGATGATGAGTTATCACCAATCCTTCTTCTAATTCTTTGATGCTGAAATTCTTGTGGAATATATCACTGCATAAGGAATTTTTATAGCTTGTAGAAGATCTGTAGTCTTGAGTTGATCTACTCACATACTTTTTGTTTTTCTCTGTATATTCATTAAGCTGATTTTCTCTAGCATAATGAGCTGGGCGCAGATTTTGATGACATGTCATCTTTTTTTCTTTACATCCCTTACAATGTCCATACATATATAAATCCTGGATAAGAGCTGCTGATTACAGATATGTAGAACTTTTACGTCATTTTTTATAATTATTTTTAATTTTAAGGTTATTTTTAGTCATTTTAACAATTTTTAGAATTTATAAAAATACGTCCTTGATTCTTGAATACGGAAATAAAAAATATATTTCTAAGATATCATTTACTACCAGCATTCCAAGTTGCCTGCAAGCACAATGTTGCAACTCTGCTTTCCTATCAATAAGCTGTTGGGGCCACTCCTTGGGTTGCATGACATCATAGCGAGAACTGGGAAGTCCCTTTCTATGTGCATATTGCATAAGCAGTGAAGTGCATTCTTTCTTCACACTGTTTCAGTAGTGAATGAATAGATCTCTCGGTTACAACAGTTTTTTTCGTACCTGCAATAATGCCAAAAGTGAAGCCTAGCAAGGCTACTAGTTTAAGAAATATTGTTAGTGAGTTTGGGGAGGAGGTTTTTTCAACAGACGGTTCGATATTATTTTGTAAAGTTTGTGAAGTTAAGGTGGCGGCTGAGAAAGGATTCACAGTGCAACAACATATCGGCCGTAAAAAACACAAACGTGCAGTGGAAAATGCTGACAAAAAGAAAAATTCACAGTTATTAATTGCTCAGAGTGTAGAGGTAAAAGCGAGTACATCCTCCGATTTTTTAAAAGAATTATGTGACGTGCTAGTGTCTGTGAATATTCCATTGAAAAAAATAAACAATCCTAAGTTAAAAAACTTTCTGGAACGTCACATGGGACGTTCTTTACCAGACGAATCAACATTAAGAAAACATTATATTCCTGTGTGCTATAACGAAACTATGGCAAGAATTAGAGATGAAGTCAGAGGTAAGAAGATCTTCGTTTCCATAGATGAAACCAGCGATGCTGAAGGTCGATACGTAGCAAATGTTATAGTAGGGATGCTAGAGCTGGATGGACCAGGTAAAACATTTTTGCTGACTTCTGAAATTCTACAGAAAGTAAATCATTCAAGTATATGTATTCTGTTTGACCAGTCAATGTTCTTGCTGTGGCCTAATGGAATCCAGCATGAGGATGTGCTGCTTTTTGTGACAGATGCAGCCACATATATGATTAAAGCTGCAAAATCAATTAAGGACTTCTATCCAAAAATGGTGCATATTACTTGTTTAGCACATGGGCTACATACAGTGGCAGAAGAAGTAAGGTCATACTTTCCACAAGTGGATGCACTTATTTCAAATGTAAAAAAGATATTAGTAAAATCTCCTTCACGCAGAGAACATTTCAAAGCCCTGGCTCCTGGTATTCCTTTACCTCTGCAACCAATAATAACAAGATGGGGTACTTGGTTAGAAGCTTCTTTTTACTTTTGTGAACATTTTCAAACAGTGAAATCCTTTGTGAATTCGCTTTCTACAGAAGACGCCAGAGCAATTCGGACAGCCCAAGAAGTGTTTAAAGATGATGAAATGGAGGGGAAATTGGCTTATATTAAGACAAATTTTGGCTCTTTACCATCAGCTATCGATCGTCTTCAAGAAAGGGGCATAGCTCTGGAAAATTCCATAGCATTGGTTAAGAATGTTCAAGAAAAACTGGACAGTGTGGTTGGTGATATTGGCAAAAAGGTTTCAATGAAAATTAGAAGTGTGTTGGACAAGAATCCAGGTTACAAAACCATGTGCACAATCGTAAAAGTACTCTCAGGTGAAAGCTTTAAAACAGCGCAGATACAAGATGAATTAACACCTAGCGATCTGTCACTCTTCAAGTATGCTCCTGTGGTTAGTGCAGAAGTAGAAAGAAGCTTCTCAATGTATAACAATGTCCTCGCCGACAACCGCCGATCATTCTCATTCCAGAATCTCCGAATGTACACTGTCATCTATTGCAATAGAGAGGAGAGCTATTAATTTAAGGTACGATTTTTTATACTTACTAGTTCATAAGAATGTTTATTTTTAGGTAATTTTTTCCTGCTTTTGAAGTCATTTTCTAACAATTTTTCGGGCATTTTAGAAGTCATTTTTAGCGTTTTTTTTAGGTCATCAAAATCTGTGCCCTGATAATGAGTATAAAATTTCTCTGCAATTCCACCATTTTAGTAATGAATTTGTTGTTTACAGAGTTTGTGTTTCTTGTTTATTAATGATATTATTTAACTGCTGATAGATTAAGTAGTTTTTCAGGTTGTAGATTCAAATTGGTGAGAGTATTTTTAACAAGCTTCTCATTTACTCTTGTTTAACTCTTTATGAAATGTTACTTCTACAAATGTCATATTTAACAATTGATCCTGGTGGACTAGTTGTTACCATGCTCATCTCTAGTCACGAGGTTCAAATCTGCTTGAGGTCAATGCATTTCTGAGGGAATAAAATCCTGAACAGGGTTCTCTTTGGAAGAGAAGTGTAATTCTGGGCAACGTGTCATAGATATAAGGGACGTAAAAGAATCTTAAGATTTGAGCAAAATTCATTGGCCCTTTCACTCCCAGATTTGAATTGTGACTCTGATGACCTGAGCATCGTTACATAAAAATAACAACCATCTAACCATATTTTTAACATAGATGAGAAAGGGTTTCCTATTATCAGCAACCAACTTAACATAATAACTAGAATTACTAAATATAAATATAAAATTAAGTAAAGATGAAATCTCCAGGGATTGATTAGAGTTCATTAAGCCAGTTTCTGTTTAAAAATACAATACAAGCAATATTAGTAAGTGGTGATATATTTCATAAATTAAAAAAAAGTATCGATAAAATAAGGGTCAACTGTTTTATGAATATGTATTGACAATTAGATTTAATACAAACAATGTTTGTTTACACAATAAGTCCTACCTTGTGTTGTTTACTAATGGATCGGACAGGCCCTTGAAGTACCATTCTGTTATGTTGGCATTATCATACACACAGTCAAACCGTGCAGGGTCGCCTTTCTTCACAAGTTGATTGCGAGGAAGAATACGGATCACAGCAGAGTCTTCTTCTGCAAAGAAATAAAATAAATCAAAGGTAAAGTGATCCCACTACAGGTCTTAGAAAGCGCTGGGGGTAGTAGGAGGTTAAGGTTCCCCCTTTCCTAGACAATCATAACTGATTGTTAGCCCTAGATGACGGCCGCCTTTACCATCAGAAAAAGCATCTGGTACTTATTTTTGTTAGAGGCAGAGTTGAACCCAGGGCTATGGTGCCGCCAGAAGTTTTGGGTTAGTTTAAAAATATTGACCCCACCGGGATTCAAAACCCCCCCCCCCCGACTTTCCAGCTTTCTGCATTTTGCTTTAATGAACTATGCTATGGCATGCCCCCAACATATAAATGAAGATTTTTTTACTTAAAACACAAAAAAATATCCATGGTGTGACAAACCTCTAGGAGTTATTTGAATTACTAGATACCTGCAAACCTCACATTCCTATGTAAAATCATAGAGGTGGACAATCATTCAGCCAGTATAGGGCTGACATCTCCTAGCTATGGTTTGTCTATGGTGAATATCGCCAGCGCACATTGCCAGCGATCATTGTTGTTTTTGAATGCATGTGATTTTACTTCAATGTTGATTGCTGATGTCAGCATTCATTGCTGGCAGTCATCATCCTATATTTGAACTTCTTGAATTGCAGACAAACATTGTCACGATTCCAAAGAATAGAGAAGCTAGTCTCCATACTTATTTGTGGAATTGATAAAAACAAACAAAGATTGATAGATAAAAAGTTGACAAAACAGCACGTATTTTCTAAGTTTGGCAAATTTAACGACAAAATTTTGATTAGTTTTGATGCAAATTATCGTATTCTGTATGACATGCCCATGAAGGAATACAGGAATACACAGAAAAAAAAATTGACTTGAACTTAGTGAAGTAATAAATAAAACATCCATCCATCCATAGTAATTCTGCCCGAGGGCAGGTCTTTCACTGCAATCATAGCATTTTCATGCTATGCTTGCAGCTTTACTAGGGAATTGTAGGTGTGGTAGCTTCCCATTGCTTTCCACACCAGTGAAGGATGATGATGATGATGATAAGGACGATGATGATCATATGATTTCGGGGACCATTTGGGCCTTAAAGTTTTCCTGACATTTGTCTTACAGGTGAGGGAAAACCCCGATAAAACCTCACCCAGAAAACTGCTCCAACTGGAGTTTGAACCCGGGTCTGCTGTGTGACAAGGCAGCACGTTACCTCGAGACCACAACATTGGACAATAAATAAGAACCGTAAATAATTTGACAAAAATTATCTGATGTATTTTAAAAATTCAGTGACCTAATGGAAACTTCAGCCTTTGATTTCTTTTGAAATACATGTACTTTATGTAACCACCATTATCATATTCTTCTAGGAGGAGGTAAAGCTTTGTTAATTTTGCCTTTTAAAGTTATTTTCAGTTTACATGACCAAGAAATTATACTCAATAACATGGATTCATAATTAAGATATTCGGTCTGTGTATTCTTACCTCTTACGGTTGTTTTTGTTGAACATATGTTTCAAGGCTTGTGAGCCCCATATTACAGTCTGTAATCGCTGAAGATAGGGCTCATATTACTTCTTATGGTTGTTTTTTGTTGAACATACGTTTCAAGGCTTGTGAGTCCCATCTTCACGCTCACAAGCCTTGAAACATATGTGCAACAAAAACAACCATAAGAGGTAAGAATACACAGACCAATATCTTAATTATTAGATAAACATCTTAATGTTACTGGTCTTAGATCTATTAGTGAAGATGGAACAGGCAATTAATGCCTAAACCAGGAAGTGAAGAAGAAGAATATCTTAATGTTACTTCCTATTATATTTTTAAAACATGTATTAAGTTGCTGTTCCTCTATGTCAGTCAATAATGAATATAATAAATCCATTGATTTTGGAAAAAAAAAAAAAAAAAAAAAGTAAGTAAAGGACGATCTTTGTTCTGTGTGAAACTGGTGTCAAACGAACAATGCCGAGGACAACAGGCCTAGAAGGTCCATGGCCATGTCCATATATGCCACTGACAGAGGTAGATGACCTTCCTGCCATTATAGGGTTGACATGTGGGAAACCCAGTCATTATAGCTGGTTTTCTCAACCAGGAGCTGTTAGTTATTGTAGCTACTCAAATTCCTCACAATGCTTGTAATAGGGTTGACATGTGATCAGCATGTGGGAAACCCAGTCATTATAGCTGGTTTTCTCAACCAGGAGCTGTTAGTTATTGTAGCTACTCAAATTCCTCACAATGCTTGTGTGCCATGAGTTAGTTAGTTAATTGAATTAAAATATAAAATTATGAAATATTTACCTAAAAGATCCGTCTCCTCAACTTAATGATTATTGATTATCTGTAGCGCTTTCGGGTCTAGTCCCATCATCAGTAGAAGTAACAGGATATGGGTTCTTCTCTGTCGACCCCTGATTCAATACTGGTTCCCCCCCCCCCCAGTGGAACATTAGTATTGAATCAGGGGTCGACAGAGAAGAACCTATATCCTGTTACTTCTGCTGATGATGGGACTAGTCCCAAAAGCGCTACAGATAATTAATACTCTTTAAGTTGAGGAGACGGACCTTTTAGGTAAATGTTTGATAATTTTACATTTTAATTTTGAATAATACCTCAATGGAACTTTATCATGAATTTGATTAATGTTAATTGAATTGGTCATTGCTAAAAGGCCCTTTCTCCAATTTTTTATAAAAATTATTCAATATCCTTCATATACATTCTTCCTCCAGCCTTCATACAGAACCACAATTGAGCATATAATTTTAGTCTTCTTCTTCATCTGTACAAGTCTTAGGCCAAGAGGCCTTGTTACAATCTCACTTACAAGCGCTTCTTTGGCTTCCCTGTTGGACAATACTGAAGCATGGTTTTGGGAACTCATTCATCACAAATGAACCATCCAGTTATTCTGGTATTCTTGTATGTGTTTAATTACTGGTTCCTTCAAGACACCATCATTGCACTTGTAATCCCACTTTGTGTACCCTGCTGTATATCTCATTTCACTAGAAGTTATCCTGCTCTCCTCTTCTTTTCTCAAAATTCATGCCTCACTGCTGTAGTGAAGTGCAGGTCTTGTATAACCATAATCTGGTATCTCTCTGGACTAGTGAAGGTTTCATTACTGAATTTATTATCCACATGCTTTTATTAAAATTAGCAATTTTATTTAAGTCCACTGCTGTGGTCTTGAGGTAGCATGCTGCATTGTCAAGCAGTGGGCCCAGGTTCGATCTCCAATTGGGACAAGTTTCCTGGGTGAGGTTTTATTTAGGATTTTTCTTTACTTTAAGACATGGCCATCATAATCATCACTCATATTCGCCTTAGATTAAGTTTAGAATTAAGGGGTTTCCTGGAGCACCAGTATCATCATCATCCCATCACACCATCAGGACAGCCATAACCCTACCTTTTAGGCTCCACAACCTCAGAAGTGGGTTATGATTAAGCCACTGCCAGAAGAAAACACCAGAAATGTCAAAATGACAACCTGGAGTATTGAATAAAAAAATTGTTTGATATATCTACTTCTTTTTTTAGTGTTATGCTAAAATGTCCTTATTTCATGATAGAAGGCCTTCTAGCAATGACCTTGTCAATTAGCTATATTGGAGAAAGGACCTTTTAGTAATGACCAATTCAATTATTAATATTCATACTGCTGCATGTTATTATGCATTAAAGAAACTCTTGTCATCCCAACTTCCATAAAAAAAGTTACTGTGTATGAAATAATATATATAAAATAGTTAATCTTCCAGTTATATTATATGAATGCAAAACATGGTCTCTTACTTTATGGGAGGAGAAGAGATTATGAGTAATTATTATGAGTTAAGAATTTAGACTCACCTCATATTTTCTTCTTTTTCTTGGAGACTAGTTTCTTCACTCAAATAATTAAAAGAAACATCATAGTGTTACTTCCTTCAAATATTACATAAAAAAAAATATGAGGATTTGAGCATAAATTGCTTAGGAAATTTTTTTTGATGCAAAGAGATGAACAGACAGGTGAATAGAGAAAACTTCATAACGCTGAGTTACATGATCTTCATGGGAAACCTGACGTAATAAGAACATTTAAGTCTAAGATGGGTAAGACATAAAGCACAAATGAGTAATGAAAGAGTGCATGGAAATTTCTTAGAGAAAAACCAGGAAGAAAGAGCCCATTAGATAAGTCAAGAATGAGATGGGAGAATAACATTAACTATGATTTGAGGGAGATGAATTGTACAGAGAATTGTTTATTTTTTCTTTCACTCACCTCATACTTCATAACTCCTCGCAAACCCAGGGTTTCGTCACATCATTTGTGACATTCTCAATGCTGTGTAACATTCACAACTGACGTCCAACGGCCTTCTATCCTGCAGACTGACCTCCGCGCCATCTGATGGCTGACTGACAAAACTTCCAAATCAATCCCCTCTCCTTATAACCGGGTATTTCAAATTCATAGTTGTATTTTCATTCTTGCATATGTAATTTTTTTCCCAAATTGTGAGTTCCTTCGGTTTTTCCAATTGTTTAAGTAATTTTGTTTTGGTTTCTATTCTATGTTTTTCTGACCAGGCATGTGCAGTTATTGCAGACTTTTCGGTTTCTCCATTTTTAACATTTCTGAGGTGTTCCTTTAATCTTGTATTTAGATTCCTTTTTGTTTTTCCTATGTATATCTTTTCACAATCTTTACAATTAATTTGATAAATTCCCGATTTTTTGCAGTCTTCAATATTTTCATTTTTACCTAAGCTGTAATCATTTTTCAGTGCTAATTTAATGTTGAATTTGTTGAAGATTTTTTTTAAACTTATCAAATACTAAAGGATGGTATGTGAACTTCTTGAATTTTTCAAAGTTGTGTCAGTTGGGATGTTTGTGAACAATGAAGTAATGTCAAATGAGACCAATCTTTCTGACGGTTCTATTTCTACATTTTATAATTTTTCCACTAGTTGGTAAAAATTTTCTACTGCTAAATTTTCAAATTTTTCCATAAAATTTTAGAAAAATGGTTGAAAGAAAACAAATTAGATGATGATAGCGTTAAAGAATACATAAATTTAACAAAATTATGCTTGAATCAAATGTTCTTCACTTTTAGAGGAAAGTACTTTAGACAAAAATCAGGACTTGCAATGGGAAATCCATTATCACCATTCTTAGCTAATATGTTTATGGGGAACTTTGAATGTCATGTAACCAAAGCACACCCTTTGATGTTTAAATTTTGGAGAAGATATGTAGATGATATCATAGCAATAGTAAAACAGAAACATTTAGAAGATGCCATTAAACTGTTAAACATTCAAAATAAAACAATCAAATTTACAATGGAAGTAGAAAATAATCATGAAAATACCATTTTTAGACCTTAAATTGATCAGGAATGAAGAAAAAGGGAAAATAGAATTTGGAATCTACAGAAAAGAAACTCACATTGATAATTATATAAAAGCTACAGGATTTAATCATTTTTTTCACACAAAACAGGCAGTATTTAATAGTTTAACACACAAGACTCGTGATGGTTCCCTTGAGCAAAGAAAATTACAATAGAGAAAAAAACACATCATAAAAATTGCAAAGGATAATGGATTTCAAGAAAAGAATGATACACAAGAAAATAAATAAATTTAAGGAACAAAAAATGATTAATGAAAGTACTCTTCACACAGATAAAGATATTGGTAAAAAATTCAAGAAGTTCACATACCATCCTTTAGTATTTGACAAGTTTTAAAAAATCTTCAACAAATTCGACATTAAATTAGCACTGAAAAATGATTACAGTTTAGGTAATTTAATAAAAACCAACAAAAATGAAAAGATTGAAGACTGCAAAAAATTGGGAATTTATCAAATTAATTGTAAAGATTGTGAAAAGATATACATAGGAAAAACAAATAGGAATCTGAATACAAGATTAAAGGAACATCTCAGAAATGTTAAAAATGGAGAAACAGAAAAATCTGCAATAGCTGCATGTGCCTGGTCAGAAAAACATAGAATAGAAACCAAACAAAATTACTTAAACAATTGGAAAAACCGAAGGAACTCACAATTTGGGAAAAAATTTATATATGCAAGAATAAAAACACAACTATGAATTTTGAAATACCCGATGATAAGGAGAGGGGATTGATTTGGAAGTTCGTCGGTCAGCCATCAGATGGCGCGGAGGTCTGTCTACAGGAGAGGAGGACGTTGGACATCAGTTGTGAACTGAACATAATACAGCATTGAGAATGTCACAAATGATGTGACGAAACCCTGGGTTTGCGAGGAGTTAAGAAGTATGAGGTGAGTGAAAGAAAAAATAAACAATATAAAAAACCTCATAGTGTTATTTCCTATCTACATAACTTAATGTACAGAGAATGATTGGAAAACATTATCTATAGGGATGTACAGAGAGCTTATGTCTGCATGGTCAAGAACCTCTTGGTTTGATAGTGCCAGTGAGTTAGTATTCATGCTGCTACCTTCATGACACAACTGACCTCTAAGATATGCTATTACTGACCTTCCACCATGAGTGCAAAGTTGTCGACACTACTTCTGGATGCAGCTTCATTTGTTGCATTACAATGATAAATTCCATTGTCCCTAGTTGACACATTTTTTAGATGCAGTCTTCTTTTATTGAAGCTGACATGATCTGACTTTGTGAGACGATCCCCATTTCTGCAACAAAAGTAAACAATGTTGTAAACATATTTCTCTACAGAAGGATAACATAGTGGTGTTATGCATAGAAATACTAATATATAACTTACTATTCTTTTTAGTGTTTAAGATAATTTTATTAGCCCTTTAGTAAATGTGTACCGATATGTAGTACGTTAAATGGGTTGGCTATGGTGATCTAGTGGTTACGTTCCTTTCCTCTAGTCCTGATTGTCGCGGGTTCAAACCTGGCAGGGATTAATGGAATTTTAGGATGGAAAAATCCGGGGGACAAGTCTTCTGGGAGGGACTATAAGCCGTGGGTCCAAAGTCTGCAGATTTTCGGGCTCGTAAAAGAATCTCAAGTCTGGATAAAAAGACCTCTGAGTAAAAATTAACTGACCTTCATTCATCCGAGTAATGTTTTAGTTTCCTACTATATGCCATCTCGAAGTGATTTACTAACATCTGTATGAAAATAAGCATAACTATTTTAGTCTGGTTAAGAAACTTCCCATAATTTAATCAGGAGCAATTTGTCATATGCTTTCCCTAAATCAATAAAAAATGGTGATTTAGTTGATGGGAGGTGGATCTTTTCTCATATTTGTTTTAACTAATGATGATAATATTTATACATATATTCCCCCCCCCAAATGCCCCAGATTATAATTTCAACATTTCTGGTGTTCTCTCCTGGCATGGCATACTTGTAACCCACATCTGAGGTCGGGGTGCCCCGTTGATATGAGAGTTGATGATGATGATGCACCAGGAGAAGCCTTAAACTAAACTTAAGCTAATTATGTGAATATAATATTGATGGTAATGATGGTCAGATGGTGTTCGGGGATCGTTTGGGCCTTTAAAGTTTCCTGACATTCATCTTACAGGCAAGGAAAAACCTCGAAAGAAACCTCACCCAGGAAACTGTTCCGACCAGGGATCGAACCTGGGCCCGCTACGTGACAAGGCAGCATGCTACCTCAAAACCACAATGGTGGACTGGAAATAATAATAATAATAAAATAGCAATATTTTAGTTCTTTATTTGGACTGGGCAGGCAGACTGCCCTGAGCAATGCGACCTGAAAGATCTATTGCAATATCCCTGTCTATTACGGATGAATGGAATACTCTATGGTGTATTGTGAGTTGTAGATGATCACCAGGTTTTTCTCTCATGACCCATACTGCCAATTTTTGGGTTGGGCCCATGGCCGCGTAGAGGGACTACAACCCTCCCATTGGCTCCTTCTGTCCTTTTTTTATTGACCAGGCTCGAAATCATGAGTCAGCACCCTGTGGCTCCACCACTAGACCCCGGGAGGCAACCAAACAATTTTTTGTAACATGAATGTGATATGAAATAAATGAATGAGAAATGACGTGAATGGGAATAAAGAATGTTGATGGAATGAAATTTGGGTAAAAGGAAGAACCCCGAGAAAAATCCAAAATATCCTGGTATGGTACACCACCAATACCCAGGAACAGCCAGGATTCAAACTTGGGATCCTATTCAGGCTGCCACGCATATACCAAGACAGGAAAATAGTAATATTAATTTTCTATGCATGGATAATGGTGATATTAATCTAGATGAAATTAATAGGCATAAAACATACTGTAAGCCTAGTTAGTACATTGTTACAAAATATAGATGGTATTACATTGTGGTAAATATATAAAAACTAAATACTGGGCACAATAACTGCAAAGAATCAAGGCTGAATGAAGTGATTATGACTGGCTATTAGAGTAAAGTACAAGTTATTAAGGGCTGAATGAATTCTATGCCAGACTATATGTTTACAAGGAAAAACTAGAAACTGAATCTGGGATCCTACTGTAATTACACTCCCAGATCTTGTTGTTACAACAAGACCAAATTACTAAACTTGAACTTACCTATACCAATCTATATGAATATCGCCACTTCCGTCAACTACACATCTCAGTGTTATGTCATTTCCTGGCAAAATCTTCTGCTTGGAATCTGGAGATTGCAACTGTACTAACACAGGCTCTCCCAACCCTAAAACAAAACACACAAAACTATTATAATACTAATATTGGAATGTTTGAAAGGAGAATTTTTTGAATAGTTGGTCCTATTTCTGAGATTGCTTTTTTTTGTCTTGTGCACTGGCAATGTGCTTATCACTCATCTAGGGAGGTCTGCTCCTTGTGTGATCAAAAAGTATGTATGTGGTAAGTAAAGTAAATTCATCCCTCTATAGGCCATAGGAGGCCCTTGGAGTAGTAGGAGGTTAAGGCTTGATACGGAATGAAATTAAATGATTGATAAAACACACATTTCAGCAGCCTTGCATATATTGGTTCAACATTTACTATGAGGCTACCTACAAGCTTGAAGTTTTGTAAATTATAAATTATAAAGACTTTTGTCAATAAGAAAACTTTAATATTATTTTAAATGTTTCATAATCTTATATATAAAAACCAATGTTTGTTTGTTAGTTTATTTGTTTGTTCATATTCTATGCGAGGCCATACCGTTGATCCGATTTTGATGGGGTTTTTGCAACATGTTCAAAAGATTCCCGGGATGAACATAGGCTATAAGAGAGTTGTGATATTCAACCCCTTCACCCCTAAAAATCACCCTTTGTAGTGAAAAACGTGAAATAAAGCCCCTATTTTGATGCTTAAATAGCTTACGCTGCCTAAACTATAACAAATACCCAAATTAATATACACAGAATTGAGTATCTCAAAAACTCTACAAAAAAGTCCGCGACAGCATACGTTTATCTTTTACGGATAAGATGACAAGAAGATCGGGATAAGTCGATTCCAGGACAAGCTTGCTCTGCCATACTGTTCATCCGATTGAGATGGGTTTTTTTGAAAAATGTTCAAGAGATTCTGGGGATGAACATAGGCTATAAGAGAGTTGTAATACTCAACCCCTTCACCCCTAAAAATCACCCTTTGCAGTGAAAAAGTGAAATAAAGTCCCTATTTTGACGCTTAAATGGCTTATGCTGCCTAAACCATAACAAATACACCAAATTTATGTACACAGAATTGAACATCTCAAAAAACTCTACAAAAAAGTCCCCAACAGCATATGTTTATCTTCTATGGATAACTAACGATAACCATTTTTGTCTTTCATTGATGCCAAGAATATCGGGATAAGCAGATTCCTGAACAGTGCACGACTGGTTGTAAAAGCACATTAACATTTATTTATGAGTAGCAGCGCACGCCGGGTATTAGCTAGTCTAATATATAAAAAATTAATGTTGTTTGTTCGTACTTTATGCGCGGCCATACCGTTGATCCAATTGTGGTGGGGCTTTTTGCAAAATGTTCAGGAGATTCCTGGGATGAACATAGGCTATAAGACAGTTGTAATACTCAACTCCTATACCCTTAAAAGTAACCCTTTGTAGTGGAAAAACTGAAAAAAAGGAGCTCTTTGGACGTTTTAATGGCTTATGCTGCCTAAACCATAATTAGTACACAAAATTAATGTGCACAGAATTGAATATCTCAAAAAGCTCTACAAAAAAGTCCGCGACAGCATATATTTATCTCTTACGGATAACTCACAATAAACATTTTTGTCTTTCATTGATGCCAAGAAGATCGAGGCAAGTACATAGATTCCTGTGCAAGCATAGACGCACATGGCGGGTATTCTTTTACAGATAACTCACATAACGAATTTTGACTTTTAGCTCATTTATGCCGACAAGATCGAAATAAGTAGATTCCTGGGCAACACCGGGTAATCAGCACGGGAAATCTTAAAATATTTACGATATACATTTATAATTATTTTTCATATTACTTATTCAACTAATCAATCATAAGAAGTACACTCAGGATCAGGAATTACATGTGCATTATTTTCATTTTATCAACCAGCAGGATACCACACAACAAATTATGATGTGGAAGTAACGGCTATTCATATTTCACTCCAACAAATACAATATACAGAATAAATAAATTTCAAAATGCTGTCATACTCTCTGATTCTAAGGCAGCAATATATGCAATAAATTCACACAAAATGAAGTCAAT
This sequence comes from Diploptera punctata, assembly GCA_030220185.1. Classification (NCBI taxonomy): domain Eukaryota; kingdom Metazoa; phylum Arthropoda; class Insecta; order Blattodea; family Blaberidae; genus Diploptera; species Diploptera punctata. Next base: position 735,371 of record JASPKZ010010257.1, read on the forward strand.
ACAAATTAAAGAGTGCTACAAAATGATTCAACAACTCCAAAAACTACAGAAAAGAATTCAATTGCAATGGATACCTGCACATTGTGGAATTGCTGGAAATGACACTGCTGATTTTCTTGCAAAAAAAGGCTTCAATCTAATTCAGAATACTACTAAAAGCTTATCTTTCACATCCATAAAAAGAATAATTAAAAACAAATATAAAATCAAACAAAACCAAGACCTATGTAAAAAGCCAAAGACAAAAAATGGAATATTTTAGTAAAGAAGCCAGATATTATTCCAGAAATTCCTCGTAAAACTACAGTAGCAAAATTTAGACTGCTTACAGAACATGACTATTTGGCCAAACATTTATATAAAATAGGAATCTGCATGAATCCAAATTGTCCTCTATGCAACAAAGACGAAGAAATGAACGAAGAACATCTACAAAACCTGTGAAGTATTACCTGTTGGATCCACCATAGAGAAATATTGGGGAACAAGAACGCTAATGGCTTCATGGCCAAGGCCCAGCATTTGAAAACAACAACAACATCATAAGAAGTACATTAATTTTCATCTTTCAGCTCATTTTATGCCAAGAAGATTGGGATGAGTAGATTCCAGAACAACGCCGGGTAAACAGCATCTAAAAATAATTGTGATGTACATTTTTCTTTCCACTTATTTAACTAAACATCAAACACGTTTTTACGTATTTCAGCTCATTTATGTCAAGAAAATTGGGATAAGTAGATTCCCGGGCAATGCCAGGTAATCAGCACAGAGTATCCAAAAAATATAAATTTATAATTATTTTTCCTTTTACTTATTCAACTAAACATAAAAGCATATTAATTTTCATATATTTAGGCTTAGCAGTGCACGCCGGGTGTTAGTGTTAGTATACATAACATACTCAGCTTTTTAGATCTTGTTAATTCACACAATTTTTAGATTAATCCAAATGTACGTTAAATGCACACCGGTTAAGAAAACTTTAACATGAATATAAGTTATATTTAAAGAGAAAAAATTATATGCTCAGGCTGGGGCTCGAACCCAGGACCTTTTGCACTTTAGGCAAATGCTCTACCAAGTGCAAACTAAGCAAACTCCAAACTAATGAAAATTTTTCTCTTATATACGTTGTTAATTCACGCACACCAAATGCTAGGAAACCTTTGCTTCTATCTTGCAAATGGTGCCTTCTTTATTAAGAAAGCATTTAATTGGGAATTTTACATTACATTATGAAGCCAGTACGGCTGGATATAAGTATTTGGTTTTTGGAATTAAATAGAAATAATAGATGATATAAATTTCCTTGATAATATTAATTGAAGCATGATTGTGGTTAATTGAAAATTAGCATTCTTTTTTAATCTTGGACTAGAAGAATAAGAACAGAAACATTAACAATAGTAAAAAAACAACAATATTGAGCATTTAAATTTGTGTGATTACTTATGTTAGATTATATTATAATTGCATCAGTTGACTATGTCTTTTTTTTGCAATTTTTATCGTCAGATTTTAAATTCCTATATTTGGAATGTAACACACTGCCAGGCCAAATAAAGAAACAAAAATTTATAACAACAACTTATAACTAGTTACATAGTATTCTCATAATTGATTGTGAGGGTTTGTGTTGTTAAAAAAACGAAGACATATTAACAATGTTTGATGTAGTTTTTGTTTTAGTATGTAATTGGTTACATCTTTACAAACACTACAATGCAATATTCTTGCTACTGTTTTTTCTGTATTTTGAAGCAGCAGTGTGCACAGTAGTGTAATTGGTTAAACTATTGGTCCTGATGCTGTTTTGACAAATGCTACTCTTCCGAGTTTATCCTTGCCTTGATAAATGTGAACTATTCGACCAAGTTTCCAAATGAAATGTGAAGATTTCTCTTTGATCATTACTAGATTTCCTTCTGTAATGTTAGGTTGTTCTGTTTGCCACTTGTTTCTAGTTTGAGGTGATGTAAGATATTCTTGTTTCCATTTCTTCCAAAATCTCTGTTTTAGGTTTTCTGTAAGTTGCCAACTGTTTATTTAGATTGATTCTTTTGCTTGAAGAAATTTGCTGAGGTAGACTTGTGATAAAAGTTACAATTAAGAAGTGAACTGGTGTTAATGGCATTAAATCTTCTGAATTTGAGGAGAGTTCTGAAATAGGTTGAGAATTCATGATTCTTTCAATTTGAATTAGAAAAGTGTTTAGTTTTTCATACTTCAAGAGGTGGCTGCTGATTGTTCTTTTGAAATGGCGCTTTAAACCTTGAATTGGCTTTCCCACCTTCCTGCTATATTTGGAGAGTATGGGGATAAAAAATGTTGTTTAATTTGGTTGCAGTAAGAAAAATCCTCTATTAATGTTTGAAATTCCAAATAATTGAATACTTGAGATTATTTCTTCTCAAGCGTGCGAAAATTGGAACCATTATCAGAATATATCTCGGAAGGCTTTCCTCCATGAGAAATAAATCTGTTCAGAGCAGCACGGAAATGTTGTGTTGAAAAACTGGTTGCAAGTTCCAAATGAACTGCTCCTGTTACCATGCATATAAAGAGAGAAATGTATGCCTTTCGGCTATTGGTTTATGACTTCTTTCTGCTGAACTGTAATACATTATTGCTCCAGAATAATCTATAGGCCTACCAGTACAAGAAAACTGTCTTTTTGGTATAAGTCTTGCAGCTGGCAGATTAGTTGATGAGAAATTTTAAGCGAATTTTTAAAGCATAGCATACAATATTCCTTTTGGAAGGTTGTTGTCTATCACCGACTCTGTTTAAAATATATGTACATGAAATATTAAAGAATTGGTGGAGAAAATGTTCAAGCATGGGAATTCCTATTTCAAACAACAAAACTTTATACAACTTACATTTTGCAGATGATCAATTATTAATTGCATAAGATTATGAAGATTTAGAATATATGGCTAGAAAATTAATAGAAGAATATGAAAAATGGGGATTAAATTTGAACATGAAAAAAACAAAATATTTATCAATTGGTGAACCAGAACAAAATTTAATTTTGGAGACTGGAGAATCAATAAAATCTTGTAGTGAGATCACATATTTAGGAATTAAAATAAATAAAAATGGGAGTTATGAAGAGGAAATAAGAAATAGAAATAATAAAGGAAAATTTGCAATTGCTTGCCTCAATGGAATATTGTGGGATAAAAATATAAATAATAAAAATAAAATGAATATATATATTACAATTGTTAAAAGCATCATTACTTATGGAGCAGAACTTTGGCCATTAACAACAAAAACAAATAAGTACCTTTTGGCAACGAAAATGGATTTTATACGAAGGGCTGCAAGAATTTCAAGAAGAGAAAAAATTAGGAACTCAGTTATAAGGGAGAAAATGAAGATTGAAAACACTATTTTAGATTATATTAAAACTCAGCAATTAAGATGGTATGGACATGTCCAGCGAATGGAAGAGGATCAACTACCAAAATCTGTTTTGGAATGGAAACCTGAGGGAAGACGAAGCAGAGGAAGACCTAAAACCTCCTGGAGTCAGGGAATATGTTTATATATGAAGGAGAAACATCTACAACCAGGAGATTGGATGGACCGACAAAATTGGCTATTAGGAATCGGACGATGTCAAAGACATTAATCAACCGATGATCTATCTATCTATCCTTTTGGAATCCAATATTTATTTCGTAGCAAATACAAAAGTGCTCTTGGTCCAGCATGAAGATTGTTTTTATGAACATCTTGTATTATGATGTGTGTGATGTGGTTTTTGGAAGGTAGAATTATTTGATGTGTCATGTTGTAGTCAACATCAGCGTTAGTTATTCTTTCTCCAACTCGAAGAGTGTTATTTTTTCCAGAAATGGATAAAATGATAGAAGTGAGCTTTTTCTATCTACTGATTTATTTTTATTTAAACAGTTTATTTTTTTCTTCCTTGTAGTGTTTATGTTGAATAAAATAAATTATTTTGTTGGAAGCTGTAGTAAGTTCTGATGCAGTTAATGGAAGTCCTTGATGAGTTTTGTTTTTTCATCTGAGTATTCATGCTGTGACTTTTACTAGTTTTTTTGAAACTTGAGTATTTGTTGAAGAAAGAATTTTCTTCTTTAGCATTGACTGTTAGAACAATAGTCGACTTTCTTCTCTCTGGCATGTCTTCAAGTTTTACATACTTTGAAGGCCAGTAATGAGTTGGAACAGTAATCCAGTGAGGACCATTCCACTACAGAAGATTATTTTCAAGAACTGCAGGCGTACAACCTCTTGAAATTATGTCTGCTGGATTGTGTTCACTAGGAACATGGTTTCAGTTACCATGATTAGTAAGTTGGTTGTATTCTCTGAGTTCTATTGGCAACAAATGTATTCCCTGATGCAGTGACTGAGAAAGCCAGCTGAGAACTATTTCTGAATCTGTCCAGAAATATGTTGTAGCAATGTTTATTTCTAATGTGTTGACTAGCTTGTGATAATTCTGCTCCAATTAATTTGGCACAGTGTGGAGCTACTTTAGATTTGGTACATAGAAGTGTGGGGGCACGCCGTAGCGCAATGGTTAAGGCACTGCACTACAAGCCAGAAGGTCAAGGGTTCAAGTCCCGGTGGGGTCAGGATTTTTAAACTGACCCAAACCTTCTGGCGACACTATGGCCCTGGGGTTGACTCAGCCTCTAACTGAAATGAGTACCAGAAAAAGTGGGAGCCTTAACCTCCCACTACCCCAAGGGCCTCCTGAGGCATGTAGTGGGAATACTTTATATAGAAGTGTAAGATTCTGAAGTAACAATATATGCTGCACAACCATAACCTTGTTCTGATGCATCACATATAAAGTTGCAGTGCTTCAAGTACTGTAGTTCCACAAAGTTTCCTGGGAATTTTAATGTTATTTAACCAAGTCAGACTTTCCTTAAATTGTAGCCATTCTTGTAGAAAATCAGATGGCACTTCATCATCGCTGTCTATTTTCAAAAGCAATATAGTTTTTGCATCAGAAGTTTTGCTTGCATTATAATTGGGGATAAAAAAACTCTTGCTATTTCAGAAAGCACATTTCGTTTAGTATACACTTTTGTTGAAGATAATTTCACATTATAAGTGAAAATGTCAGATGAAGGTTGCCAATGTAATCCTAAGGTTTTGATCATACAATCTTCTTTAATTAATTTGGGCAGATCAACAGCTAATGCTGAGGGTTGTTTGGTTTTAAGAAATTGTTGTGAATTAGAACCCCATTGCTTCAATGGAAATCCTCCTTGTTTTAGAAGACTGGAAAGTTCACTTGTAGTTTGAAAACATCTTTAACAGTGGGAACGATTAAAGATAGTCGTCCACATAAAAACAGTTTTTCAATTCATGTGTTGTTTGTGTTGAATATTGATGTCCATCATTGTTAGCTAGTTCCATTAAAGTTCTATTGGCTAGTTGACTTGGCAGCTGTTTTCAATTTAAATGAACAAAGAGGTTCTTCAGGATTGTTTCTCCATAATATTCTTTAAAGGTCTTGTTGATCTTCATGTACAAGTATCTGTCGATACATTTTTTTCAATATCAGATACGACAGCAATTGAATATAACCTGAAGTTGTTGATTACAGAGATTAAGTCGGTTTTGATAGGTCGACTATATAATAAAATGTCATTCAAACAGATGCCTTTCTTATCTGGTGCTGCTGCATTAAAAAAAACACAAATTTTGTCTCTTGTTTCTTCGTTCTTCCATGCTGGAACACGGAATTGTTAGTATTATTTGCAGTAACTACTTCCTTATGATTCAAAGCTTCATAGCCCTGCATAAATTCGAAGAACTGTTGCTCAATGTAGGATCTATTTGAAATATTTTTTCAAGACCAAAGAACTTTTTGGTTATAAGTTCTTTAGTATGTTTTATGTGTAGGCATTGTAACTATGTATCTGCCTTCTTAGTTTCTTGTAGTTATTCGTTTGTAAAACTGTTCACAGTAGAATTATTCTTCAGAATAATGAATGATTTCTGCATCTTCTTCTAAATCCCAAAATTTGTTGAAATCTATAGATTGATTTCCCATTTTGAAGTATGCAGATTGTTTTCGTACAGGTGCTGGAAGTTGCAATTTGCCTGTAACTACCTAACCAAGTTTAGTTTTCTTGGTAAATACTCCGGGAAGTTCAATGGGGCGGCCAATGTAGAATTCAGGTTCTTCAAGTTGAATATCTTCTGGTATGTCTAGTTGATCTGTGTTTAAATCAACTACTGGAGAATCTGAATATATTTTATTTATCACTAAACAAATTAGTTTCAAGTGATATTTTTTGCTTAAGGTATCCCTTATGTTGATTTGGGTAAACTTTACTATTTCAGTTTCCCTTGCATTGATTCCAGCTACTGTGGCATTAGTATTCTTTCTGGATATTACATTTCTGAGCAACAGATTTGGTTATGGAATCATGTGTAGCAACTGAATCCAAGAGAGATCTGATTAGAATCCAGTTCCTTTCTTTGTCTTGAATTTGTATGACTACAGTAGAAAGAAGAACACTAATTCCTCTTCTTGAAATAATAGTTTGTGTTAAACTCTGAGCAACAGACATATTGACAGATTCTGTTGAAACTTTTTCTTACTGTTCTTGTTGTTTAGTAGACCAATGCAGTAAAGTATAATGTTTCTCTTTGCACTTAAAACGTATTTTCTTAGTTAAACAGTTCGAATATGGATGGCCCAATGACAAACAATTAAAACAATGCTTATATTGTTGAGCATTTTCATCAACTGTTAAATCTTTGAATTTCTCACAGTAGTGGACATAGAACAATTCATAGATGAAAATGGTTTATCGTTGCTTGCAGACATTCTTTCTTTGCTAGTAACGACAAAAGCTTTAGATGGGGTAGTTGGTTTATTCAGCTTATAATACAGCTTGTCTGCTTGTTTATCTGCAAGTTTACTAATGGCTGAAAGTACTCTACATTTCTGCTGTATAAATTGCTTAATGACATTGGAATTTACAATCCTCCTGATGCAATTTGAGATTCCCATGAGCATAGAGAAGATGAATAAGAATACTGTCCCAATGTTGAATAGGTTCTTGGCAAGCTTCTTGGTACTCTTAAATTTTGCATAACTTCATTATACAATTTTCTATGAGCTGTGTCATTTTCATACTTCACAGGTTGTAAGTTGAACAAAGCTGCAACATGTCTCTTAACTGTAAGACATGGTTGCTCATATCTGTCTCGAAGTTGAATTGCTAACTTACAGTTTTTTCAGTGATGGGTAAAGCTGTGTTTCTGTAGCAGGAACAAGTAAATAGGTTCTAAAAAATGGTGCTTCTGAATGTGTGTAAGTTATGTGTTCGAATGAACTAATGAAGTAAAAAGTTTGAAGAAAGTTGGCCATTCTTATATTTTTTCTGAAAATTTGTTTATTTCAAGCTTTGGTAATTGTAAAGTAGATGTAGGTACTTGCTAAGAAGTGGATGTAGTAGCTGTAGAGGCTTCTCGATTTGCAAGTTCTTGTTCATATTTCTTAATTTGAAGAACCAATTGTCTTGCTTCGGTAAGTGTTGCACTGTATAATGTATCGAATTCCATTTGATGTTCAGTTTCTTTTGAATTTAATAATTCCACTTCTGTTTGTATAGTATCATAATTTTCAAAATTCTTCTCTAAACTTTTTAACTGTAATTCAACCCAAATTTGGTTTGATTTTTAGGTTCACTATGTTTGAGTTTGTCACGAATAGCATTAACTCGACCTTTATAGTTTGCTCTGGCAGCAAAGATAACTATTCAACTCTTCTTTTACTCTTGATGATAATTGTTTGAGTTTATTTTAATGTTGTATAGTTTAAAATTAATAACTTTAAAAACAAAATACAATTTACATGATTATATGATACAATATTCTTAAATAACATAGTTGTTATAAGCACAAAGCACTAAAACAATATTGTGGATAATACATATGATTGTATATTAGGGTGGGCCGAAAAAAACTTTTTTTTTTAATTTCGTAGTTGTAATAGCGCGGAAAAGTTGCGAATTATATAGACAAAAGAAAAGAAAAAAAAATCAAAATCGGTTGACATCTTCCGGTCGTGCAAATGCTCTAAAGTTTGACAAAATATGGAGAAAAAAAAACTTATCAGTTGATATCTTTCAGTCGCACATAGGGCCTAAAATTTGCCAAATTATTGAAAAATGTAATCTTTTTACGAGTTCTTTTTTATATCTTTAATATATTTTTTTAACGTAATAGTTACTGTATTTTTATTTTTGAACATAAGAACATTGGGTGGATTTCTCAACCGAAGTCTAAACCATGACCGCGGTTTTCCTATTTTTTTATTGTTTCCATAACACCTATAAAAATGACTGAAAATTCACAGAAATTGTTATGAAACCATAGACATGATTCAGACATTTGATTTAGGAATTAACAGCCGTAGATTTTCAGTTTTTATGGTTGTTATGGAAACAATAAAAAATCGGAAAACCGCGGTCGTGGTTTAGACTTCGGTTGAGAAATCCACCCATTGTGTTTTATTATGGTGTGAATAAATTAACAACTTCCGGTCGCATTGTGACCCCAATGCTATAAAAAACAGTACCTGAAAAAAAAAGACAGTTAGGCCTATGATATGATGGACATGGTACTTTTCGACTTGCTCTATATTTAAAAAGCTTAAATATTTAAGTTACAGTATAGTTTTTAACAATAAACTTATTTCGTCACTGATTTCTGCCAACAATGGGGGAGAAGATAATTCACAGTCTATCCAGTTGATCATTTCTGAGTATTCTTGCGCAGTGAAGTTGATTTTTGGTGGCGTGAATGTTCTTACTGTTTTCCTTCTTGCATCTATCTGCCTTGCCTTCATAATTCTTCGAAGTCCGAGCTCTCTTATGTGTTTCTTGTCATCTTGAGTCATGGTTAACAGTAAGTGTTCTGGGTGGGCAAAAAAACCATTCCGTTCGATTATAGGGTCGACAATATCAAGCAAAGGTTTTGGCAAATATCTGGTAGATTGTATTGCTTTGTAAACAAGTTTCGGGCCTTCTGTAAATTGTTTACTTATTTTGATAGTAAACCACATTGGCATGCATGATTTCAATATAAACAAAACAAGTTCTTGAAGTTCAGTGAGGGCTTTCTTCACTTATGTACAATCTGAGACTTCTATTTGCTTTTGTCAACCACCTCGAATGAGATAGGCTAAGTGCCCAGGATCTCGTACAGCCAAATCTTCTTTACAGGTTCCTGATTTTATTGCCTTTGAAATATCAAGTAGCTGATCTTTGCTAAGCACGTTTATGTCTATCCGTGGGATCTGACAATCAATACTCTAGAAATTATTTATTAAATACCAAAAATGCTTAAACATGTAACTTTTTCATTATCTTGGGGCTTATGATCTTTGCTAAGCACGTTTATGTCTATCCGTGGGATCTGACAATCAATACTCTAGAAGTTATTTATTAAATACCAAAAATGCTTAAAAATGTAACTTTTTCATTATTTTGGAAAATTTTGGGTCTTATGATCTTTGCTAAGCACGTTTATGTCTATCCGCGGGATCTGACAATCAATACTCTAGAAGTTAAACCGATATCAAATGATATGTGGCACCATAAGAAGAACCCTCCGAAAGACTCGAAGAGAAACTCAGGTCAGGTTTTATAAAATCATGGCTGTCCCTGTACTTTTATATGGATCGGAATCTTGGGTACTTACAAAAAAATATATCTCACACATTCAAGCCACTGAAATGAAATTTTTAAGATCCGTAAAAGGATGTATACGCATGGATAGATTACACAATGAATCAATAAGAAATGAACTGGAGATATTTTCAGTAGTCGATAAACCAGAAGAGCACAAATACCAATGGAAAGAACATTTAGACAGAAAGGGCAATACAAGATTACCCAAAAAGATCAACACCTACAAACCACATGGAAAAAGATCTTTGGGACGGCCAAGGAAACGATGGACTTGAGCCCGGAACAGGTCGTATTGACCTAATCCTGGAAAGGAAGAAGAAGAAGAAAAAGGTCCTAAACTCACTTCATTTTTTACGGTTGAAGAAACAAGTAGACATACTGATTATTCACCATCATCGCCTCAAGATCAAAATACTTCAGAAGAATATCAACGGGGAAAAGAGCTTACGAGAGACAAAAATGACAAACACACATCAAATGTTGATCCCTCCACTTCAAGCTACTCTGAATTAAAAACTACAAGCATGGAAAATGTATCTCCTGATCTTCGTACGTACTGTGATGAAATTTTATTTGGAGATTCGAAAAGGGCCAGAGCTTTTCCAAAATAAAAATTGCGACTTCTCCGAAACTTCTACAAGTTTTCCAGATTCAAACTGTAAAACAAAAACTATATACTTGACTAAACATAAATTGACGAATGGCGAGCCTAAGAAAATGGCTCCTTTATTCACCATCTAAGAAATCTGTGTACTATTATTGCTGGCTATTTAATATTACTACTAGTGTTAAACATAATTTGAGTTTTCCGAATGGATATAAAGATTGGAAGCATAGCCTATAAATAACTTATTAATGGGGCATGAGGGCAGTTTACAGCAAAGGCAATTAATGATGAATTATATATCGAAAGAAGCAAAACTTCTGAACGAGTTTACAGTGAGTTTCCCAATATAATACAGAAGCCAATTATTGGAAGAATGCACTTAGAAGAATTGTTGAAGTAGTGACATATTTGGCTTCAAGAGGTCTAATAACTATGAAAACAATTTATCCAATATATAAAAATGAATGTTTGTTTGTACTTTATGCGCGGCCATACCGTTGATCCGATTGTGATGGGGCTTTTTGCAAAATGTTCAGGGGATTCCCAGTATGAACATAGGCTACAAGATAGTTGTGATACTTAACTCCTACACCTTTAAAAATCGCCCTTTGTAGTGGAAAACGTGAAAAAAGTAGCTCTTTGGACGCTTAAATGGCTTACGCTGCCGAAATCATAACAAACACACAAAATTAATGTACACCCTGAATTGAATACCTCAAAAAGCTCTACAAAAAAGTCCGCGACTGCATATTCTTATCTCTTACGGATAACTCACAATAACAATTTTTGTCTTTCATTGATACCAAGAAGATCGAGACAAGCACGTAGATTCCTGTGAAAGCATAGCAGCACATGGCGGGTATTCCTTTACGGATAACTCACAATAACGAATTTTGTCTTTTAGCTCATTTATGCCAACAAGATCGAGATAGTAGATTCCTGGGCAATACCGGGTAATCAGCACGGAGAATCTTAAAATAATTACGATATACATTTATAATTAATTTTTATTTTACTTATTCAACTAATAATAAGAAGTACATATATATATTTTTTTTGTGTTTTCAGATCACTTATGCCAAGAAGATCGGGATGAGTAGATTCCCGGACAACGCCGCCGGGTAAACAGCACGTGGTATCTAAAAATAATTACGATATACATTTTTCCTTTCACTTATTTAACTAAACATAAAACACATTAATTTTCGTATTTCAACTCATTTATGTCAAGAAGATCGTGATAAGTAAATTCCCGGGCAAAGCCGGGTAATCAGCACGGGATATCTATAGATTTTGTGAGATACAGACAGCTATATGGTATACGTAGAATGCCAGAGACAAGATTATCCAGAAAAGCTTTGGAATGGATTCCACATGGGAAAGGAAAGAGAGATCGACCAAGATTTAAATACCAGAAGAGGTATGAAGGAGATAGGCCTTGAAGAATTGGAATGTGAAGACAGAGAAGAATGGAGAAAAAAGATAAAAATTTAAAACGCTTTGGATACAGGAAGATTTTTTTACATTGCAATTATGTTTATAAATAAATAAATTATTATTATTATTTTTATGTTATAATATAATTATTTAAATCCAAATTAACTGATATCCTAAGTTCGACACAATGAAAACATTAACTGCATAACTATATTCAGCATTTTGTAAATAATCATCTAGAAAGCTTTACTTACTCCATTTTATTTCATATTATTTTAATTTTATTACATTCCATGTGTCCACCGCTGTGGTTTCGAGGTAGCGTGCTGCATTGTCACGCAGCGGGCCCGGGTTCGATCCCCGGTAGGGACAGTTTTTCTGGGTGAGGTTTTTATCGGGGTTTTTCCTCACCTGTAAGACAAATGTCAGGAAAACTTTAGGGCCCAAACGGTCTCCGAAATCACATGGCCATCATCCTTATCATCATCATCATCATAATCATCCTTCACCGGTGTGGAAAGCAACGGGAAGCTACCACACCTACAATTCCCTAGTAAAGCTGCAAGCATAGCATGAAAATGCTATGATTGCAGTGAAAGACCTGCCCTCGGGTATAATTACTATAGATGGATGGATATTCTATGTTTTTGTTATTATTAGCTAGTATGAAATAAATAATAAACTAAGTAACTCCCTGCTGTTTGTTCTACATATAAAGACATTTCGTATTGTTTACTGATAGCAGATGGGGTGGCTTGACTTGAATGTACTGACGTCACATACCGTATAGTCGAACCACGACAAACTTTGCCGCTGTCTTCAGTCATCCCGCTCCTTAACACTTGTTTTAGTTCTATGCCATTATATACATTGTAAAAGCAGTCCTTTCCACCAATAAAACAGTCTGCCCAATGATAATAGTCATTCCTTTCAATTAATGATTTTTTCCAAGATTATTCGTAACTGGTGCATCAAGTAGGGGCTTAAGTATATCCAAATAATCTGTCCGCGAGATATGCGAACGGGCGTGGTTTAGTAACTTTTAAGGTCAGCTGACATATAGGTGACGGGGTATGGGTGCGGACAGGAACAAGTGCAACTCTAGATACGAGAATACGATCATAATATGATTGACTCCATCGGGGTGAGGAGGGGAAGAAAGAGAGAGGAAGTGTGCCTAGACGACATTGCGTTTCTTCGACAGAGATAAATTATTTGGCTTTAACTATAACTAGTAAGTTCGATAACCGAATGACAAATCGGATATGACATTAGCGCTTGCTTACAGCGCCGACAATATAAAATCTTATATATAAAAATTAATGTTTGTTTGTTTGTTCGTACTTTATGCGCGGCCATACCGTTGATCCGATTGTGATGGCGTTTTTTGCAAAATGTTCAGGAGATTCCCAGGATGAACATAGGCTATAAGAGAGTTGTGATACTCAACTCCTACACCCTTAAAAATCGCCCTTTGTAGTGGAAAAGTGAAGAAAGTAGATCTTTGGACGATTAAATGGCTTACGCTGCCTACACCATAACAAATACACAAAATTAATGCACACAGAATTGAATATCTCAAAAAGCTCTACAAAAAAGTCCGCGACAGCATACGTTTATCTCTTACGGATAACTCACAAAACACATTTTTGTGTTTCATTGATACCAACAGTTCCTTACCTCTTACGGATAACTAACAATAACCATTTTTGTCTTTCATTGATACCGAGAGTCTCGCGCCGTAGCCGAGTGGTTAAGGCAAGAAGTCTTGACGCAGAACTAAGGGACTTACGCTGGTTCGAGTCTCTACGAGGGAAGCAATTTTTCTCATGGGATTTCGGCCAGTATAAGACCGGTGCACAGTGGGCCAGAAATGAAATCTAGCTGAAAAAAAAAAGTTTTGACTCACTCATCAATTATTTATCCTTTTTTTTTCACGCTAATATAATTATTATATGACGGTTCTTAACTTATCTGCAAAGGAGGGTACAATTCTAATGTTTATGAAGACAATTTAAACATCGGAAGTTGCCGATGGTTAAGAACTCATCCGGTCTGTATCCCAGTTGAGTTATTAGCGTTGTGCGTTCATCCGTTTTGGAAGATTTTTTTTTCTGTGTGTTTGAGTGGGTTCCTGGATGGTTTAGATTCACAATTGGACTTGGTAGGTGGCGCGGCGATCGGGTTATAATATTTTTTTTATGTCAGATGCGTAGTCATCTGCATTATCGTTATGTTCCGACATAACTATGTGACGCCATCATTCACACTTCTTGAGCCACAACAGATGGCTGTAAGAGGTTTTCTTGCGAACTTATTTAATAATATCTAATGATGTCCTAATTTCTGAATTTTATGGTAAAAAAGTAACATATTTTTATCGTCCGCCCATGACATGAGAATTGAACGTTCGGGTAGGACAACGTCTGCCGGGTACGCTAGTATCAACATATAATGAAAAAGACAAAAAAATACATAATACAAAACTCAAGAAAATTACAAAATAATAAAGCAAAATTAACAAAAATGACCTAAAATGATGAATTCCAGGACCTGTTGATGATACAAAGAGTTAATGTGGTTAGCGTAATACAATATCTTAATACTGGTTTGAGTTTTCTTGGCTGTATTATTTTACAACTTCACATAGCAAGTAATAAATTACTCGCTTGTCCGCATGAGCCTGAGGGACATAATTAAAACACTCCTGGCATGATAGCCAGTTACAACACAGAGACCCGGTCAATAGGAAGATATTTATTTCACGTCTTATTACTGATATAAAAATAAAGTGATCCCATTACAGACCTTAGGAGGCCCTTGGGGTAGTAAGAGATTAAGCTCCCACCTTCCTACAAAATCAGCACGAGGTGTCAGCCGGGTTATTAGCCTGCGCCTCTTAGAGTGATCCTAACATAATTACTGTCATATTGACAAGGAGCACGTCTGAAGTATATAAGACTTATGATATATAATTCATTTTTGAAAAAGGAAATTATGCACTATTACTCGAATTGCATTTGTCACTAATTCATCGTACTTACAAAAAACATATTGCACACGTTTCCTTTTTTTTACCGGGAGTTACAACCTTACCAAGTGTTGTTTTTTTCTTTCCGAGCACTATTAATACTTGTACACGACACACCGGTAAACTCAGATGTTAAATTCACTATATCTTTTTACTGGAAGTTCTGGATACTTTTCACTAAACTTGTGAAATACATTTAAATAACTGTTTTTCTTTACCACTAGTCAAAGGTTTGCCAGACTTGTGTTTTGCAAATCTAGATGACGACACAGCAACAGAAGACTCGACACTTTCAACCATGTTGTCACATCAGAATCGACTGAAGTATGACTCAAATGCATCATCCATACGTAACAAAATATTTTTAAGTTGTAAAATATATCTAATCAGATATATTTTAGAATATTTTGTATGTTTTGAATATTATTTTCATTCAAGAAGAATATATTCAGAGAACGTATTTTTAATTTAATGAAGGGAACTACTTTCTCGCGTACTTATTGCTTCTCCATTGTAGGTCGGTGTCCATAACCAATGAAAAGCGAGCAGGTCACATGATTTTGTTTTGACGAGGATCACTTTAAGAGCAGATAGCATATATACCCCTGAATATTCGTCTAATACACATTTCCACTAAAGTTTGGGTCACTTTTTTAAAATATTGACCCCAACGAGACTTTGAACCCCCGACCTTCTGGCTGGAACTGTATTGTCTTAACCAACTAGGCTGCTCTTGTCCCCCTCACTATTAAATAACTGCATATTATTTTGTTGCAGCTGATCAAGATTAAAAGACACTTTGATATAATCGCCTCACTATGATGGTTGTCCGTTTATATAAAAGCGGGTGCCGCGCGACAATGCTAAAATACCTATTCTTTTGTGAGAGTTACTTATCAGAAATTCCAGCTTCATAAAAAATGTATGGTTCGCACTGTAATACAAAAAGGAGCGACAACTCAGGCTCATTAAAAGCAAACAATGTTTTATAACTAAATACAATAATATGACCATAAATAAACGCTATAAAATGAGAACTACGTTCTAGAATTTAACATTTGCGTAAAATTAAAAAAATGTATATATCAGAATTCAATTTCAATTAACAATGAATAGATTCAATACACAACTGGACTGAAGTAACTGTTGATACTGACTAGCAAATGATAGTGCAGATAGTATGCAATTAGGGTCACAATGTTGGAAACCGATTAATTGCAATATAGTGCAGGGTTACCGTGCCGATATGAACATATAATAGTAAACAGCAGGAGGAAAAGTATGATTCAATTGTTCGTCACTACCATACATTGAATTTTTAAACGTCGATACTGTGCTTACTTGCATAAACAGTGCATCCGCAATATCTTTTTTATGTGCATTCCGTTGTCCCAGTACTCAATCACACAACCAATATCACTGATCGTACTGTTCTACCAATTAAAAGTTTATGCCGAGCTGCAATAAACATTAACAATTGTTGTTTTCCAACACGATAACTTTATTTACTATAGAAAACTATTAATTTATTCACTCAAAATATAATATTATAATGATATTGTGAAAAGAAAAATTAATGTCTGAACCAGGAATCGAACCGTGGACCTCTCGAATTCCATACGAGTGTGCAAGACCAATGGTGTAGTGGTCTTGCACACTCGTACGGAATACGAGAGGTCCACAGTTCGATATATGGTTCAGAGATTAATTTTCCTTTTGACAATATCATTATAATATTATAATATGATCCTTTATTATTGGAACTTGTTAAAAATAACAGTATTGGAAAACGTTAAATAACTCAAAATATAACAATCAAATTATGTGGTTAATGTGCTGAATTAAACTAAACAATTTCAAAAAGACTTCTTAAATGTGGTACTGGCATTTCAATTTTAAGAGCTGATAAACGCGTCACCATGTAATTTAATTGGGTCGATTTTTAAGATTAACTTCGTCTAAAAACCAAATTTACAGTCCCTCAACTAATTTGGGTCCATATACCGGTATTTTAAATCTGACAGAATATTTTTATAGAATTTATCTATGTACATTATTTCGTACAATCATCGAAACCCGAATTGGTCCTCGCTCAGGAGACTTCGACTGTTGGCTTCTCAGATATTCACAAAAATCTTTCTCGCTGAGCAAAGAAGACTGATAGGTCTATAAGACGACAGCAGTGTTGGATCTTTAGCCGGTTTCTGAAAGGTGCATTCAAACTGGCAAAATAAAGTTTCAACTGCCTTATGGAAAGGAGCTAGATATCTTAAGGGAATTCCTCTACATTAGGTAGTTTACATAATGTGGCCGTACCCAAGAGAATAATGCACTGATTAATTTTAATTTTAAAGATCAGGTGTTGATTGTTAGAAACATAGTTGTGACCCTGGAATTGAGCTGATCAGTCAGCCGGGGAGGTCATCTAAAAAAAGTATGCACGTGATCCAGAGTTTAAAGTTCTTTCCTGACAGGTTGTGTCTGTGTAACGCCCGTGTGGCACATATAAATACCTGCAAAGGAGAGAGATAAAGAAAGAAAGAAACACGGCTTCACCATATAAAAACAGTAAAATATCATTAATTTAAGTTTACAAAAAAGCTAGATTTTCCCCTCCCAAACATCTGCAAATTTTTCCCACCGAAGAAGAGTAAAATCTAAATTTAGTGGAAAAACCAGCCATATTGACAACACTGATCATATGAAAGCAGCATATCAGCCCTTTATTTGTGTGGTGCTACTGTACTTGTTACACAACCCAAAATACCCAATTAGGACCGTAGACTGTGGGAGGATTAGCTCGTGCGGGTAAATTATTGTGTCTGATAGGTTGCACCAACTATTACGACAAAAACAATCTGAATAACTTTTATTTGATGCCCTACAACCTATTCATTTTGGGATATAGGTTCTCTCTTGAAAAATGACCAGATTTCCGTCCCGAACTACATAATATCTAGGGATACGGCTTAATGTAGTAGATTAAGGTGATGGGCGAACAAACGGAAGGCAGTGAGTTCCGAATCCCGATGCGATCAAGTCTTTTAAACTGCCCTGGTGACATCGTGGTTCTGGGGTCGACTAGATCTTGTTATAGGGGTAAAGGGGCCATCACGCAGGGCCGACAATCCGATTAACATGTGCCAAAAATGGGAGTATGAATCCCCTACTACTCCAAGGCCTCATACGACTCCTGTGCTGGTATAACTTAATATTTACCTTTTTTACTAAATGCTATCTTAAGCACTCTGTAGTGTTCTTGCTAGCATTAACAAACTCTTTAAGCTACTAACAAATTAGTTTAGTTGTCAGCAACGAATTAAACCTAACATCGAGATAATAAGTCGCGTAATTAGAAAATCAGTTACCGGTAAAAGCGAAAAAAAAAGTACAACTGAGAGCAAGATAACTGAAAGCTTCTGCAACGTCACAGGGGAATGGTCACAAAGTGAACAGAATGTTATAGAACTGATTGAAAACATTCCCTCCTACTTGATAAGTTATTCCATGAGTATCTAGCAAAGCCACAGTACTGAACGAAGGGTTTTCATGTCTAGAAAACAGTATTGCTCTTTTGGGAACGCTGTTGCCACTTGATGCCGCATGCTGAGTAACAGAGATGAAAATATATCTCCCTATTCTCCTCCTAGCATAAGTATAGCAGCAACATAAATGTATGGCGCAATTATCTTCACTACTGTTATTAAATCAAATTAGTGATCATTCTAATGTGGTTACTAAAGAATTTTATACATTGTGATTACAGAAACAGTTTCAGAACATTCTAAACCACACGTGATATAAGTTGACCACGGCTGTACGTGACGAAATAAGTTTTGCTGGAGAAGGATATGGTTCAGTGGTATCTCCTCTAGCCGCTGTTCCAATAATTGAGTTCGCCCCATTGCTCCATGCTATTTTCCAGACGTGAAAACCCCTTTTGTATTTGCTGGTTGGATTATGGCGATAATGGAAAAGAATGAGAAAGAAAAAAGGCGGGGGGGGGCTATTTACGACGAAAGTATTATCTTTAGTAGAGGACCCTTCAGTTTCAAGACGATTTTAAGGACGAATGCTTAAGAGTACAACCGTCAGATATCAGTATAGGTCTTTATCGATCAAAGCTCGGCTGAATGGACTGGCGTTTTTGTTGATTTCGTATAGCTCATTTATAGTGCAGATCCATTTCACCCTTGCGCAGTGAGAAGGGATGATTTACAGCTGATCATAAATGGGTGCTGTTGAGTGGGGTAGTAAGTACGTAACCATGGGGACCGCCATTAAGGCTAATTACAAAGAAATGGCAGCCAGCAGCTGTCTAAACATACATCCAGCCTGTTGTTTAGACTACACGCCGCGCACCTGTGTACAAGTTCGCCGCGGGACCAGTTTGTTTTGTTTTGTTTTGCGGAGAGAAGTTTAAAGCCGCATGCTGTCATCTTTGGTTTCTCAGATCGTATGATGTTTCAAACGCTTTGTTCGCTCTTGTTTCTGAGAGTTCAGTCGTCCTATTTCAAATTTGTTACGTAAAAATATGTTAAGAGACTTCTGTAGATGGTTGGAGATTATTACTATTGTTAGGCTATGGAGTATAGATAGCTAAGGAATTTCTTACCTGTTAAATTGGTATTATTACGCCATTCCTAACTTATTGACGATTTCAAAATTGTTAATAATATTTGTTCAAAACTTATATATTATAATTGTTTTAAGTTGTTCAATTAACTTAGCCTTCTTAATGCAGTTTCCCTGGCAGATTATTTGTTTCTCGAATTTGTTTTTGTCCCTCTAGCGATAAATCACTTTGGGTTGAAGGAGAAACACTGTATTGTGGAATATTCCTAAATAAAAAAAAATTGTTTTACCGCTCTTTCTATAGCCACTCTTAGAACATACCAGATCCATAGAATTTTTCTGTTTTAATTCCGGCCATACATTCTCAACTCCAATAAGTACATTTATTTATATAGTCCATAGCTGTGGTTTTATTGAGAACGCCAATGTCTCAGAGGGCCCTGATTCGATTCACATTCGAGTCAAGTTTCCTATTCTTTTCAGATTTTTCCTCCCCTTTAAGACAAATGTAAGGAAACTTTAAGACCCAAATAGTTCACGAAACACTATCTGCCACCATTATCATCCATATTATATTCACATTGTTTAGTATCTCAATGAATTTCGTGTTTGGTTTTTAAATGTTTGTGTTGTTTCGGAGGTGGCCCTGAAATTGAGCTGATTATTCATCCGGGGAAGTTCTCCATTCTTGTACGATCAAAAAGTATGTTTGCGATTAGAGTTTAAAATCCTTTCCCAAAATAACGTGTTCCTGTAAGTCCCTGGTGGCGTAGGACACTTGAAAGTACCTCCAAAGGGAGAGGTTAAACTAAAAAGAATATATATATATATATATATATATATACAGTGATATTCCTATGTCTCTATGTGGTGTTAAATGTTAACAGTGCACTATGACAGACTTTGCAAGTTGACTATATACGTATCTCGATATGTTCTGGTGACGCGAGAGACGTCTTGCCACTCAGGTCCAAACATCCTATGGTCAATATCAACGAATGCATTCATCGTCCTTTATCGAAGTTCTGATGAATCATGAGGCAATTTCACGCGATATTTCATGTAGCCCCATTCGAGAAAATCACATGTTAAGTGACCGCAAAGGCTATCGAAAAAGAGGAGCAACCAGTCTCTTTAAACTTTTTATACCACGTATGGATTTTTGTTGCCTGCAGGTAGTGCAAAGAATATTTTTGCGCGGAAACGCCGTTGAAGGTTAAAACATTCAACAAACTCCATTGCGCGACAGGCCTATAGGGGGTTTCACGTCTAGAAATGGAGAAATTTAGTAAACGTGTCCTTTAGTGTGAGATTGGTTTATTAGTTATTTCTAAGATTGAAAAAAGTATGGGTTATAGGCTAGGCTGTATCATACGTAGACTGTTGTGTTTACAAACTGCACGTTGACACGCGCTACTCGGGACAGACTTCTAGTACAGTCCGCTTTGTGTACGAACGGACTCATCTTTGCACAATTTTTGTTTTGGCATGCTGATACAACCACACGTCACGTAAACGGTCTATTGCTGAGGAGAGTCGAACATACACACTCTCCGCTCCGAGCAGGCAGTGGATACGCTCGACAAAGACACGCATTTTGTACACAATGTGTATAGAAATTAGTTACTATCCTGATACCGACACTTTTTTTTCAGCCCTAGTTATTTCACTTGAAATGCACAGCTAATTAAGTTAAATAGCTCCACTCATAACTTTGCCAAGAAAATGGATGCCCGATTTATAGAAAAATACCACTAGGGAACATATAATTAACACACAATCATTTAATAAAGTTAGGGACACGAACTCAATTATTGGAACAGCGGCTAATATATTACGAGTGGTTTAGAATGTTCTGAAGCTACTGGCGTTTCTGCATTCTCAATCTATAAAATTCCAAATGTTAAAAATTGCTCTTCAGTAACCACATTAGGATGGTCACGACTTATATTCAGTAGTAATAGTAGTGAAGATAATTGTGCCATAAAATTATGTTGCTGCTGTACTCATGCCAGGGGGAGAAGAGGGAGATATATTTCCATCTCTGCCACTCAGCCTGCGGCATCAAGTGGGAATAGCGTTCCTATAACTGCAATACTATTTTCTAGACATGAAAAACTTTATAGAAGGCTCTTGGCCTATCTGCCGGCTGCTGGCCACATACTCACACATATTAATCACAGAGGTAAACGATCATCTAGTCAGTTTTTGTTTTGGCATGCTGATACAACCACACGTCACGTAAACAGGTCTATTGCTGAGGAGAGTCGAACATACACACTCTCCGCTCCGAGCAGGCAGTGGATACGCTCGACAAAGACACGCATTTTGTACACAATGTGTATAGAAATTAGTTACTATCCTGATACCGACACTTTTTTTTCAGCCCTAGTTATTTCACTTGAAATGCACAGCTAATTAAGTTAAATAGCTCCACTCATAACTTTGCCAAGAAAATGGATGCCCGATTTATAGAAAAATACCACTAGGGAACATATAATTAACACACAATCATTTAATAAAGTTAGGGACACGAACTCAATTATTGGAACAGCGGCTAATATATTACGAGTGGTTTAGAATGTTCTGAAGCTACTGGCGTTTCTGCATTCTCAATCTATAAAATTCCAAATGTTAAAAATTGCTCTTCAGTAACCACATTAGGATGGTCACGACTTATATTCAGTAGTAATAGTAGTGAAGATAATTGTGCCATAAAATTATGTTGCTGCTGTACTCATGCCAGGGGGAGAAGAGGGAGATATATTTCCATCTCTGCCACTCAGCCTGCGGCATCAAGTGGGAATAGCGTTCCTATAACTGCAATACTATTTTCTAGACATGAAAAACTTTATAGAAGGCTCTTGGCCTATCTGCCGGCTGCTGGCCACATACTCACACATATTAATCACAGAGGTAAACGATCATCTAGTCAGTGTAGGAATGGCATGCGGTCATCATATGAGGAAGGGTTATACTTGTGCTCTAGCGTTGGGCGTCATACGAAGGAGGGATAAGCGGTCGGTTGGTAGCACCTTTCTATTCCCACATGTTGGGTGGCATATGAGGAATGAATGTTCGATAGGGATAGGTTTATGCCCCAATGTTGGCGGACTTATAATGGGGGTTTAAGTTTTGCTGTGTATTAATGATCCAGGCTAGTGGGATCTCTTGGTTCGGTAGGTTGGATTCTTGCGGAGATCAGGCGACATTGAAATGACGTGGAAGGCTTTTCTTTTGTATAATAAGAGCACAACGACACTTTATTAGTTAATATCACTGCGGACACCTGTTGGTTTGATGACGATCAATCATGCCTTGGCTATTTAACACCGCAGTTGACCGAATTGCGATTATTACTCGCGTAAACGTGATTTTTATCACATGTATCGGGATTAAGTATTTCACTAGGATATACTATATATTGGCCCGCTACATACTTCGAGACGGTGATCGGGTGCTAAATCCTGCGATTCAGGACTTATATATTTTTAGTCCACACTAAGCCGATTTCTAAGTCAATAAATGCGCTCATCTGATGGAGCGCGATCACTGGAATTTATATAAGCCCCGTGGGATGCGAGAACTTGTTAAATGCGCCCTTCCACTATGAGGACGTGCGAACTTGTGTTTTTCCGAACATGATATCAATTAGGACAAAAACTTGGTGGTGTACGCTCTTTCAAAAGATCGTCTTCGAACCATTCCATTTCATATGTTACATACATCGTGATTGGTCCAGAAATTTAAATGGGTGGGTGTCTTATATTCTTTTTCTAAGCATTTCTAATAATTTCTCCACCCTCTGATCGGATATAGGGTTGCCAAACATAGTTAAGTCTGCCTTCATGGTTTTACCTTACTGCATCTAAGGGCGCTGTTCATGGACATGTTTACGCGTTAGCAAGCCATCCCACTGTTTTGGAAGAATCCCACCTTCAGTATACAAAAGACGTTTGTTTATTTTGTGTTGGGTCGCTATTAGTCGTTCAAAATATCTCTGCAGGCGGAAGAATTGCGAAGTTCTCTTTGTTGCTACACGTGACGTCATCTAAGGCAGTGTTCACTGTCAGCGTCCCATGTCCCATTCCCCTCTGCACTCATAGACAGCAGTGTCACGTGTTCTATTCCTGCATAAACACGACTGCAGTGCCCTCCGTCAACAACTGCGCTTACTCCTTAAACGGGTAATAACAATACTCTTGGCTTGTAAGCTCGTACCACAAAGGAAAGTGTAGAAATTAATTATTCTTAATTATCATGCGGGGAATATTGCTACACATATCGGGTCCCCCAGCCGTTATAGCTTGTTTGCTCAACCTGGAGCCGCTATTTATTGTAACTATACAAATGCCTCACTGGTCGAAACTCCATGAGAAAATTTCTTCCCCACGGGGACTCCAACAAGCCCAAGTTCCGTAGCTCTGCGCGAAGGTATCTTGCCTTAACCATCCGGCAATGACGCTGAACTGAAAACAGATTCACAATCAGCTACTTGTAAGACACAGAAAGCTCTCTTCTCACCAAAAATGTCGCTATTCGTTATGCTTACATTGCCCTCTAACGACTAAAACTACAAACACATAGTTGGATCTAAACTTGGAACGATTCTGCATTCGTTGATGAAAATGGTTTTACTGTATCTGCCATACGTATTGCACTATTACTGCCCGTGGTGCTGCAGAATTAAGAAAACATTATAACCATGTATATCATCTAATAAAATAATTAGCGCGTCTTACTGGAATTTCAGACGTCCTGGTTCCAGTTTCATCATAAGACATTTTTCTTTGTTTGTGGTCTGAAGGAGGTTCTATTAAATTTCATGAGAACAAACCGAGTATTTATTTTTCACAAGAAAGAGCGAAAGTTGGTTGAGGGAACTTAAATTAAGGTAGATGGATTGTGAAACGCTAATCAGGTCATTCTACTAGTCAGTGACAAACACCACTTCCGCAAGTCTTTACTCTCGTGCCCTGAGTTATATTTATATTTATGTGGACTCAATGCATAAATAATATCAGGAAATTAGTTTTTAAAGGCATTTACATAATAATTTAGTATATTATATTAATTAATGAGCCTAGGTTCTCAAGAGAACATGTAAATGGGTTTCTTGAAATTAACAGGATCAAAATAAACCTATATTACAAGTTAAATGTAGACATAAACGTTAGTATTAAAGTGATTACAAATAACCGCAAATGGAAAGGTTTTAAAAGAAGAACATTTAATTTCCTTCGTAATACAAATCCATCTAATTGTAAATAGATGTCAAGGCAGTCTGGCAATGAATTACAAACAAAGTGATGAAAAAGAGTGCTGTCATGCAGACGGTCAGCTCCCCAATGCGAGCCCTATGACTCACGGGGCAATAAAACAGAGAAGGGCGGTCACCCTCTGGTGATAAAACTTGTAATTATAATAATACACGCGTTAGGGCACAATTGTATGCTTCTTTACTTAAACTTATGTTATATCTTACATCATTTATTCACAATGCATTTTATTTAATAAAAAACTCTGAGGTCATTTGAATTGTAGTTTAAATTTGGGCGTAAAATTGTCAAAACATTTTGCTGCATTCAAGCTCGGAACCCGTAGTTTAACATTCCCTCCAAAATAATCATAAGAACATGTAAGACCTATAAAATCCATCTAATCTTTCAAATGTGTGATTTCGAAACTTTCTATACTTTTTATATGCCAAGAGTTAAAATTACATTTACTCAAATTAGATAAGAACGAAAGAAAAATGCTAACAAGGGAAGTACTTATGTTGGACCAGCATTACATTTAACGAAAAAAAAGTACACAGTGCTCTGCTATCTGTATAAAGTAATCAAAAAATGTTATTAATGTTAACAAGGAGAGAAACTAATATTTACGTTCTTCGCACCGCTATAGCTAGTAGCACTTGTGCTTGAAACCAGCTGCAATGATCAACCGTGTCGTTACGAACCGGTCAATGAGTCGCGATTGAAATTTAATGACAAATAACATGAGTTTTATTAAATTTCCAGCAAAATGACTATCGCCATCATACTTAATGCCAATTAATTAACACATCCCCCATTTTTTTGTTACAATCCAACTGATCCAACATAAGTACTTCCCTTGTAAGGAGAAAGTTAGGTAAGAGACTAATTATAAATATAAATCGAGACCAAAGACAAGTAATATGGAGGACTCAAAATGAGAAACGGAGGAGAAAAAGGAAGTGAAGAATTAGGACGGGATAAATTAGGAATATGGTGTCTAAGAACCTCATACGCAAATGGAGCCTCAATATTTTTTGTATGTATTATAATAAAGAAAATATAAGAGAAGATACACAAGGGAAAATAAGGATGATAAAGAGAAAAAACAAAAAAAGTGGCATAAGGGAGAGAGTAAGTATAGAAAGGGGAGGCAGCTTAGAAGAAAGAGAAGGGAATATGAGAAAAATAGGACAAGGTGATACAGGCTTATCAAATACTTTCTACAAAAAAATATATATATTTCAGAAAATGGAATTTAAGTTTGATCCTAAAGTTCATTTGCATACTCCTAGCATTTAACTACCATCAACACATTCAATATATGGTAAAATCAGGTTACGCCGTGATAGTTTTTGTTTGGCTTGTAACGGCATTGCTTTCAATCCTAAGTATTAGAAATTTTGACAATAGATGACACATGCTTTCAGGAATCCAGTAAGGTATGTACTACCTGAAAGGTTTATCAGACACATTTTGCCCAGTGAATAGTGTAGTGTTAAAGTTAGCAGTGAGTGTTTTTATTTTACTACAAATCAATATACAAACTCCATTTTAATACCATCACAAGGTAAGATATTGAAAAATAACGTATTATAAGGTTATCTAAGTAGGCATTATCCTGAACGACACATGGGCTTAGCAATTGGATCATTTTTCTTAGGTTGAGAGAGTGAAGATGGCACCAAAGCAGACCAAGCTCCAGCGCTCCTACACATCAGAAGGTCTAAAGGAAGCTCTGAAGCTAGTTAAAAATGAAGGATGGTCCATCTATAAGGCTAGTAAACGCTTCAGCATTCCTTGGAGTACTCTAAAGGATTATGCCACAAAATATTTAGATGATTCTACTTATGCAACACTAGACAAAATAGGAAACCTTTTGTTATGCCACCGGAATTAGAAGTTAAATTAGTTAACTATGTCACAACAATGCAGGCAATAGGCTTTGGTCTTACAGTGAACCAAGTCAGGCGAATAGCTTACAGAATAGCCAAGGCTGAAAAATCAATCACCCATTCTCTAGAAATAATGAGATGGCTGGTTGGTGTTGGTGGGATAATTTTAAGAAGCGGTTAAATCTCACCCCCAGAACACCAGAAACTTCCATGGCAAATAGAGACATAATTGATGAATTTTACGACAAAACACGTAAATTAATGGAAGATCTTAATTTAACTGACAAGCCGTCTCGGCTATGGAATTGTGACGAAACTGGACTGACCTATGTGATGAAATCCGGAAAAGTAGTCAGTCTAGCTATCAAAAAATATATTTATAAACAAAGTTTTCGAGAAAGAGGAGTCACAACTACTATTCTTGGATGCATCAGTGCTTCTAGAATGAGCATTGGTCATCTTCAAAGGCATGAGGATGAATGAAAATCTCTCCAAGTCTCCTCTGGCCTCATTAATTCGCCTTTCTCCAAAAGGTTGGATTAATGCTGACCTTTTTGTTGAATGGTTCCCACCTCCCTACAGACCTGTAATTCTGTTCATGGATTCCCATGCCAGCCACTTGAGTCCCGAAGTTCTTTCCTTGACATCCGACAACAACGTCCACATTGTGACCTTTCCGGCCCATACCACACATCTTCTCCAACGTGTGGACGTTGGAGTTTACAAACCACTGAAATATTCATGAAAAAAAACTATTAAATCGGTTCATGGTTAAACATCCCGGTCAGGAACCTGACAGATATAGTTCCAACGAACTTTTTGCTCAAGCATATCGTGATGCATTTCAATCAATTGTTTCTAATAGCTTTGCAAAAACTGGGATATTTCCATTCAACAGGGATGCATTTACTGATGATGCCATTGCTCTGTCCCTTGTAATGCAGAATCAGACATGAGAATCATTCCAAAATCAAACAGAAAATAATTCAGTTGAAGAAATATTAAAAATTTCTATTTGCCTAAAGGAACCCAAATAACCAAGAAATGGCCAATCTGCAAGGGTATTTTCTCCTAATGAAATCAAAGCATCAACTTCCAAACAAGAAATGGGCAGAAATTGTAAAAATGGAAAGCAAAAAGGGAGAGATGAAGGATGCGGCGGGACTATGCCGATGATGACATGAAGAAGAATGGGGCCGAATGGATTCAATGTCAGTTCTGTCGGGTTTGGTACCATGTTAATTGTCAAAAAGTTATGGACACAGTTTTTTATGTGTAATGAACGTGAAAAATCGGACAGTAGTGACTTTGATTAACTAATGCAGCATTTAAGATCCCCCCCCCCCGCTGATTAAAGTATTGTTTTGTAAATAAATAAATAAATTATATATAGGGTAACGGAGGATAAGAGTACGCGGGCGGTTAAGAGTACGCAGGGAAATTTTATGGTATTGGCAGCACTGCAGAACATGCTGATTATTATGTTTCAGTGTAGCTGTTACAATGGGAGATCACGCCGTAGTATCATTGACCTGCTTCATTTATCTTCGTTCTACCAGGTAAAATTAACTTTCCTTACTTTTCTATGTAATTTCTGTGTGATATAGCATAACTGTTTTTTACCTTAAGGAGTAAAAAAATATTTTGTAAAGAGATATCATATTAATGTACATTTAATATCCTACAACATGGTGAAGATACCATTTACCTCTCTGTTACGTGCTGGAATCTATTGGTGATTTTGTGAAATACGCCAAGTGAGGCAAAGAGTACGCAGCAGCTGATCACTGCGTATCTTAGCCTCCATTGGGGGTTATCATTGCTACATTGTTTTTTTTCATTTATTGCTATTAAGTGGAAAACTGTGTTTTACTCTTAATATATAGATGTATATTATATTGATACAAAGTTGTTATAACTTATCATAGTTTTGTATTTAATCGTAAAGAAATACAAATAACGTTTTTATTTTTATTTGCAGAGCAAAGACTGAGCTGGAGAAAATGAAACAGTAGGTTTATCAGAACAAGAATGTAAAATTAATGTTAGTATTCATCCAATTCTGCCGCTTCCAGAACATAAAGAACAAGACCCTATGAACCGAAGAAAGCAGGGGACCAGCATAAAAATCAGAAATCATGACATCATCACCTTTCAAAAACCATTTGGAAGAAAAAAAAAAGAGAGAAAAGAATTAGAGCAGGCTAAATCAGAAAAAAGTTTTTAAACAATAAGAAAGACAAGTAAGATAAATGGGCATAGCAAACAGGAAATCAAATGCGAGAAGAGAATTGATGTTTAATAATGACTCTAAACCATCTTGAAGTTCAGCTGAGTCGAAAGCCTTCATTGAAGAAGAAGAAAAAGATGACGATTCAACTGTCTGTCCAGGATGTCGGGGTTCGTACCCTGATAGCTGGATTCAGTGTGGAATTTGCAAAGAGTGGTGGCAAGAAGACTGTAGTGCTTAAGAAGGCAGTGGTCCATTTGTTTGTGACTATTGTTAGGCAAGCCCTAGTGATTACTCTTAACCACCCTACCCGCGTACTCTTAACCTCCCGGTAGGCCAAGAGTACGCAAATTACATTTTTTACTAATTTATTATTCATGCCTGTATTTTAAAATGTAGTTGACTGATGATTTTTTTAAACTATTTGTATTTGAATAAAGAATATTTAAAAAAAAATTGAACTCTGTAGTTTATTTATTTCATCAAATATAACTGAAAATCCACTAAGTGCGTACTCTTATACTCCTTTACCCTATATATATATATATATATATATATATATTATATATATATATATAAACGGGATTAAAGGCAATTGTTGGAAAATTCTTCTAGAATTATGTTTAGATACGTATTCATTTAAAACAAAAAAGTTTGCAACATTAACAATATTGTTTCTTGATTATCACAGACTAACCTGAATACTATCACAGCATAACCTGGTATCATGGCGTAACCATACTTATGTCTCCATTTCTAATTCTTCAATATCTCAGAATAATATTTGGCGATGGATTTTGGTGTTGCTTTATATTATACCGCATATATTCCTCATTTATATAATATAATTTACCAAGATTAAATTATATTATCATGGAGACGAATAAAAAATGCTTAGTATCACGGAATTACCTGATTTTACCATACCTGCAATATGGTAAGTTTGATAGAAAACAGCATAATTTTCTAATGAGAATTTCGAGGCGGTATGCTTGCTTGTCTTCAAATTTCCCTTCATTCTGAATAATGACTTGACTGCTAATATAAATAAAATTAGAAATTATTAGAAAACTCTTGAACAAATAGGCCCTGTTATAAATTTGTCCTTATTCACTAGAATATGTACATTTAAGTCTTTCGTAATATTTTATTTAGAACGAAGACTATTTTAGGCCTTTTTAAAAACCATATCGAAGTGCATTACGTACCTTCGATTATGACAGTACCGCGTATAGGCCTATTTATTTAGAAAACACGGTGAAATAGAAGAAAAAATGAGTAGAATGTAAAGACTATAAAGGGAAAGTGAGAGAGTAAAATACGATGAGGCAAGAAAAGAGGGGAACGGATGAAGCAAAATAAAAAAGAAAAAACTGCATGGCGCAACAGGCCTAGAAGGCCCATGGCTTACCAGCTGGCTGCTGGCCTAACATCCACATGTGTTAATCACGATCGTCCAGCTAAAGGATGACACGTGATCAGCATGTCGGGTCCCCCAGTCTTAATGGCTGATTTTCTCAACCTGGAGCCGCTACTAAATTATACTACCCAAATGCCTCACGGTGCTGGGTGAGCATCCGTATCATACTGGCCGAAATTCCATGAGAAAATTTCTTCCCCCATGGAGACTGGAACCAGCGCTAGTCCCGTAGTTCTGCGCAAATTCATCTTGTCTAACTACTCGACTACGGCGCGGGACGAAGCAAAATAAAGAAGAGAAAATAAGGAAACTAGAGAGACAAGTAACGAAAGTAGTGAAGAAAAAACATTATCGAAAAAAAAAAGATTAGCAAAAATGGGAGAGGGTGGAAGAATATTTGATTTATTAATGTCGCTTTAGCATAGCACACGAAAATGCTATGACTGCAGTGAAAGACTTGCCCTCGGGCAGAATTACTATAAAATAGAATGTCGCTTTCTTCGCAATTCAAATGACCACAAAATTCAACACTTGAACGTTTCGAATCATTGTACTAGAAAGTCATTTAAACAACTGAATAGATTATGAAGAATGAAGAAAATGTTATTTAAATAATTTCTGTACGGTATTTACAACAATAGAATTGTAGTGCTGAAGATTCAGGACCAGAAATCTGAAGCCAAACTCGCTACCCTAAACCCATAAAGTTGCGTACAGTGTTCCCCCCGGCTCCATAAAACTTTATGAGCCAAGCATCGACCCTGTTGTCATAGCAACGCTCTCTCCCCTCCCCGGGGCGTCTCACCTGCCGGATCCATGCGTCTTCATTCGGGGAATCCCGATGAGTAGATTGTCAATTGCCATGTACAGTAGACAAGTAGTCTATTGCCATACACGTGGCTTTAAGAAATAAACCAAAGTTCTGAAATTGGGATTCATAAACCAAAGCCACGTAAGCAAAATTAAAATACAAAGAGAAATATATAAAGTGGACATTTTGTGTCCTTAAGGTCAGTGGTTTAGTTGGGCTGGCATTCAAGGAGTGCTGACAATTTTTTTAAGTGACTTAAAGCATTGAAACCAGTCATAACCAAATTATGAGTAACTCGATTCAGTACATGATTCCTCAGCAGTAGCGGAATGAGAGAGTGTCTGGATGAGGAGTTGAGAGAAAATGTTGATGTCACGTATACCTTCCCTCCCTTGAGAGCACGGCGGTGGTTCATGTGATGGAACGTTTTCATAATCCATTTTCAGTATATATAATCAGCCATGTGGCAGAGGATAATACTACTTTTAAATTTATTTCTGTCGTTATTAAAGAAGATAAACCAGGATCAGAAGATACAGACCCTACTTCCTTCACAGTAGCCTCCGCCCGCTCCTGGAATCTCCTTCCTCAAGATATCAGGGGTTGCCGCACACTTGGCACCTTTAAGTCACGCTTATACAGTTACCTGTTGTCTAATAATTAATTTTTCTCTATTTATTTAATTTTATACTATGTCATTAATCTTTTCCTCTTTTTTTATATATCTTGTACATATTATATATTTAATTCGTTAAATTTAGAGTAAATCAAAATACATTATAAATATTAATTGTATTGTATTCATAACTTGTAATCGTTTATATATATATATATATATATATATATATATATATATTGTAATTTAGATTTAAGACTTTTCTTTTGTATTTTTTTAAACCTGGTTGAGTGGTAGACAAGGCCTTAAGGCCTTAACTCTGCCAGGTAAAATAAAGCTATTATTATTATTATTATTATTATTATTATATTCTGCTCCTTCCGTTGATGATGGGGCTAGTCCCGAAAAGCCTACAGAGAATTAATATTTTACAAAGTTGAGGAGACGGACCCATAATTGTATATTATAAATTGGATTTTGTGACTAATATCTCGACGGAATTTTAGGATGAATTTTATTTATGTTGACTACAATACTGAGTGAAGCATCCCAATTACTCTCCGTAATCTGCTATTCTTTGATCTATTTCTGTTTGTGATGAACCTTCTTCTTCTGAGAAATACCCTAAATATCTAATTTTTTATATGTTTAATGACATTCATCCCTGTAACATATTGTCATCAATATTGATTGTTAAATATTGTTTTATGTATATTATTTTGCAATTCCCATTCTTCATATTCCTCGATTAATGTTCTAATCATATATGATGCACTAATAATAATAATAATAATAATAATAATAATAATAATAATAATAATAATAATAATAATAATAATAATAATAATAATAATAATAATAAATATAACAATTCATTCAAATAAATTCTTATGACATCACATCTGCGCAGTTCTAGGAAGTAACGCATCAGCTACTCTAGCGTTTTTATAGATATGAAATATAAATAATTAGAATATATGATATCATAAAGTAAATTGAGTAGTAGAACAGACGTTAATATGGTGTGAGTTGCCACAGTTGACTTGGTAAGACTTTTGCCAAGGAATTATCACTAAATTTTAAAAAGCCCTAATTAGAATAATCGCTACTCGTATGCGCCAGTCTGAAACATGAATTTCGGGACTTAGATATGTTCGCCGCTAAAAAAATAACTTATTGTTAGAATTTATTTCAACAAGGAATATTTGGATTCAGATAAAATAAATATATATTTCAATTATTCCATTTAAAGTTCACCTACTTCTTATCATAAACTTGAACAGTGATCAACCTATAACAAACCTGTTACAATATTGTTTTATCTGGCGACTTTACTTGAATTCTCCCGATCCGATAAAAATCCAATTACCTGAACAGATTCTTGAGTTACCCCTGTTACTATCGATCACCTAAAAACAGGGCCGCCCAAACTTTTTAATAGGTCGGGCCAATAACTGATTGTGTAATTGATCGCGGGCCGGAACATAAATATCGTTACTATTATTGTTGCTACTGCTGTTTCTATTATTACTACTACTACTAAAATAAAATTACATGACCATA
Source organism: Diploptera punctata (assembly GCA_030220185.1). Classification (NCBI taxonomy): domain Eukaryota; kingdom Metazoa; phylum Arthropoda; class Insecta; order Blattodea; family Blaberidae; genus Diploptera; species Diploptera punctata. The sequence goes on from JASPKZ010010257.1 coordinate 768,527, forward strand.
CAGAAGAATGTAACCATTTGTAACACTATGCTGCAATTAAAATTGTAAAAAAAAATTGGTACAAAAGTGAATATATTTATCTAATGACAAGAGTAGAGCTTCTTAAAGATAACAAACCATCGATGTCGGGTGTCTGCTGATTAGTACTGATAAATAAGACGTCTTGGAGATGTTCGTCACTCAAGCTTGACTCCAATCGTAATTTTTGAATTTTCATTTTAGAAAATGTTTGTTGACACAAGCATGTCGAGGAAAACATGCAGATTAAACGTCGCACAGTGGAGTATTTGACCGATTTAGGCGGCCAAAAGTCGATTTTCTGAAATTTATTCTAGGCAGGAAAAAAATAGCACATGTCATAGCTGAATAATCAGCCGATAATACGGTACCAAATTTTCATCAGTGAGTGTTACCTCGAGTCTGTACGATCAATCGAAAGTTGACTGTCTCTCATACTGCAAATATTTTTTCTCGGCGCTCTTTGTACAAGCTTATGTTCAACATAGATTATTGCTAATTAGGGATTATATTTTTAAGTGAATAGTTATGGATTGTGATAAACAAGTATTAACATATTTTAATTGTTTTTATCCACTTGTTATCTATTTTGATTCAGATAAAGCTTCTTCAAGTAGGGTATGTTTTCGTTATTTTCTGAAGCCAATTTTAACAAACTTCAGTATTTTAGTTATACTTCCAGGTATTTTCCTTTAGTGTCATAGAAAGGTTGAATTATTGGCTTAGCGATTTCTTGAAAATTGGCCGCGGATTCGCGCGGATTTCCGTGATATATAGGTTTATTAAAACATTAGTAAACATTTTATTTTTTTACTAAGTGATTATTACTTACTTACTCTTACTTACTCACTGGCACTATCGAACCCGTAGGTCCATGGCCGCGCGGACATAAGCTCTCCATACATCCCTATCCCGAGCTAATGCTTTCCAATCATTCCCTGTATAATCTACTTCCCTCAAATCATAGTTAATGTTAATTTCCCACCTCATTCTTGGTCTACCAACTGGGCGTTTTCCTTCTGGCTTTCCTACAAGAAGCTTCCATGCACGTCTTTCATTCCCCATACGTGCAACATGTCCTGCCCATCGCAGTCTACGAGACTTAACTGTTCTTATTATATCTGGCTTCCTATAAAGACCATGTAGTTCATTGTTATGTAGTCTTCTCCATTCACCTGTCTGTTCATCTCTCTTTGGTCCAAAAATTTTCCTAAGAACTTTATTCTCAAATACTCGTAATCTCCTTTCCTCCCTTAAAGTAAGAGTCCATGTTTCGCACCCATATAATATAACTGGTAGAATAATAGTTTTATATATTTTCAGTTTAACGTTTTTTGAAAGGAGTTGGGACATCAAAAGTCTCTGCAATGCATAATAGCATGCATTTCCAGAATTGAGCCTATGTTTAATTTCTTTGTGCATCTCATTACTATTTGTGATTATTGTTCCTAGGTATTTGAATTCAGCCACTTCCTCAAAATTTCCCTCATTTGTCATTAGCTGTCCATTTCCATTATATAATGTATTTCTACGTGTGACCATATATTTAGTTTTATTGATATTTACTTCCAGTCCTAATTTCTTAGTGTTACTCAATAGTGTGTGCGTGTTGTCCTTTAGTATCTCCTCGCTATCGCCCAATAGTACTACATCATCAGCATAAACTAACAGCTTATTAATACTATTGAGTTGTAAGCCTTCCTCATTCTCTAAAGATTTAATGGCATGCTCTAGTACAAAATTAAATAGTAGAGGAGATAGTGCATCTCCTTGCTTCAACCCATTCTGGATTTCAAAAGTGTCCGAAAACTGTTTGCCTACACGCACCCTACTCTTTGAGCCATTTAGACACATTCGTATAAGTCTAACTTTTTAGGAATTCCGAACTCCAGCAGGATACTATATAACTTCTCCCTCTTAATTGAATCATATCCTTTTTGAAGTCTACATATAGTTGATGTACAGTACCATTATATTCCCATTTCTTTTCTAAAATCTGTCTTATACTAAAAATCTGATCTGTTGTAGACCTGTTTCTTCTAAATGCACATTGATGATCTCCTAGAATGTCATCAATATAGGGAGTAAGTCTGCTTACTAATATATTTGTTAGAATTTTGTACGAAGTTGAAAGTAATGAGATGCTCCTGTAGTTGTTGCAATCAGTTTTATCTCCTTTCTTATAAATTGGTACGATAATTGATTCCTTCCATTCATCTGGAAGAGCTTCTTTTTCCCAAATCATACTAAGCAACCAGAGTATCTTGTCCATCAATTTTTCTCCCCCTGATTTTATCAGTTCTGCTGGGATCTCATCTGAACCTGATGCTTTATACATCTTCAATTTTTCAATCGCCATTTCAACCTCTAATGCACTTGGTTCTGCGACTAGCATTTCTGCTGTCTGTAAATTATCCTCCTCAATGTCCTGTTCTGTATGTACATTTAATAGCTGATTAAAGTAACTTTTCCATCTATTTAATATACTCCTGGAATCTGCAATCATATCCCCATTTTCATTCCGAATTATGTTTGTTCTAGCCTGAAACCCTTTCTTCTCTATACTAATTCCCTGATATAATTCTCTAATGACCCTATTTTTTGCATTCATTTCAAGATCATTAATCTTCTCTCTCAAATATTCCCTCTTTTTACTCTTTAGTAACATGGTGGTTTCCCGTCTAATACAATCCAATTGCTCTAAATTTACCTCATTTGACTCGTGTAACCATTTCATTTTTGCTAGCTTTCTTTTCTTTACAATGTCGGCACATTCCTCATCAAACCATTTCTTGTTTTGCCTCTTTTTTTAAACAACCAATGCTTTCTGATGCTGACAATTTAATAGTATCTCTTATAGCCTCCCATTCTTTATTTATATCAGTTTCTTCTTCGTTTGCCACATTGTCATCTGAAGATTCCAGTACTTCAAATCTATTAGCAATTTTGATTTGGTATTCTTGCCGCATTTCATCATTTTTCAAGTTTTTTAATTCAAATTTTACAGAATCATCTTTAGCGTTTGTTCCTCTCATAAGCGATAGCCGTTGTCTGATTTTCACCCTGACCAGATGATGATCCGAATTGCAGTCTGCCCCTCTAACTGATCTAACATCAATGATGCTACTGTGCCAGCGTTTATCCACTAATACATGATCTATCTGGTTCCGAGTTTCTCCATCTGGGGATGTCCAGGTGTATTTATGAATATCCTTATGCTGAAATGTTGTGCTCTTAACAATGAGATTCTTTGATGTGGCAAATGTGACTAATCTAACCCCGTTGTCGTTACTATCTTCATGAAGACTGAATTTGCCTATTGTTGGTTTGAATATATCTTCCCGCCCCACTTTTGCATTAAAATCTCCTAAGACAATTTTCATATGATATCGTGAAAGGCTATCAAATAAGCATTCTAATTCTTCATAGAACTCATCCTTGATCTTGTCATCTTTATCTTCTGTGGGGGCATGTACATTTACAATTATAAAATCATGTCATTTACCCTTTAGAATTATGTATGATATCCTATCACTAACAAACTTAATATCTCGGATAGCGGATAGGATCCTCCTTCTGACGAAAAAACCCGTTCCAAATGCAGGTCTTTCTGCACCCCCATAGTATAATGCAAAGCTTCCTGATTCCTGACTACCTTCTCCTGGCCACCTAACTTCCTGTAAAGCGACTATATCCAAGGGCGATTTATCTAATTCCCGCGTTAATATCTCTAGTGCCCCGCTATTGTATAAAGTCCTAACATTCCATGTTCCTAGGAACATGTCCCTGTGTTTGAGCCTTTGGCATGGGTTCCCTGAAGTAGTCCCCGCCCGGAGAACCGAATGGGGGACTATTTGACCTCCGGAAAATTTTACCCCAGATGAACCCATGTCCGCATTTCTTGACGGTTGTATTTTTACGGTGAAAGATCGTCACTCTTTCGTCCAAGGTACTTTTTTCATCTGGTTTATCACCTTTGACCAGTCCGGCATGGGTAACCCTATCGGCAGCAATGCTACCGCCGGAATAGCTCTCAGGATCATTTAAGCAAGCAAGCAAGCCACTCCACCACGACAAGGTAAAGATACCATGGAGGGACTAAGTGATTATTTCTATTTTAAATTTCTCGATTTTTGTATTAGGTCCATCGGACGTCAATATATTGACTCGAAGAAAGCTGTTTAACATTATTCAACAGCATAATTTGCCGAATATTAATGAAAAAATAGACTTATTGGAAAATTACCTTTTACATTATAATAGTTAACTCAGACGAACAAATAAAGGAAATAAAACACAAATTTTCACATTTTAAGTCTGAATTCAAAAGAAAATGGAGAACAGCACATAAGAAAGAGGATATATTTCTTAAGAAAAATAGTGATAGGCTTGAAGGGATATTCACAATTCCTAAGGTAGTGAGTAGAACAGGACGGCCAACGGAGACATTTAAAGATTTGAGCGAAAGAAGCAAAATAAGGAAAATGGAGGATTTACGTAGCAGTACAGACACGGGTGCCCTGACTTATGCTGCACAAGTGACATTAAGAACTACAGAAAGAAGAGTTGCTTGTAAAGTACTCAAGGAAATAACCAGTTCTCTAAAGCGTGCAGGAAAATACAAGAAAGCATACTCTCTTAGTCTTCAGGAAGACAAAGCAGAATTAGCGGCATTAAGAGCATTGGCCGTGTTTGTCGAAACTGGTCTTTCGAGAAGACAATATGAAATAATAAAAAACGTAAATAAAAATATACATCTTTGCTACAGTGTACTACAAAAGGTAAAAACGGATTACTATCCGGATAAAGAATCTTACATGTTACTGCTACTTGTGCTGCAATTAATTTACAACAATTATTGAATCTTACTGTTATACGATTACTGACACATTTAGAGGAATCAGTACAGACTTTAAGTCAAGACGAAAGTAGCTCATTGGTGTTAATTTGCAAACGGGGCTGTGGTGTATCGCAACAAACCCAGTATAAGCAGAAATTTCAGAATTATGCTGACTCAGATGTAAATATTTTTCAGAGTTCTTTTGTACCACTTCAACTAATTTATAGTACAAATAATGATAAATTGATATGGTAGAATCCAACTCCTTCTTCGTCACATTAGAATAAGATTCGTTAAAGAATCTGCTGACATAACTAATAAAGAAATAGAATATTAAAAAGCTCAACAAATAATCTACAAAACACTAAAGTGACATTAGAAAAGATATTATTTTCTGTCAAGCACACAGTGATGCTCACCATGGTTGACGCTCAAACAACTTCCATATGGTGTATCTGGAACCAGATACAGCTGAATCATCAGATGAAATGGAAGTATCTTCTGATGAAGAATTGTGACTCTAATAATCACAATCAAAATCATCATCAAAGTGATAACGTGTATAAACATTTATGTTAAGTTTGTGATTGGCCTTAACTGCCAGCAAATGGGAAAGTAGAAATTTGAAGGATATCTTACAGAAGGACAAATTGTGCACATAATACTGCAGATTATTGACATAGACTTAAAGTCTAATGCTTATAGTAGTGCCTTATTTAGGTATAACTGATTATAAGAGTGCTCTTTTTGAGTTGTAGTGTCTTATATCTGTTCATAGTACTTAATAATTGGATTATATAGTTTAAAAACGTAAACAAATATTTTTTTCTTTAAAGTGTACTACATTTCTCTTAAAATACAGTTAATTTAATAAGAGGGCACATTTATACTCAACTAAATTGCAAAAATAATTTTGGCCGCCTAAATCGGCAAAATACCCCACTGTGCGTCGGGCGTGTTCCTTTAACCCTAAATATTTTTCAGGTAGTAACTTGTAGAACTTAATGAGATCTGTAAGTTCAACAACTCCTTTCATTACACTGCAAATATATTAGTTCAAATTGCAACATTGCTGGTGTTTTGTCAACATCGAAGGAAAATGGAGACGAAAACAAAGAAATGTCTGTTTCATTTTATTGAAATCAACAAATCTATTAGAAAACTCTTCTTCGGTTCTTTCAATAACTTCCACAAAAGAATCACTTCTGAAACACAATTCAGGATATTTATTTTGCAGAGCATTTACACTTGAAAAATGTACCCAGTTTTTCACAGACACGTGCCTTTTCAATAGCTTCAGTTTCAATTTGAAAGCTGTTATTGCACTGTAAACTTGGTTGATTAATTTGTCTTTACCTTGTACAATTATGTTCAAGTCATTCAAATGTTTTCTCGTGTCGACAAGAAATGCTAGTCTGGACAGCCAATCGTGATCACTTAACATATCACATTCATACTTTTTCCTTAAGAAATTGGCGGATTTCATTTTTCAGAGCAAAAAATCTTGCTAATGTTTGACCACGGCTCAACCACCTTATTTCAGCGTGATAGATTATATCACCGTATGCACTGTTCATATAACCTATGAATGTTTTGAAAGTGCGGTGATTCAAGGCTCTGCTACGAGTGAACTTTATTATCTTAGTAACAGTCTGCACAACTCCATCAATATTTGCCGCTTTAGCGCAAATAACTTCTTGGTGTACAATGCAGTGTAATTTATGCACTGTGCCCCCCAACATACATGGCGCACCATCAGTTGTTATACTGCATAACTTCACCCAGTCTAGTTCAATATTGTCGACAGCTTTCACAACTTCTGCGAAAAAGTCAGTACCTTTAGTCGTACCATGTATACTTCTTACCCCTATAAGTTCTTCCATAATTTTGAAATCAGTATCTATGCCTCTAACAAATACCAACAACTGAACAGTATCAGTTATGTCCGTGCTTTCGTCGCATGCAATGGAGAAATGTTCAAATTGTTTTCCTTTTTCTACTAGTTGATGACGAACACTGGATGCTAATTATTCTACACGCCTACTTATAGTGTTTCTTGATAGCGAAACTGAATTCAATAAATCAATTTTATCGGGACACAACTTTTTGGCAACAGCAATCAGACACTTTTTCACAAATTCCCCATCAGAAAACGGTTTTCCGTTCTCAGCAATTAGCTTGGAAACTTCATAACTCGCTTCGGTAACATTTCTTTGTCTTACACCACCTTCCTGAATTAATAACTGTTGTTGTGCCGGAGCTCGTTTGCTTTCTCAGTACGCTCATCTCCATTAAATTTATCAAAATTGCTATGCTTTGTTTGGTAATGTCTTTTAATGTTATATTCTTTCACTACTACAATAACATCGTTACAGATAACTCATAACACTTTGTTTCCATGCTCCTTGACAAAGTACTTGCTGGTCCAGGATTCGTTAAACTTCCTACACTCGGAATCAACTTTGCGTTTTTTTAAAGCATTTTCTCACTTCAACACTATTTTTACAACTATTTCGTGCACTGGCTACTGTTTGATTGACAATACAACAAGCGAAACAATTAATGTTCAAAGTTTGGAGTGGGGAAGAAAACGGTAAATAAGGGATGAATCATCTCTACTACTTTGTCAAGAGAAGCGGTGACACCTCAACTCCACATTCCAAACTAGATGTTACATTTTAAAATCGAAAATAAAAAAAAATAATTCGTTCATTTCAGTGCTTACGCGGGCCATACGAAAAGTCATGGCGGGCCGGATGTGGCCCGCGGGCCGTAGTTGGACGGTTCTGAGTCCTAATCGGAACACCGTTTCGCGACACCTGGTTATAAATAAATGGGATCTCGAAAGCAGTACACGTGCCGCCCAACACACCGTACTCTAGAAGAGGACACTCGGCTAGAGAAACACGATACAAACTCACCTCAGATCAGAACTTAAGAGACATGGGTCAAGACAGCAATCACGGACGTCGGTACCATAATAGCCATACATATGTTGGCTGCGATAGCGGTACACGGAACGCTACAATTTTTGTCTTGTCTGTTAGTCGCCCTACCTTATGCCTCTTGCCTACTGAGAGCAGAGCAACTCGAGCTCGCCCCATAGAGCAACAAGAAGATTATGTCTGAATGAAACAATTCTGTATGGAGACTTAAAGAGAATCTGCAAATATCATTATTCATGATTGAAGAAAATGTTTCCACATGTCTAAACTGTTATAATTATGATCCAGTTTTCTTTTGTAAATATATTTATTATTCGGATGGAAATAGATATTTTCGGGATCATTACAGTACCCAAACAGAGAAGGAAACTGTGACGGCAAACATAGTTAAGATACAAATGACTATCATAGCAGTTTGAAATTCAGCGAGTTCAATTATTGTTTATATTGTAAATGTGATTGATCGTCACAGAATTACTGAAAATGTTTTCTATCACAGTTTAAATAACTGGTTCTATCAGCATATGTAACTACGTTCGCTATCAAAATTGTTGGTACTACGTCTGGTGTCACGGTAACTTTTAATCTCGGAAAAATTAACTGTACATTTTTTTTTCACAGCTTTGTTAAATGTGATTTATATCATAGTTCATTAAACTAATTGTGATTCTTATTATTGTAAGTTTATATACTATTATTGGTGCCGCATATATAAATATAGATAACTGCTTTCATAGTTAAACATAGAAAGACTTCCAAATAACTCCAAACTTGGATGCATTTTATTTAACATGTCTATGTCACTGTAAAATAATATAAAGTCGGCGAGTCAATGCGTGCTTTGTTCTCTCCTTTGTGCAATTAATAATAATAATAATAATAACAAGAATAATAATAATAATAATAAATTAACTACTTCCAGATTTTTTTAAGTTTCAAGGTAACGTCGTTGACCGATTCACAGCGAGCCCGAATTCGACCCATGTTTTCTGAGTGAGGTTCTTTCAGGGATTTTTCCTCACCTGTAAGACAAATGTGGGAAAACGTTAAGGCCCAAATGGTTCCCGAACATCATCTGGGCAACACAATCATCCATATCATATTTACTTTTCGTATGAATGAATTAATGAAAGAATAGATGAGTAAATTATGTGCCTTATCTTAAATTTTCGTGTTGTCTGACACTGAGTTGATCACTCATCCAGAAAGGCCCTCCGTGTCCTTGTGTGGTTAAAAAGTATGCATGCATGTGATTCCAGAGTTATAAATCGGGTCCCGCCAGGTCGTGTCCCTGCACCCGTATCACATGGAACATGTAAAAGTAAGCCTATCTACAAAGGGAGAACTTAAAGTTAAAACACACACACACACACATATATATATATATATATATATATATATAGAGAGAGAGAGAGAGAGAGAGAGAGAGAGAGAGAGAATATACACGTTTATGTAATTGGATGAAAGTTTGTGCGAAGATAGGGAAGAATTACAAGTCCAATGGTATAATTTATTTGTTCTGGTGCTCACCCCGGGTAATGTCTTTCTTTGCACCTGCGAGAGTGCCTGAGATAAATCTAAAAACTCGTCACATGTCACTACGCAGCCGGAAATGAGGTCACGTACCGGAACCGCGGCTCTTTTGTTTCCAAGATCCATTATTCTTGTCATGTTCATCGCGACTCAAATCAAATTCAGTCTTTTATCAAAGGAACGCGTAATGAAGGCCCATTCCCCTTTTGTAAATCCCTTACCCACTCACAGAATATTCCTAGAGTTTCCATAATGGAGACTTTTTGAAAATTGTTACGATATATTCGCCATTATTTGTAAAATAAAGAGCATTATTCAACAATTTGTAAGAAAAGAGATTTTTAGATTTTGGTAATACATTACGAGGCAATAAGAAGCAAATCCTAATCCGTCCAACCCAATCAAAATTTTAATTATGTTTAGTCTAATGAATCAGGCCTATAATATTTATTATAACAAAACATATACTAATCAATGAGATAAAATTGTTTACATTTGTATTTTTTTTTCAAATGCCCCAGGTTTGTCTTTTCGACATTCCTGGTTTCTCTCCTGGCATGGCGTATCTGTAACCCACTTCTCAGGTTGGGGCGCCTGAAAGGCGGGGTTACGTTGCCCCGATGATATGATGGATGATGATGATAATGGTGCGCCAGGAGAGTTCCTAATCCTAACCTAAGATGAATATGAATGATGATGAATGCGATGGCCATAAGCATTCGCTTTTCCTTACACTGTATGTATTAGATGATTCGGTCTAATGGTTTCATAGCCTTCTCTGGATCGAAGGTTAGTGAGTCAAAATTTGTGAGATCAACAAATTCTTGATTATAATTCTGAATAGGAATTAGAAATGAACCTGTTTTAACTCATTTGCTTATCATACAACGGATGATTGGAAAGCATTAGCTCAGGATAGTCCACCGCTGTAGTCTCGAGGTAGCTGCTTTGCCAGGCAGCGGCCCCGGGTTCAATTCTCGGTCGGGACAAGTTTCGTGGGTATTTTTTTTCTTCTGGGATTTTACTCACCTGTAAGACAAATGTCAGGAAGCTTCATAGCCCAAAAGATCCCCGTATTGTGTCCATCGCTGTGGTCTCGAGGTAGCATGCTGCCTTGTCACGCAGCGGGCCCGGGTTCGATCCCCGGTCAGGACAGTTTTTCTGGGTGAGGTTTTTATCGGGTTTTTTCTTCACCTGTAAGACAAATGTCAGGAAAACTTTAAGGCCCAAACGGTCCCCGAAATCATATGGCCATCACCATTATCATGACCATCCTTCATCGGTGGAAAGCAACGGGAAGCTATCACACCTACAATTCCCTAGTAAAGCTGCAAGCATAGCGTGAAAATGCTATGATTGCAGTGAAGGACCTGCCTTCGGGCAGAATTACTATGGATGGAACATCATATTCACCAGTGTGGAAAGCAACGGGAAGCTACCACACCTATAATTCCTTAGTAAAACTGCAAGCATAACATGAACATGCTATGATTGCAGTGAAAGGCCGGCCCCCGGCAGGACACAATAAGTAGATAGATAGCTCAGGATAGGCATATATTGAATGCTCATGTCCGCGCGGCCTTGAACATATGGGTTTGATAGTGCCAGAGAGTTAGTATCTAGTTATCGAAATGTTTATTATTTTACTGGCAAGTTAAGACATTTATACCATCTCTTCTACTAAGTCAGGTCTCATAAATGCTACATTTTATCATAACGATTAATGGATCTACAAGTTATAAAAGTTGCTTAAAATATAGATAAATAAACGGCCGTCACGCAGGGCTGACAACCCGGCTGACATAAAGTGCCGATTGTCTAGAAAAAGTGGGAGCCTTAACCTCCTACTACCCCAAGGGCCTCCGGGCCTGTTGTGGGATCACTTCACTTTATAGATAAATAAAACGTGCATATTTTAAAAAAAGATTGGTTTAATTTATTTAATATTTTAATAAAGCAATGGGAATAAACACTTGATATTCGTATTAAAGCATCGTTGAGGTTATGTAATAAGATATTAATTATAAAATTGGTACCTGGTACGTCAGTCGTCCTCAACTAAATTAATACACTTCATTAAATAGTTCAAATACGGAGGCCTTTCAAAATCAGTGTTTCATCTTCTGCATTTTAACTGGTTCTGATGTTGTTGTATAAATCACACAACGGGTTTATGTCTGTGGGCGTGTTTTCATTGAGGTGGTTGTTATACAGTATAACAACAGAATCAGAATCCTTGATGATATAGAGATTCTAAAAGAAGCAAATAATACAGACTTACTCAATGAAAACACCCCCGCAGATAAAAACCCGCTGTATAACTTATACAACAACATCAATACCAGTTAAAATGCAGAACATGAAACACCGATTTTGAAAGGCCTCCATATTGGAACTGCTTAATGAAGTTTATTAATTTAGTTGACGACGACTGACTTACCAGGTACCAATTTTATATTTAATATCTTAAGAAATGGTAAATTCATTCAATAGAAATTATTTAAATTTGTATCGAATTATATGACAACGTGCAATAGTTAAATAATTTACGGTTATGCATTGATTGTTTTCACTGCAGTCAGACACTTTTAAATAAGCTGGTATCAGAAATTGAGTTTCTCCAATTTAACAAAAGGAATATAGGACTATATTCTATAAACCAGTAAATCGGACCATAAATTCGACTTGCTGAAGAATTCGCTTAGTTTACGCACTTCTTAAGTAAGATGTCGAAAACCATTGAATATTTTATCCATTATATGTGATTAAATAGACCTAAAGATAAAAATGCATTTTCCTAAAAAAATTGACTTTTAATAGCTTAAGATCAATCGTGACTTACTTTCCACCTTGTGTAAATAATTTATGCAAAATCTCGCATGAAAAGTAACTCTTTTTTTTAAATTTCGTCAAGGAGTAATATATGGTTTCGTTTTGTAACTATAGTTGATCATCAACTGTCTCGATAAAGTACGACTCTCATTTTAACCCAGTCATATTGTTGGACGTAAATAAGATGGCGGGGACAGGAAACGGAAAAATAAAATAAATGTTAGACATATGAAACAGTTTTACTGCTACACAAGTGTCTGCTTGGAATTCACAAAGCTCGGTACAGTTTGTTTATTTAATGGAGCTCTGAGAGGCTCAGAAAGACACGTGCCAGAGGTTAAACTTCCTATCACGTACCGCTGTATTTAATAAAAAACCAATCTTTCTGCCTGAGACTCATTTCTCCGCCAACTCACAATTTACAGCCTATCAAATAAACGCTTGGGAGTTTGCTTCCAAGTTCCAGCGATACAGGCTATTGTAATGCAATCAGAAATTAATATAATTTCTGAGATGAGATGGTATGTATAATACATTCTATAGTGTTCTGCCCTAGGGAAGGTCCTTCACTGCAATCATAGCATTTTAGTGCTATGCTTTGCAGCTTTACTAGATGTGTGGTAGCTTCTCGTTGCTTTCCACACCATGGGATGATGATAATGATGGCCAGATGATGTTTGGGGACCTATTTGGCCTCAAAGAATCATGACATTTGTCTTATAGATGAGGAAAAAAAAAAAACTTCGCCCAGGAAGATTGCCCCGACCGGGAATCGAACCCGGACCCGCTGCGTGACAAGGCAGCACGCTACCTCGAGACTAAAGTGGTGAACGATGTCATGTTAATGTAAAGAATTTTTCCATAAACTATTCACTCACTGGCCAGCGTTTCTGACTACTGTTAATGAGGTCCCTGGTTCGATTCTCAGATAGACCATAAGAACTTTTCCTAATTATTCCTGTGGTTGACCATGGTCTGTAAGAACTCTCCTGGCGCTTCATTATTAATATCCATTATATCACCGCAGTAACGAAATTCCGTCTTCCAGGTACTCCAACCTAAGAAGTGAATTACAGAAATATCATAAAAGACATCCTGGTGGCATTATAAATAAATAATAGTTTTAAAAAACTAAAAGAGCACGCTTTATTAGAAAACTAAAAAATGGAAAATAATTTTCATTTCCAGTACGCTTGGGATAAAATAAAGTGGTCAACAAAAAAATCATCTCCAACACATATAGAATAAAATTAGAGTTTTCAACAAAAAGAAAATAATTTTACCATCAAAAGCGTAGGGTGCTCTATATCAATTAATATATTTGATAATAAACAGATATTGGTAAAAGTAAGCTCTCTAAGAAGAAAATGTAAAAATTATAAAAATCACCCCACGCTTTTGATGGTAAAATTATTTTCTTTTTGTTGATAACTCTAATTTTATTCTATATGTGTTGGAGATGATTTTTTTGTTGACCACTTTATTTTATCCCAAGCGTACTGGAAATTAAAATTATTTTCCATTTTTTAGTTTTCTAATAAAGCGTGCTCTTTTAGTTTTTTAAAACTATTATTTATTTTTTAGTTTTAATATTTTACAGAATAAGATAAAAATGTAATCTTTAAATTCGATACTATTGTAGTATGAGCTAAAAGTAATACTCTTCTATAAAAAAACCCTCCCAGCCGGATTTGAACCAGCGACATATAGATTACTGAAATTATATACCACTAAGAGTACACTGCTCTACCAACTGAGCTCTTACAACGATTGACTAAAAACTCGACAAGTCCGCAACCTATTATACCAGTTTTTATTTTTTTTATTTTCGGATGATTCTGGCCAGGATTTTTGAAACAAAATATGAAATTATTGTATTGTCACGGGTCCTCTACACGTATACAAAGTTTCAAGTCGATCCAATGTTTCTAAGTGGGTGAAAATCGCGTTGAAAGATTCCGTTACATTGATACAAAAACACGTTTTTTGATTTTCTGATGATTATGGCGAGGATTTTAGAAAATATATATGAAATTATTGTATTGTCACGGGTCCTCTACAAGTATACAAAGTTTCAAGTCGATCCAATGTTTCTAAGTGGGTGAAAATCGCGTTGAAAGATTCCGTTACATTTATACAAAAACACTTTTTCTGATGATTATGGCCAGGATTTTAGAAAATAAATATGAAATTATTGTATTGTCACGGGTCCTCTACAAGTATACAAAGTTTCAAGTCAATCCAATGTTTCTAAGTGGGTGAAAATCGCGTTGAAAGATTCCGTTACATTGATACAAAAACACTTTTTTTAATTTTCTGATGATTATGGCCAGGATTTTAGAAAATAAATATGAAATTATTGTATTGCCACGGGTCCTCTACAAGTATACAAAGTTTCAAGTCGATCCTATGATTTTAAGTGGGTGAAAATCGCGTTGAAAGATTCCGTTACATAGATAGATACAGGTCAAGCTAATATAAAGCGTGTAAAAACGATTTATTTACTTCAGTTTCATCTTGTTTATCTCTTTTAGTTTATTTCGGTTACATTTTAAAAAAGTCAGTCTTGGCCTCACAGTCTTAAAATTAGCATTAGCCAGCTAACAATGCACTATTTTTTTCATAAATCTATCCTTATGGACTCCTCTATTGACACCAATCCTTAAGTTTATCGTTTTAGTTAAACGTATAAACGTCCTTATATATATAGTATTCTAAAAAAAACAAGAAAAACGACCGCTGTGGTCTCGAGGTAGCGTGCTACTTTGTCACGCAGCGGGCCCGGGTTCGATCCCCGGTCGGGACAGTTTTTCTGGGTGAGGTTCTTCCTCACCTGTAAGACAAATGTCAGGAAAACTTTATTAAGGCCCAAACGGTCCCCGAAATAATATGGCCATCATCGCAATCATCATTCATATTCATCTTAGATTAAGCTTAGGAGTAGGGACTCTCCTGACGTACCACTATCATCAGCCATCATATCATCGGGACAACGTAACCCCGCCTTCCAGGCGCCCCAACACTCAGAAGTGGGTTACAAGTACGCCAATGCAGGAGAGAACACCAGGAATGCCGAAAAGACAAACTGGGGCATTGGCAAAAAAAAAAAAAAAAATCAAATCTTATTACGTACCCTGGGAAACCCGATTAACATTTGATTAACGGTATTTTTTTTTCGAAATTTGACGTCTTAAATACAGTTTATACTTAACACTGTGAAAAAAATCGCCGGTATTTGAAATTTATCTCGTGCATAATTATTAGAAATAGACTTTACTACTTAAGTTTCATTTAACGTTCACTGCTGTTAAGTAAAGATTACTCCATTGCTAGGACACAACTGGCCAGAATTCGATTCACATTCGGCACAAGTCTCTTGGATAGAATTTTTTGCAACGCAAATTATAGGAAATCTCAAAGTCCAAATAGTTCCCAAATACATCTGGCTATCATAATCATCCATAACGTATAAGTCTTATGAAAGCATGAGTGAATAGTGTTGGCTTTAAGAATTCGTGTTGCTTCCGAGGTGGACCCGGCAGAATCAAACTTTCGGGAAAGTCTTGGGTGGCTAGAAAAGTATGTGGTGTATTAGATCCAGGTGCGGCTATTCTGGCGAAACAAGTGAATAAGTTACCACTAGAGACGAAACCTCTCTTTGCAATGACGCGAGGTAGAATAAACTTCAACCATACAGTAGAGGTCACTCTGAACTCCGAACAGCGGTCAGATATAAACAAGAGCAGAATTCAGACTCACAGAGGAAGTATACTTCGGTGGAATATAAAAGTTGCGCACTGACTGTTCGGAACATTTGGAGTGAAATATGACTAATGTAAAATGGTTATTTTAAACTGTTGCTGTAACCAGACTGTTCAGAAAACTATTCTAACCATCTTCCCTCTGACGTCATGTACAATGGTCGCATCAACCATATGCTGATATCGTGTTTATAAAGGAATTGTTCCATCTCTAGTTATCACCTAGGTTGTAGGGCATTCGATCTTACTTTACCGTTCAAGATCATGTACCACATTTCTCATTCCTACAACTATTTGGAGGAGGTTGATTTTTTTAGTAGCCGAGATCACTTGTTCCCTAGGGCACGTGCTTTCTGTCGCTGTTGTCGATATTAAACGCACTCCATTCTATAATGCCTTCAGTATAAATCGCAACCCTAAGCGCCTGGCAACCAGCCGGCAGGCCAAGCGGTCAAGCACCCCCGTTTCCCGGTCAGTGAACTGGCAGGCGTGTAGACGGACGGCAAAGCAGATTCCATTCACATCCTTCCTACCCCTACTTAGTGTTACTTCTGTAACTGTAAGGTATAGACGTGTTTTCCGAAGTTTTTCTTAACCAACCTGTGAATTTGTGATCAGTTTAACATGGCGTATATCACTGAACAGAGGGAATTTTTACTTTTGACAAACGCAAAGAAGAAATCTTACAAAAGTTGTCGCAGTAAATGTTGCCGTCAATTCTCTAACGCAACTGTCAAATAAAGACAAAATTTTAAATCCTCGAACATTAGAGGAACTTAATGAAATTATTCGAACTGTGAACTCCAAAATTTCAAGTCAGGAATTGGATAGCGTGTTTCAAAATCTTCTTCGCCGGTTTGAACGTTTTACTGAAGCTGAAGGAGATAATTTTGAAAGTCTTTTGTCATAAGGTAAGGAATAAACAGCATAAAAATCAATTTTATTCCATTGCAGCCTGTAATCATTTTCACAGCCATTTAGATTTATTTGGTGAGATCGCCCAGGTGCTTAGGGTTGCGTCGTAAAATGAAGACCCTGTACAAGCCATTACAGCAATAATATTAGCCCAGAGCCTACATTGGACAGATCTTTACAGAAGACATCTCAAAACTATTCAGACACGTATTAACAACTACATACTTCCAATGGGGCAACAGCTACTATCAACAGATTGGCGGAGTAGCAATGAGTAATCCAAGTCTGGTAGTAGCGAATTTTTCATGGAGAAATTCGAAGAGGAATCATTAAAAACAGCCCCCAAGTCCCCACAATATTGGTTTCGCTATGTAGATGATACGTTTGTAGTATGGAGACATGGTAACAAAGAATTAGTGATTTCTTCAATATCTCAACGGCAGACACAGTAAAATACAGTTCACCATGGAAAAAGAAGACAATGGAAAACTCCCGTTCCTGGATGTACAGATAACAAGAAAATATAACGGAGAAATTCAACACACAGTCTATAGAAAACCCACACACACACACACACTGACCGGTATCTACATATGAATTCTAATCACCACCCTACACAAAACGAGGCGTCATAAAGACACTGTTTGACAGAGCGAAGAAATTATGCCAACCACAACATCTTAACCAAGAGCAGCGCCATCTTTTCAACTGTTTCAGAAAAATGGTTATAAATCAAGGACATAAAACAATTCATAAATCCACGTATACTACAACACAGAACGGACAATACATCCACAGTCAGCACAGATTTCTTGTCATATATACAAAGGGTCACAGATGGTATCGGAAAAGTACTACAAAAACATAATATTAAAACCAATTATTGACCTACAAGGAAAATAGAAAAATTACCTTCACTCAGCAAAGGATCCTCGACCACCACTCTACCCTTTCGGCGTATACCGGCTTCCATGTTCCTGTGGGAGATCATATATAGGAACCACAAAAAGAAGCATAGCCACCCCTTTAAATGAACACAGAAGAAACGCAGACTAGGACAAATAGAAAAACCGGCTGTAGCAGAACACATCATTACGGAAAACGGACATCAGATTTTGTACTATGAAACACAGGTTTTAGCTACAACATCATATTATTTCCCCAGATTATACAGAGAGGCCATAAAAATCTACAAACACAAGGACAATTTCAATAGGAATGAAACTGGCCAAGGCCTGGTATGACACATTAGACAATAGACGGTTAAAACTAATCAATAACAAGGAGACGGTTCCGAACCAATCAGAAGCCAGTTTGATGACGTATACGACTCCGCCCAGCTACCCAGAGGTCAGCACGAGTATAAATACCAGCGTCAAACGAATCGACTCTGGCGTGGATCCAACCGAGATCCAAGACGACCTAAAAGGTCATGGCTTCGAGGTCTTTAAAGTAGTCAACATGACATATGGGAAGACCAAGAAGCCGCTGCCAATCTTCATCGCAGTCCTGGAGGAAGGTTCCAACGTCGAGGAAGTTCTTAAAATTAATCGCCTTAGCCACTACAAAGGCCCCCAAGTCTGCTGCGCGTCCCAAATTAGTAGTTCAGGACACTCCTGCTACTAAAACACAGGCAGTCTCAGTTGAGCTCGCTCCTGCTGCCTCTCCCACTAGCACAGGCTCATAGGAGGTCATCGCTCTTCGACCTAAGCTCCCTGGATGGGTGAACGTCACCGCCAATTCAGCTGCTCTCAACGACACTGAAAAGAAAAAGAAAAGATCTGGACCAAGGAAGACCCAGACAACAAAGGCCTCAAAGACAGAGGACTCAGGCTTGGCCACACCCAAGACTAAAAGAAAACGAACCGCGGGCACTCTTGTCACGGATCCGTACGAAACTACGGCCCTTCAGGACGTAGTACAAAGTCCTGTCCTACAAGACACGATGCGTGGATGCACAACGAGTTTGCCTGTGTTGGGATGACTGCCCAACATATAATGGTACACCGGATGATGACCTTCCACATAAAATCTTTGCAGCTCTAGGGGAACCTATCTCTGAACTCAAACAATATGCTTTCCTTCAAATTACCTTTAAATGGGAAGGACAAACAATAATCGGCTCTGACGTTGTACCTCTTTAGGTCTTTCCTCCCAGGTGCTAAAGCACCAACCTGACATGATGGATCATTCAATCGCAAATAGGTGATTTACCGGCTATTCACCTTAAGAACCGGACAGCCCGGATTGATTTTGGCCATTTTTCGAAACCTTTTTACTTAAATGCACCCCTACTCTGCTAAGGTTTTCGGTGGTTTTCCTTGGCGTTAAGACAAATGTCGGAGTAAGTCCCTAATCTCCACCAGTAGATTTAACACATCCCAAATTTATTCTAAATTCAAAATTTTTTCGGCAAATGATCAAAATTAATCTCCCAAACCTAAAATTATTAACTTTTCGACATACTCATAACTAAATTATATTTTATTAAGCTACTCTGCTAATGGTTTCAGTTTTTCCATAGCGCTAAGGCGAATGCCAGAGTAGTCCCTTGGTTCCCACCAGAAACTTCATTCTTTCAATATCGAGCCGGGAACGCGGATGTGATTGGAACTTCATTTCTGGGGCTGGAAATACTGCCTTCGGCAATTTCTTGTGGATGCGCGGGCGTCAAAGGATCAACGTACAATAACAACTCGGATACACCGCACGAACACTTACACACCTCTGCCATGGTCCTACACTGTGTTACACTCAATATATTCTCTTTCGGCTCAAACTTCAAAATTAACGAGCAAAAGGGCGAAAGCCTTGGTACCCGTGGAAGCCTCGGTCATCCTAAAGGGATGTCTGTAGCCGCATCAGCGTTGCTGCTGCCGCATTCAGCAATTCCCATGTTCTCTCTCTGCAGATCATTCACAGTCGAGTCTACAAGGTAACACCGCCTACAAGCACTCGTTACTGAAGATGCCCTCCGCAGTTGAGGGAGAAACGTCTGGAAGAAATATCAGTTACAGACCACGGCCAACATAACCCGGAATCTTTTAACATTAATACCGGCCGTGAAAGTCTGCATTCCACAACCTGGTAAAATGGATGACCTTCACAAATTGTCTTGCTTCAGAGGGTGCAAGGTTGAATCTCTGAACAATGAACAGTGGAAATACAGTTAAGAGAGTGGCTATATTTCATTCATTGTCTGTCCAATGAATCTGTACCCCCGTAAGATAGGCGAACCAGAGTCTAATTCCTTTTCTGCCTCGGCAAATCATTTCCCTCCCTGCATTTCTATATATCTCTTGCACTTGCACTTCAGTGTTGTCAACATCCCTACTCGATGGCTGTTGCTTGACGTAGGGGGAGAGGAGTGCGGTGAAATGGTGTGAGTATTGAAGTGTACTTTTCTAAGAACGATGCCAGCGCTACAGGGGCACAGATTCGTTGGTCCGAGTATAACTTAAAGGAAATTTACGCTGGGGAGGAGTCATCAATGTCATTGGCATGATAACGCGACATCACGTACGTATATTTCTCCTCATTCATAATGTGAACATTTTTTTTGGTCTTCTTCTTCATCCATACAAGTCTTAGGCTTAAAGGCCTACGATCTCACTCATGAATTTTGTATCCAGCTCTTCCTTGAGATCTCTTCCCTGTTGGACAATAACGAAGCAAGGCTTTGGGAACTCTAACTGAACAGATTCGTAGCAAATGATTCATCCAGTTGTTCAGATATTCATGTATGTATTTAATGACTGATTCTAAACGTAGTTCTTTCATGACATCATGATTGCGTTTGTAATCCTACTTGGTGTACCCTGCTGCATATCTCATGAATCTCATTTCACTAGCATTTCCTCAAAGCCCATGCCTTAATGCCGTAGCCAAGTGCAGGTCTTACTACGGTTTTGTATAACCGTACTCTGGTATCTCTCTGGACTAATGAAGGTTTCATTACTGAATGTATTATTCCCATGGTTTTATTAAAATTAATAATTTTATTTGATACGTCTACTTCATCCAAACATGTTAATATATATCCAAGATAAATAAATAAATTTAGATTTTTCCATTTTTTTGCAAGAATAAAAGATTTTCCTTTGACTGTCAAGTCCTTTCACGAACGTTGTTAAAATAGATGAAAAATTATGTCTATTACAAGCAATATCCTCGACTGATACACAATCCAGACGCCCATTAAGTTTAAGAAAACGTGGTACTCTTTTTCATGTACGATTCAAAGAAAAAGAGTGATTAAAGTGGCCTTTCCTACAGGTGATGTTTCAATGCAACATTGTATTTATGTAAACAGGAACTTACATTCAGAGGCCATTGACAAAAGTGCGTCTTTATTAAATCACGAAATTTCAAGGAACCTGTTTGATCGTTATTATATATAAATTGATTATAAATACAGATACGATAAAATTCCATTAACGCAGTTTAACCTCTCATCTTATATGTATTTTTACACCCGTCCGGGCCTTATAGTGACACGACCTGTTGGGAGAGGAATTTAAACCATGGATCACATACATACTTTTTTTGACTACACTAGGAGGGGCTTCCCGAATGACTATCAGCTCAATGTCAGGGACAACATTAAGACGAAACACACTATTCACAGTAAACGTGGTGATGATGATGGTCATATGATGTTCGGCTTAAAGTTCCTGACATTTGCATTACAGATTGTACCCATATTTTTACCACACATTTTATTATAATGTTATAAATAATTATCCCCCTTGTTATCAGTACCAAAATAGTTTCGTTAGATAAATAAGGTAATGTAATATAATTGTACCAAATAAGCTATGTCTATACTCATTTGAATCGGCAAAAGTAAACTTGCTGATAGTGATATAATTAAATTTGTACCTATAAGTTCATGTGAAATGGTATCATAATCAAATTTATCGCCAATAATGAAGCAAAGTCTATCACGAATAACAAACCCCTAGGAAATGCCTGTCCAAACGGACTGCAAAAGTCATTGTCTACAGCAGACTTCGACACGAGTCCTTTATGCTATGCTTAATTCCTTAGTTGAATATAATAGTCCATGTCACTCAAAGCTCATCATCGGAAAACCCATACATTCAAAAATATGGTTTAAAGACTGATGCAACCCTAAAGTCACAGATACTGAGAGCCTAAAACTACCACAAGGAAAAACCCAAGGGCCTAACAGGAAATAAAATTTGTCAACATTGCAAGCAGATAGTGGGGAAAAATACAGACCGAAACTGGCGACGTGATCTAAAAACTTGTATGTACACCCATTTTACCACTTCCCTATGTGTAGTTAACCAACAATAATTATTGTAACAAAAATCAGAACATAAGTCTAACGACAATATGGTGGTGATGGAAACGGAATCTACCTTAGAGCAGATCCGAAGAGTAAACTGAGAGAATCTCTTCATGTGTCGCGAAGACAGGACGGTTCTGCCATCGGCTGGGAGGAACACCCGCGAACTCGCTAAATTTTCCTAAGTGTAAAATATTATCCCCGAGAATTTTGGAATTATAAATTATTCGCACTTGCGAATAACAATACTTAGATATTGTCTGCTTGCTTATAATTTGTGATAAGTCGGAAACCAATTACGAGACATAGAATATTCATGATATATTCCGGAATTAATAATACCAAAGGACGGTCATGATTAAAAGCGCGCTATAATACTGCTAATGCGCAATACTATCGTTCAACTTTGCCAACAATACAACATTGTATAAGCGACATTAAAAGTTTGTTTTTTATTCAATGCCCCAGGTTGTCATTTCGACGTTTCTGGTGTTCTCTCCTGGCATGGCGTACTTGTAACCCACTTGAGGTTGGGGCGCCCGGAAGGCAAATTAATATTTTTATCGCTCGTAATTATTGAAGTGATTTTAATTCTGATCGTCACAAGCCCTAACGTGATCCCTTTGATCAGATCTCGCACTCATCGAACCCTAAGAACCCTGACTAGTCCGGGGCATTAACAATATCCCAAAGTATCCTCCCTTATAAACCCTCCTAACTAAAATTTTCTTCTCAAGATGAGGAAAAACACCGAAAAAAAAACCATCGCCCAGGAAACTTGTCCCGACCGGGGGTCGAACTGAGGCACGCTGCGTACGAGGCAGCGACGCTACTCGACATCACAGCGGTGGACAGATCCGTTATAGTCAGATAAAGAATTCATAATCATAATTACAAAGAAATAAATTATGGTTCGAAAACTACTGTGCAAAACGAACTCGTCTTCTGTATTTCAGATAGAACACACCAAACTTGAAATCCACGTTTCAAATTTATTTTCTGTGCAAGTTGATGGCACCAGGAGTCTCAGTGCTGTGTTAATTCTGAGGAGATAATAACTTGGTTGAACGATTCTTAAATTTTCATAATGTAACTGCGGACAGATCTGTAGTAACAATTTAACATTATATACCTCTTAGGTCCGTCTCCTCAATTATTAAAACATGAAGTTACTGTAGGCTTTTCTGGACTAGTCCCATCATCAGCAGAAAGTACATCTGCATCCACTGGCTTTTAATACAAGACTGGCTGGTCCGTTATAACTTTAAAGAGTGGGTTTGAAGGACCGGGCGTGTTCTCGTTTAATAACAGGTCTGCTTAAATATTTCCAATTCCTCTAGTACGTTGATTCTACTCGGATTATTTTCGTTGTGCAAAATAGTCAATGTACTATCGGTGTCCGTATGTCCCGAAAGGCCTACAGTAACTTCATGTTTTGATGGTTGAGGAGACGGACCTCAGAGGTAAATAATTTTAAATTGTGACTAACGCCTCAACGGAGTTTGCAATGCATTTTAATGATGTTCAAGATCTATAATGTTTTTTTTGTCAGTTTCTTATGCGGTATCATTAAATAAATTAATTATGAACTCAATTTAGTTGACCAGTGCTATGATGGCGCCTGTGTATTATTAGCAAATTTAAATGAACTGCAAAAAAAGAATGAAATATTAGGCGCCACAAGCTGTTTTTGTACACTGCTTAGCTCGCCGTTAAACGTGGTTCTCAAACAATACCATTTAAAATAACGCATATTTTTCGCGACATTTAAGGATATTCCAACGTCTTACCATATTTCTGTGAAACGAACTCATGTACTCAATACAGTTTTGTAAAAAAAGTGATTTTAAATTAGACATAATGGAATTTCAATTCAAAGCCCATTCATGTTATTATTTTTACTGACAACTAGGAAAAACTTAATGTTTTTATTTAATAACTAGCTAATACCCGACGTGCGCTGCTACTCCTAAATAAATGTTAATGCGTTTTTACCACCAGACTTGCGCTGTTATACTTTACTTCTTTGTAGTTTTTTTTAGATGTACAATTCATGTGTACATCAATTTGTGTATTTGTTATGGTTTAGGCAGCGTAAGCCATTTATGCGTCAAAGTTGTGACTTTATTTCACGTTTTTCACTACAAAGGGTGATTTTTAGTGGTGAAGTGGTTGAGTATTACAACTCTCTTATAGCCTATGTTCATTTCCGGAATCTCCTGAACATTTTTTAAAAGCCCCATCTCAATCGGATGAACGGTATGGCAGAGCACGCTTGCCCGGGAATCTACTTATCCCGATCTTCTTGGTATCAAAAAAAGAACTCAAAGCGCGACAGGCCTAGAAGACTTTTGGCTGACCAGCCGGCTCTTGGACTCACATCCACATATGTTAATCACAGAGGTAGATGATCATCTAGCCAGCGTAGGGTGACATGTGGTCAACATGTCGGATCCTACAGCCGTTAAAGCTGGTATTCTCAACCTGGAGTCGCTACTTATTGTAGCTACCCAAATGCCTCACGATGCTGGGTGGGCACTGCACAGTGGGCCAGATACGAAATCTAGCTGGAAAAAAGTATTTTACTAATTCTCGGCAATTCGTCTTTCTTTGCTCTAAAATTATTGCCAGATGACTGTTCTTCACTTATATGCAAAGGAGGGCAGAATTCTAAAATTTATGTAGACAATATAAACATCGGAAGTTGCCCATAGTTAAGAACTCATTTGGTCCGCATCCCAGTTGTGTACCGAGCTGTAAAAATAAATACTTTTGCATTAAAGTTCAGTGAGTTATTCTTCTTATTCTACATGGATACTTTATCTCAAGGTTTGTACTTTTCATTGATATATTTAACATGTTTCTATACAAACAGATGTGTTAAATACACGTGGAATCATACCTTCGAAACACTAACATATTTACACAATCGTTTTACTATAAATTGAGCTACTAAAAAACAGTTCTGAACAGTAGTACAAATTTTTGTTAGAATATAGAGTGATTTATGGACTTCAATTCCCGCACAATAACATGTGTGCAAATTATTGCGTTTTTTTTTGTAATTAGCTTTTTTATTCGAGGAGGGGGCCGGCAGCTGAGACCTATCTTCGCGAGCAGAGAATTGTTTGATTTAACATATGAAGAAAAGTGACCGATAGAGGCAATACGTGATTCTCTATTAATAAATTACAGTTAGGGGATGTTCGAAGAATGTTTCAAAAAAATTAAAAACTTTTTTTAAGAGCTATTTTCTAAAACGTATAAAGTTATGCGAGAGAAAAAAAAGTTAGATTTCTACTGACATATTCTGATTGGTTAAAAGTAAATGTAAACTTTCTCGTTATTAAGAATTTAGAACACTGGTAGTCCTTGGAAAATCCTGTTCCATCTGCTTATGGAATTGTAAGACCCAAAATATCATTCGAAGAGGCTGGAATAAAAACAAAAAAGTCTTATTTACGCTGAAATGTCTGTCTTGGGAAGGTAGCATAAAATTTTTGCTTCCCTAGAAGCATTATAGGGTGGATAAAATATCACATCTCTCTTTTTGACACCTAATCTCATGTTAATATATCGACATATTGATATTTTATTGTAAAAAAAACAATGCTTCGTCCGACATATACGATAGGGGAGTTGAGCGGGGTGATTTGTAAGGTTTATTATTATTTGAAGCTATTTTTTGTGGGTTTTTGAGTAATGTCTTTATAACATCAGCAGTATCCCGTTTACCATATGACCAAAGTGATATTTCTGTTGCAAGAGCAAGTTCATCGCGAGAGAATTCCTGCTTAAGTGAATATTTATTTTATTCAAGCCTCTTCGAAAGTTATTTTGGGTCTTCCAATTCCATAAGCAGATGGAACAGAATTTTCCAACGACTGTCATTGTTCTAAATTAATTCTACATAACGGGAAAGTTAACATGCACTCCTAGTCAATCAGAATATTTCATTACAATTTTTTTCTCGCGCACAACTTAAGTAAATTTGAGAAAATAGCTTTTCAAAAAAATATTGATTTTTAATATCATTTAAAACATTCTGCTAACATCCCCCTACCCCTATTTTGTTTATAAATGATAACTTTTTGCCTCTATCTAACATTTGTTCCCATATTAAATCAAACAATTATTCTCTGCGCGCAACGGTAGGCCTCAGTTCCTGGCTACCTCCTGTAATGAGAAAGCTAATTAAAAAACGCAATATTGTGCACACATGTTATTGTGCGGGAATTAAAGTCCATAAATCACTCTCTATTATAACTAACATTTGTACTACTGTTCAGAACTGTTTTCTTTGTAGCTCAATTTAAAATAAGATAATTGTGTAATTTTTTTTTTTGCGTGGAAGGTATGATTCCACATATATTTAACATAATATCTGGTTATATAGAAAAACACTACATATATCAATAGAATTACAAACATTGAGGTGAAGTATCCACATAGAATAAGAAGAAAAGCTCACTGAACTTGAACAACGCTAATAACACAACTGAGATACAGACCAGATGAGTTCTTAACCATCGGCAAAATCCGATCTTTATATTGTCTTCATAAACAATAGAATTGCACCCTCGTTTGCAGATAAGATCCGTCATAGGGTAAGAGGGGTGAAGATGGCGCATTTTTAAAAAATCCCAAATAATTTAAACACTAGACATGACATAAGGTATTTAATTTAAAATATATATTCTACATACATCTGGCAAAAGAATCTAAGCATATCACAAAACAGTTTTAAAATTTATTTAGGAAAAAACATGTTTAGATAATTTGGAGCGCCGTCCCATCTCTGCAACCAGGGTGGGAAAGATGGCGCACTTCAAAATATTTACCTCTCTATTTTTTCCTGGTCTCTTATATTTCTCTTTTCCTTCCTAACACATAGGAAACATAAATTAGCATGTATGTGGAGAATATAATTCAATTTAACCCAATCTGCTCTATATGTGGTTTCTTCGTAGCGTTCAAGACACTCAACACTCTCGTTTTCACTCTCTGAGCTGTCATGTGATGAGTCAAATGCAAACCTAGTTTTGAGATTTGTACTGTGTTTGTGGGCAGCAGCAGCAGCAGCAGCAGCTTTTGCCTTTTTTTTTTTGTAAAGTATGTAATTACTCTTGCTGACTCTTTTCCTCCTTGAACAACTTTAGGAATCTTAAGAATAGGGAATATTTTTTGGAATGCCTGATTGGCAGTTAGGGGCAGATGTAAAGGTTGACTAATTCCATCGCAAAGATCAGGTCACTGACTTTTGAAGTAGAAGTTGTGGATTTAGAGGTTCAGATTGGAAATAACGATTTGATCCTGAAAATTGTGACATGCTAAATATCACTGCTGAGTTCACATCCACGTGTGTTAACACGTAGATGGAAGATAACCCAGCCAGCATAGGGGTGACATGTGTTCAGCATGTCGTTTCCCCCAGCCATTAAGCTGGTTTTCTCAAACTACTTATTGCAGGTCCCAAATTCCTCATGATGCTACGTAGACACCAATCACATACTTTCCGAAAATGTATTCCCCTATAGGGACTCGAACCAGCGAAAATTCTGTAGCTCTGCACCAAGGCATGATATCTTAAACCATTCGGCTACGGCGTTGGCTTAAAGAAATTCAAGCATGTAATTAATTAGGAATGAAGCTAAAAATACATTTATTATATAGAAAATATTGGGCTTATTTGAATACGAGGAATATTTTTTTTATAGAAAACGAGAGTAAAATTAATAATAAATATTTAGATTTTGAATCAAATTTATTATGTTCTGTGTAATTGTTATGATTAATATATGTAACGGATTCATATTATTAATAATATATTTCGACAGTTCTGATGTTCTCTCCAGGCATTGACGTAATGGTAACCCACTTATGAGGTTGGGGCGCCCCAGTAATGAGAGTGATGAGTGGTGCACCAGGAGAGTCCTTAATCTTATGAATGAATGATGATTAGATATGATAGCGTATGATGTTCGAGGACCGTTTGGGCCTTAAGGTTTGTCTTACAAGTGAGGAAAAAACCCGAAAAACCTCACCCAGGAAACTTGTCCCGACCGGTGATCGTGACAAGGAGCGGTTGTGGACACAAGTCTAATTTATTTTACTTGATTCTATTTAAAATTTCAAATATAACTTAGCGTTCATAAACTAAAATTAATTAGCATATTTAGTTACTGATTGTAATTTGCCCTGCAAATTAAATATATAAGTAATATTGCATTATTGTACGAGTATTTCTATATCATTTTGATTCCACAATTGTATTTAGGCACAACAAAAAACATATAACTTGTTAAAGGGAAAGTATTTTAGTTGAACGCAAAATCAGTCCGTGTTTTAAATGACCGGGTGCACCAACTCTCCTACTCTTCTTGAGCGCCATCTTACACCATTCGCACACTTTTTGTGTGTGAATAGATTAGATCTAAACTATTTGCAGGAGGGCAATGCACTATGATATTATGTACAAGGATAAAGTTCTTTGTGTATAGAAATAACAACTCTTTTCCTAACGGTACCCCTTTCAAACCTGTGTACAATGTAAACCTTCCGTGTACTGCGAGTCGTGTTGTGACGTGTCTCTGGGGGTTGCACTCTCTGGTTCATCTGTCGTCCAGCATGGCAGAAATTCCACGAGCCGACCGAAGAATGCAAGTGTGTGTTGTGTGGACAAAGATGTGGCAAATACCACATCATAACATGTGCGAAAAGGACAAAAACCATTACAGACTACAGTAAAGATTAAACCACCACTAATGCTCAACCTGAGTGCACATTTCTTATTATTATTATAATGTAAACCTTCAAAAATTTCTAACATACCATGTACATGATTCCACACAACAACAAACATTTTCTTTCTCTGTCTTGCTAATATAAACGCAAGAATTTCAGAAATAAAGTTTCTCTGATGAATGCATATGCTTAGATAGTGAAAACCCGGCTTTCCTCTGAATTCAGGGAAAACTATGAGATGCGCCATCTCTCCAACCTGCGCCATCTTCACCCCTCCTACCCTATAATAATTATGTTAAGAGCGAAAAAAAAAAAGGAAAAAAGATAAATTGATGAGGGTGAGTGAAAATAGATTTTTTCCAGCTAGATTTCATTTCTGGCCCACTGTGCGCCGGTCCCACTCTGGCCGAAATTCCAGAGAAAAATTTATTTCCCCATGGAGACTCGAACCAGCGTAAGTCCCGTAGTTCTGCGCCAAGTCTTCCTGCCTTAACCACTCGGCTACGGCGCGGGACTCTTGGTATTAACGAAAGATAAAAGTGATTATTGTGAGTTATCCGTAACAGATAAGCATATGCTGTCGCGAACTTTTTTTTTAGAGCTTTTTGATATATTCATTTCTGTGTACATTAATTTTGAGTATTTCGTATGGTTTAGGCAACGTAAGCCATTTAAGTGTCCGGAGAGCTACTTTTTTCACATTAGAATTGTATCCTCCTTTGCAGATAAGTTAAGAACCGTCATATAACAATTATATTAGAGTGATAAATAAAATATACATTTATGAGGGTGAGTGGTTCTCCGCCAAGACTTCTTGCCTTAACCACTCGGCTACGGCGCGGGTCTGTAGGTACCAATGAATGATAAAAATAGTTATTGTGAGTTATCCGTAACAGATAAACGTATGCTGCCGCGGACTCTTCTGTAGAGCATTTTGAGATATTCAATTCTGTGTTGAAGCAAAATCTTTCACTCCGACTCCTAGATTAACAAATTAGAATAAATAAATTAATTAGGACGTATATTATATATCATGTTAAATGTCTAAAGGATGAAATAATAACCGCAGGTATATGAAACTTATATGAAATCAAACCGTGAGAACACGAGGATTTTGATTTTCATACAATTAAATAAAAATAAATTGAATCAAACGAAGTTGATAGAATTAGGAATAAACTATCAGTTAATAATTAAGGAAACCATTTAACAAATACATGGTACCGCTTTTGTTAAGCGACAGGCTCTTGACGCGGCTACAAAAGAGTTAAAATTTTGGAAAACTTATTTTACTAGAGGATTACTGGACATTTCTTTGTGGACCAGTAATCCAAGATCTTAAACCGAGCTTCGCTGACAGGTCATTAACAAAGCATGATTTATGGCTGGGGAACTACAGCGTCGAGTAAACAACCCATTATAACGAACTCGACAAACCGCGAGGACGCGAAGCCTAGCAAACAGGCGGGAAAAGGCCACTGACCCATGGGAGTGTTCATATAGGGAACATGGTGGATCCTTATCCAATGGAAAGACGGCGATTCCTTCTTTGGTACTAAGGAATCGTTGTCAACCAATATAATAAAGTGTTGTATCGCGACAAGGTAATGACCTCATGACGACACGATGACGGAGAGAGGGTAACGAAGTTTACCTTATACCCAACAATAATTAAGTAAAGTTTAGTTCAGCGTTTATTTCTGCATTCTGAGTTCAGCGTTCAGAGTTCGGCGTCCTGAGTCCGGTGGAACTCACCGAGGCGGGAGTCGAGACAGTCTCACCGACATTGGCTTAAATTAACAAAATACAAACATAACTTAACTTATAATTTATTCATCCGTTATAGACCATTCGAGATTCCATCTGGATTCTAAATGCGTTACTGCGGTCAATACCTTGTCCGACATCAAATGTGTCAACAATCTTACATATGTATAGTGTCCATCGATTAATAAAATATTTTTATTAAACTTCATCTCGCCTAGTCTTGCGCCGGCCAGCTCCTTGCTTATCCCTAGAGAAAGAACCTTAACTCTACCGATTACCAACCTGAGCAACCTAAGATCTCATACTTGGAGATATCCTTTCGGTACTCCTGGCGCCCATCATCCTTTACTAACCTTAAACCCACATTAAACCCCATTCAGTGTACATTAATTTTGTGTATTTCTTATGGTTTAGGCAGCGTAAGCCATTTAAGCTTCCAAAGAGCTACTTTTTTTTGACATTAGAATTGTACCCTCTTTTGCAGATAAGTTAAGAATCGTCATACAACAATTATATTAGAGTAAAAAAAAAAGATAAATTGATGAGGGTGATGAAAACAGTTTTTTTCCAGCTAGATTTCATTTCTGGCCCACTGTGCACCGGTCACATACTGGCCGAATTTCCATGAGAAAAAAATTCCCCCATGGAGACTCGAACGAGCATTAAGTCCCGTAGTTCTGCTGCAAGACTTCTTGACTTAACCACTCGGCTACGGCGCGGGACTCATGGTATCAACAATAAAGATGAAAGGTTCACCCGAATGGGTATTATTCTCTTGGTGTCAATGAAAGACAAAAATGGTTATTGTGAGTTTTTCGTAAGAGATAAACATATGCTGTCGCGGACTTTTTTGTAGAGCTTTTTAAGATATTCAATTCTGTGTTCATTAATTTTGTGTATTTCTTATGGTTTCGACAGCGTAAGCCATTTAAGAGTCAAATAGCTACTTTTTTGACGTTTTCCACAACAAAGGGCGATTTTTAAGGGTGTAGGAGTTGAGTATCGCAACTCTCTTATAGCCTATATTCATCCCGGGAATCTCCTGAACATTTTGCAAAAAACGCCGTCACAATCGGATCAACGGTATAGCCGCGCATAAAGTACGAACGAACAAACAAACAAACAAACAAACATTAATTTTTATATAAAAGATTATGAGTAATGTAGAATCCGATGATATTGATGATGTTCTAGATCATCAATGTGAATTTAGAAGAAAAAAGGTCTACAAGACAGATTTTAGAAAAGAAAAATGGGAATATAATGAGACTTAACATCAACTATCGGTCTTACTAATAAAAATCTCTAATACAGGCTTTCATCAGTTGTTTAATTATACAATATATAAGCCTTATGTAGATCACGTATAATTTCCTTACTAATAAACGTTGTGCCGGAGCATATAACGAAACAGCAGTTATACACAATACGTCACATATTTGTCATCATAATGACGTCAGAACAATATTACTCACAGTTTGTAACAGAAATAAAACAACATCAACTAGTGATTAATTGTGTAAGAAATGAATATGGATAAGAATTAATAGAGATTCCCTAATTGAGGAGGTAAATAAGTGTGTTTTAATTTATATACATATCCCTTTACGCTATGTCAAATAAAACATAAAATTGGTTTCACAGATAATGTGCTGCCATCTAACGTCAAGAATTTCGACCAATTCTTGAAACTAATAAAAGCTTTCCCCATTACTTATGAATTATATGCAGTGTTTTAAGATGCGTTATAAAACGTTCAAAATAGTAGGAAATGTTACCGACAACAAAATATCATTTGAAGCGGAAAAAAAAATCACTATAGTTTAACCGGGGATCGAACCTACGACCTCACGCATCGTAGTCAGAAGCTCTAACCACAAGACTACCAAGTTAACATGTAGCTTCTTGCAATAATGGTACCTCTATACTTAAATACATTTTTATATCGGTGTGTGTGTTATGTATTAAAGATGCAAGAAAGTTTTCTTAAAGTAATATTATGAAGCATTTAAACTACATTCAGGTTAAATCTTGTCTACAGCAATTATTGTAGAACATATCCTTTTGTGATTCAATGTTCAATTTTAAAATATTGTTAGGCCTAATCGAGAATGAGTGTAACGAAAGGCATTTTATGATGCCTTTATTTTCCTACCCAGAGCTTCATTAATATTATTTATGCCCTGTGCATCCATCAAACAGTCGTTAAAGTGTTGCATTTTGGGTTAAATTTAAGGAAACTTTCATCAATATCATAAGAAAACAATCAGTTGATCTTGATGTCCGACATTTTGTCTAGTTATAGAATCCTTAACCAAGGCTGGAGGCATGTATAACGATTCCCATGTAAAGTTGTACACCTCTTCTACACTGAACAGCTAATACAGTGTTTATTAGTAAGAATTTTCAACTGAAATGTGTATAAACCTTGTATAAAATGTATATATGGATTATTAGTAAGAGGGCAAATGTATACATAAAAAAAAACGTGATTCAACTAAGAGGGCGAAGTTATATAGTATCAGTCTCGTGTTCGGAATTCCTAAAAAGTTAGTTAGACTTATACGAATGTCTAAATGACACAAAGAGTATGGTGCGTGTAGGCAAACAGTTTTCGGATACTTTTGAAATTCACAATAGGGTTAAAGCAAGGTGATGCACTGTCTCCTCTATTATTCAATTTTGTACTAGAGCATGCCATCAAAACTTTGGAGAATTAAGAAGGTCTACAACTAAATGGTATTAATAAGCTGTTAATGTATGCTGATGATGTAGTATTACTGAGCGATAGCAAGGAGATTCTAAAGGCCAACACGCACACTCCATTGAGTAACACTAAGAAATTGGAACTGGAAGTAAATTATAATAAGTAATGCCACGAGTCAAATCAAAATTGCTAATAGATTTGAAGTATTGGAATCTTCAGATGACAATGTGGCAAACGAAGAAGAAACTGATATAAATAAAGAATGGGAGGCTATAAGAGATACTATTAAATTGTCAGCATCAGAAAGCATTGGTTGTTTAAAAAAGAGGCAAAACAAGAAATGGTTTGATGAGGAATGTGCCGACATTGTAAAGAAAAGAAAGCTAGCAAAAATGAAATGGTTACACGAGCCAAATGACGCAAATTTAGAGCATTTGGGTAGTATTAGACGGGAAACCACCAAGTTACTAAAGAGTAAAAAGAGGGAATATTTGACAGAAAAGATTAATGATCTTGAAATGAATGCAGAAAATAGCAACATTAGAGAATTATATCAGGGAATTAGTATAGAGAAGAAAGGATTTCAGGTTAGAACAAACATAATTCGGAATGAAAATGGGGATATGATTGCAGATTCCAGGAGTATTTTAAATAGATAGAAAATGTACTTTAATCAGCTATTAAATGTACATACAGAACAGGACATTGAGGAGGATAATTTACAGAGAGCAGAAATGCTAGTCGCAGAGCCAAGTGCATTAGAGGCTGAAATAGCGATTGAAAAATTGAAGATGTATAAAGCATCAGGTTCAGATGAGATCCCAGCAGAACTGATAAAATCAGGGGGAGAAAAATTGATGGACAAGATACGCTGGTTGCTTAGTATGATTTGGGAAAAAGAAGCTCTTCCAGATGAATGGAAGGAATCAATTATCGTACCAATTTATAAGAAAGGAGATAAAACTGATTGCAACAACTACAGGGGCATCTCATTACTTTCAACTTCGTACAAAATTCTAACAAATATATTAGTAAGCAGACTTACTCCCTATATTGATGACATTCTAGGAGATCATCAATGTGCATTTAGAAGAAACAGGTCTACAACAGATCAGATTTTTAGTATAAGACAGAATTTTAGAAAAGAAATGGGAATATAATGGTACTGTACATCAACTATATGAGACTTCAAGAAAGCATATGAGTCAATTAAGAGGGAGAAGTTATATAGTATCCTGCTGGAGTTCGGAATTCCTAAAAAGTTAGTTAGACTTATACGAATGTGTCTAAATGGCACAAAGAGTAGGGTGCGTGTAGGCAAACAGTTTTCGGACACTTTTGAAATCCAGAATGGGTTGAAGCAAGGAGATGCACTGTCTCCTCTACTATTTAATTTTGTACTAGAGCATGCCATTAAATCTTTAGAGAATGAGGAAGGCTTACAGCTCAATGGTATTAATACGCTGTTAGTTTATGCTGATGATGTATACTATTGGCCGATAGCGAGGAGATACTAAAGGACAACACGCACACACTATTGAGTAACACTAAGAAATTAGGACTGGAAGAAAATATCAAAAAAACTAAATATATGGTCACACGTAGAAATACATTATATAATGGAAATGGACAGCTAATGACAAATGAGGGAAATTTTGAGGAAGTGGCTGAATTCAAA
Source organism: Diploptera punctata (assembly GCA_030220185.1). Classification (NCBI taxonomy): domain Eukaryota; kingdom Metazoa; phylum Arthropoda; class Insecta; order Blattodea; family Blaberidae; genus Diploptera; species Diploptera punctata. Next base: position 803,581 of record JASPKZ010010257.1, read on the forward strand.
TACCTAGGAACAATAATCACAAGTAGGAATGAGATGCACAAAGATATTAAACATATGCTCATTTCTGCAAATGTAGTGCCATTATGCATTGCAGAGACTCTTGATGTCCCAACTCCTTTCAAAAAACGTTAAACTGAAAATATATAAAACTATTATTCTACCAGTTATATTATATGGGTGCGAAACATGGACTCTTACTTTAAGGGAGGAAAGGAGATTACAAGTAACTTATTTGAGAATAAAGTACTTAGGAAAATTTTTGGACCAAAGAGAGATGAACAGACAGGTGAGTGGAGAAGACTACATAACAATGAACTACATGGTCTTTATAGGAAGCCAGATATAATAAGAACAGTTAAGTCTCGTAGACTGCGATGGGCAGGACATGTTGCACATATGGGAAATGAAAGACTTGCATGGAAGCTTCTTGTAGGAAAGCCAGAGGGAAAACGCCCAGTTGGTAGACCAAGAATGAGGTGGGAGAATAACATTAACTATGATTTGAGGGAGGTAGATTATACAGGGAATGATTGGAAAGGATTAGCTCAGGATAGGGATGTATGGAAAGCGTATGTCCGCACGGTCATGAACCTACGGGTTCGATAGTGCCAATGAGTAAGTAAGTAAGTAAGCAAGTAATGCCACGAGTGATTTCCAATTTTGGAAATCAAGAGTGGCATTTGTTAGAACTATTTAACGGATAAAATTAAGCTGTTTACTCACAAATCATTATTTAACTATAGTTATTTTTAAATATTTATATATCTAATGTAAACAGATGTTTGAAAACAAATGAAAAACGATTGGTACGCTTAATTTGCTTCTTTTGTTCATCAATGCAACCAATGCAATTTTGTAAGAATGCACCCCAGTGGAGAAATTTATAACCAGCGTTATAGGTATTAATTAATTTCTGATGTCCTATGATGTAAATGTGAATTATATTTTTCTGCAACGCCATTTCCTGGAAAATAATTCGTTTAAGAAAGTGCAAACAGTGTTTTATTTTTGTGGTATAATCAATTGTTACAAATGTTTTTATATTATCTCTCGCATGCGCTTTCTGTTGACATTCATGCACTATATATACAATCTGGTAGACGTATTTCTTACAGAGTCAGTCACTGCAAAATAATGCTACGACCTATTCAGAATGTTAAAAAAGGAGGTGCTTTCTTTATTACGACTATTTAACTCATGCCCCAAATGGGAGTCAATGACCAATCACGTTACAATGATTTTTTATTTACAACCAATCACAGTCGTGTTTCGCCTAGAATTTACCAACTAAAGTTTATCATAATAAAGAAAGCACCTCCTTTTTAACATTTTTAATAGGTCATAGCATTATTTTGCAGTGACTGACTCACTAAGAAATACGGCTACCAGATTGTATATATAGTGCATGAATGTCAACACATACCGCATGCGGGAGTTAATATAAAAACATTTGTAGCAATTGATTATACCACCAAAAAAAGAAACCACTGTTTGCACTTTCTTAAATGTATTTTTTTCCAGAAAATTATAATTGTCATATTTACATCATACGACATCGTAAATGAATTAATATACAGTTTGATTTGTTTCATTTCTCTACTAGAGTGCATTGTTACAATATTGCGTTTCTTTGGCAATGAATAATATAATCTGATTGCAGTGAAGAACAAAAGAAGCAAATGAAGCGTACCAATAGTTTCTCATTTGTTTTCAAACATCGCCGTTTACATTAAATATATAAATATTTTTAAATAACTATATTTAAATAATGATTTGTGAGTAAACAGCTTAATTTTATTCGTTAAATAGTCCTAACAAATGTCACTCTTGATTTCCAAATTATCGATAAATTCACGACTAACGTGGTATTACTTATGATAAACTTTCGTTGGTAAATTCTAGGCTAAACACGACTATGATTGGTTGTAAATAAAAACTCATTGAAATGCGATTGGTCATTGACTCCCATTTGGGGCATGAGTTAAATAGTCAATATAACTACATTTCTATGTTCACACATTATATAATGGAAACGGACAACTAATCACATATGAGGGAAATTTTGAAGAAGTAGTTGAATTCAAATACTTAGGAACAATAATTACAAATAGGAATGAGATGCACAAATAAATTAAACATAGGCTCAATTCTGGAAATGCGTGCTATTATGCATTACAGGAACTCTTCTCGTCACAACTCCTTTCAAAAAACGTTAATCTGAAAATTATAAAATTGTTATTCTCCGAACTACAGGCCTATTATAATATGGATGGGAGCACACTGTAGCTTAGTAGTTAAGGCAATGCGCTACAAACCGGAAGGTCGAGGGTTCCAGTTCCAGTGGGCTTAGGATTTTTAAACTAACCTAAACCGTCTGGTGGCACCATGGTCCTGAGATCGACTCAGCCTCTAACGGAAATGAGTATCAGACGCTTGTTCTGGGGGTAAAGGCGGCCGTCACGCAGGGCTGACATGAAGTGCCGATTGTCTAGAAAAAGTGGGAGCCTTAACCTCCAACTATCCCAGGGGTCTCCTATTGGCCTGTAGTGGGATCACTTTATCTTTCTATATTATAAGGATGCGAAACATGGACTCTTACTTTAAGGGAGGAAAGAAGTTTACGAGTATTTAATAATAAAGTACTTAGAAAAAAATGGGCCAAAAAGAAATGAACCGACAGGTGAATGTAAAAAACTACATAATAGTGAACTACATTGTATTAATAGGAAGCCAGATATAATAACAGTTAAGTAAACTGTGATGGGCAGGACATATGACACGAATTTAGGAATGAAAGAGCTGCATGGAAGCTTCTTGTAGGAAAACCAGAAGGAAAACGCACTGCATGTAGACCAAGAATGAGGTGGGAGAATAACATTATATATGATTTGAGGGAAGTATATTATACAGGGGATGATTGGAAATAATTAGCTCAGGATAGGGATGTATGGAAAGCTTATGTCAGCGCAGCCATGAACCTAAGGGTTAATAGAGCCAGTGAGTTAGTTAACATAGAATCCGATGAAAAAGTGTTGAAGATCGAGGAAGGGATTCCTCAATGAAAGTGACCATTTCAATTTGTCTTTTTCATTGACGTTTTAATTTTAAGCTTAAGCGGTGCACTTTTCGATTTTACTAAAAAAATCACTTGACATAAGTTACTGTATAACTAAAATCAAGAAGTTTTTTTACTTTGACTGAAACACGGCCTATAAAGTTTGCGCAGGCAATTTAAAGGGTTGGGGCAAGGATCCTTAGATGTACTTCGTTACTACTCATAAGAAAAATATTAACCATGAGTCGGAAATGAACTGAAAACCTATGCATCACGTACAATTCCTTAAAACTTAAAGAAACGAGAATAAGTTATGTTTTAATTAATGATTTATCGGATATTATCATGTGGCATTAATTAAATACCATTTCAAATTACTATGTTCTAGATTTTCTCCACTACGCACTATAAACGTTCCACACCCGACAGTTGTCCTTCTGAATCATGTTTTACTTAGCTCTTTCCGATTTCTTCGTTTTGGTTTTAGTTTTTTTAATGCCACACGCTCATCTTTATGTTTCATCCATCCACAGTCCAAGTCGGGCCCTGGTCTCCCTTTGGAGATTCTTAACCAGTCTGATTTACTTAAGCTTATTTCCTTACAGATGCCGTGAGTGTCATGTACCCTCAAGAGACATCTAGGATGCAACTAAAGTATTGCTTGTAGCCCTCTTTTTTTAGGTTTAAGATCCATCTACGATCCTGAAAATCTTCAGATTCGGGACATACGGCTTAAAGTTCCTCCCAGAGGACTTATTCCGTGCATTTTGTGAACCTAAATTCCATCAAACCTGGCCGGGTTTAAGCTCTCGACTCTTGGGACTAGCAACATAAACACTAGACCACCGCAGTTTTATGGAAATTGTAAATAACATGTCTTACTGAATCCTGATCAAAACTTTCTAGATTCGAAACTGGTGTCTTCTGTTTCCTTATTTTACGGGAATTTGAGAAGGATGGGCCCGCATTGTCAGTATCTGATACCTCAGTAGGTTTACTGCACTAATTCAGAATTCTTCCTAATGTAACTTTAGAACATTCAGTTGCCTTATTTATTCTTATTCGTACTTGTTTTTTTAATTTTACGATCCTCGTTCTTCCGATTCTTGTTTCATAAAAGTATGAACGTTCCACATCAGTTCCCAAGTTTGGATGTGCAATCTTTGCCCTCATTTAATTTATTGGGTATAGGTGGTATTTCATATACCATCGTGGTCTCATTGCCTCGTATTCAGCGGGCCTGTGTTATATTCCTGGTCGAGACAGGATTGCAGGGTGAGCTTTTTTTCGGGTTTTTTTCCTCACCTGTAAGACAAGTGTCGCGAAGCTTTAAGGTCCGAATAATCTCGAACAACTTTTGCCCTTCATAAACATCCTATGATATTTGCCTCGTTTCTCATGTTTGTTTGAGTGAATTGTATGTATTGTCTTAAATGTTGATGCTGATTCCTCATTGTAGAGGTCCTCCATGTTCATGTGTGATCAAAAAAGTATGAATGTGATCCAAAGAATAAACGTCCTTTCCCGACAAGCCTTGGTAGCATGGGACACATAAACGTATATAAGGAGAGAGAAGTTAAACTAAGAATAAGAAAAATGTGTGGGATTTAAATTTAATCACTAATTACAACATCCCAACATTAACTGTATCACTAATGTATTATTTGAGACTGACAGTACAATATTATGGCAAATAATGTAATCACATGTACACCGTTATTGCACCATACCCACTCTAAGGGTCTCATCATGTCTCAACCTAAATTGAACAAGTGTAGAAGGGATATACAATATTTCAGCGTCTTGTTCGTAAGAGCCGCAAAGCTAATTCAACCTGACTACGGCAAGAATATGTCAGAATATGCTTTACATAATTCTAGGGTATTTTAATTTGAAATAATTTACTTGACACTATTTCGGTATAAATAAGTATTCGGTTTCAAGACTATATGACAAACCCCAGTTTCTTTGGATTGTGTATCCTTCACACTTTCAAAATTCAGTTTTCCCTGTTTTTCTAGATAAGCTACAATACTACGATACCTCTTCCGAGCTAATTCTAGTTGCAATGTCATGGGTCGAATAATGGTTTACCTTTAAGCGTGTAATAAAATGTAGTTTGCTCTCTAACACTCCAATTAAAGGAAATAAAAATATATATTATCTAGCACATGTCTATACAAGTTATAGGGAGAATCTTAATATATATATAGGCCTATATATATATATAATTACAATTTTAATAGTGTAAATAAATAAATTCATTGGTTAATTCTTAAGCATGCGCAACATAGAATACAATATAATTTCAACTGTTCTAAATGGTTATTTCTCCTACAGAATTTTTAAAGCAATAAAAAGGAAAAACTTTTGAAAATGTGAAATAATTAAATTGTTTTGAATGTTTTCAAACAGTTTAGTGAAAAATATCCTACACCAGCCATTGATGATGTAAATATAACAGCAGAATTTACAGGTAAATTAGCATGGAGCATAAATTCTGCTCGTAATGAAATTGTTAATAAAGGATATCTATCGACATCATAGAGAGAAAAAAAAAGTCTGATTAGGTAGACCCATATAATTATAATGTTTGTCACAAATAAATAAGGAATCGAAGTTCTTTATTATTGGTACAATCTTATCTTGAATTCAGTCTTATTTGCCTAAGAACAATGGTTGACGGAGTAATACCTTATACATGTTTGTATCGGTACAACTGGAACTTAGCTCAGAATTAGTATAAAAATATGTACTAGTGCCTACGAAGCAGTCCGTTAGGAATGACTTGTGACTTTTTAAAAGTAAATAATGAAAATTGGAAAAGAAATCACAGCTGAAAAAAAATGTCCACTCTTTGTAAGAAAGTCGAGACGTATTCCGTGAAACTTCATTCCCTCAACCCATTCTCTTGTGGAAACGAACTTTTCTTTATCTGAAAATACTTACAACTTACACGAGGAACGCGTCATCATAATGCCGATTTTCATTCTTAGGCGGATATTTCGATCCGTAACAAGGGGTTGTCTGAGCTAATTGAACATCACGCTTTAACGATGACTTAAACGATAGGATAGGATTGCAGCCCTGAGAGCTAAGAAGATCGACCTAATTTACAATATATATATAAGCCTTGCTTCATTTATTCAATTATTTTATGTAGTTATCTCGTCCCTTTATTTTTTCATGTCTGTATGTTGTTCTTCACCTACAAATCGAGGCATGAGCTGCCAGTTATGTGATTCAGAGAAAAATAATCTCCCGACAGGTTGTGTTCCTGTAAGGCATATCTCTAAAAGGAAGAGGTTAAACGAATATGAGATAAGAGAGAGGCGCAGGTATGTATATATATATATACATGAATTTAACTGCTTACAGAGGGGTATTATACAAGTAATTTGAGATAAGGAACCAATGGTCTACGAGGGAAAATGGGCGCGTTATGGGGAATCAAAGCAATCGGAAATAGATACAGATAAATCAAAAGGAGCGCAAAGCAGGAGAGAAAATTATATTAGAATAACTTCAGATCTTAGTATCAATTACGAGATCCTGATTGCTAACAATTCATCATCAACGTTTATGAAATATTGGGTTATCAACTTCCTTAAAATGTCGAACTTAGCGGATGATTGCACGCCACTGCACTGCTTACAGTAGAATCGGTGCAATGAGATCCTTAGCTTAGAGTGAAACACGCAGCATCTGTGTAGTTAACACGTGGCTTAATGGTTAAAGTGGTGAATTTGAGATTCGAACACTGGTGGTTCAAATCACGAGTTCTCTTGCGTATGTACTCTGATATGTTGACATTGAAATTTGTTCAGTCTGGGCATGCGTAAAATACCTTTTACCAAATTGGTCATTACGTTAACGCCTGATTAGAAGTTACTTCAGTATCAGGCGCATTACATGAAAGCATCATGGAACAGTTATGCTGAACTTGCCGATATCCATCTGATTTATGGTGCAGCACAAGGTAATGATGGAAGAGCTGCTGCCCATGTATGCGGAGCGGTATCCGAATAGACACCATCCTCACCGAACAACCTTCGAGTCTGGTGATGGAGCATGGGATGTTGAAGGAAGACAGAGTAGACGCCGGTGAAAGACGTCGAATAAAATGCACTTCATAGGTGAAAGAGGATCCTTATTCTAGTACTCGTGCTATCGCACGTGTAATGGGCACGAACAATCAAAGTGAATGGGAAGTCCTGCACGAAGACCAGTTCTATCCCTTTCATCTGCAAAAAAAGTTCAAGCCTTACAGCCAGTGACTTCGCTTAACGGGTACAATTTTGTAATTGGGTTTTGCTGCAACCACCACAATTCTTTTCCTCGATGCTATTCACCGATGATGCAGTATTTAAGTTCTGAATTCAAAGAAGAGTCATGTGTGGGATTATGAAAATCCTCATGCTATATTTAAGAGGCGTCACCAGCAGAGAATTTCGGTGAACGTTTGGGTGGGCGTAATTTTTGACCACATCATTTGCCTCTACCTTCTTCGTCAGAGATAAAATGTTGTCATTTATAAGACGTATAGAGTACGTCCTACCTAGATTGCTAGAAGAAGTCCCTGTTCAGATCAGGATTAACACGTGCTTTCAGCACGATGGAGCTCCTCCCCATTTCTGCCAGAATGTGCTAAATCATTTGGATGAAGCGTATCCTGGCCGCTGGAAATAGGAAAGGCTACTTTAATTGTAGTGTGGCCACCTCGTTCTCCTGATCTTGATTATTTTTGTGTGGACACCTGAAAACACTGGTGTATGCGACCCGTGTTGATACAGATGAACTGTTAGTTCCACGCATAAGCGCAGCATTTCATGTGATCCGCGAGACACCTGGTATCTTGAACGGGATACGAGAATCCATTGGTCGCCGATGTCGTCTGAGTTGTGAGAATGTAGGTGGCCAATTTTGAATACTTTCTCTAATGCGTCTGCGTGTGCTTTACTTTTTTTTCTGGTTTACTCAAATTATTGTTTCTTATTTCCCAACAACATTAGGCCCATGTATGTCATGTGTACATACCCTGTACCTCTTCATGTTATTAAGCACTGTACTATCATTTATCTAAGTACATAAGTACTGTACAGTAAAATTGCATATTTCATTTGCAAAACTAGTATGTGCATTATTATTAAAACCTTTCAAATAATTATTTGTGCAATACGTAAGTAGACAGATTTGTAACTCATGTACTGCGCCGACATTCCAGTACCGTATTCTGTAAAATAATGAATAAATAAAATAATTGAACCAGGAGTAAATCTACGTATGTAACTGATTTACAACATACATAATAAAGGAAAAACGAAAAAAAAAAAGAAGGAAAAAAAAAAAAGAAAGTGCACACATACTGTACGGAGTTTCGAACGTGATGCCTTGGTAGTAAGAAGTTATAACCACTGAGCTATAAAGGCGCATACACGTTGCCACTTACAGTTTCTGTATCATATTATTTCCATTTTAATTTGAAATAATCAGTGGCGTGCCAACCATTTTACAAATTGAATCAATAACTTGGACATTTTTAATCCTAGACCATTAGTTCATTATCTCAAATTGCTTATATAATACCCCTCTATATGTAGTTAAATTTGTGCGGTATATTTCATTTACACCCTGTATATATATGAAAATTTAATGACAATGAAGGAAATGTTGAAGTGGCTGAATTCAAATAGAGGTGCAGAACGAAATTAAACGTAGCGCCTATTTATGGAAATGGATGCTATTATGCATCACAAGCACTTTTGTCACTCCAAACAAAATGAAAATTGTTGCTAGTGGCTTCCGGGATTGTTGACAAGTCATTTTTTCCTAGTTTCCCAATAAAGAGCTTCAAGTTTTCAGTATTCTGTTTTCTCTTATCTAGTTTTCTGCAGTTGACAAGGTGTTGTTTACAGTTGCGGGCAGCACCTCCACTGTGAGTTTCATCCTTAAGAGGGATTCTTGAAGGCAGTCATGCCTAAAATTAGCCGGAACTAGCTAAATGAAAAAACATATATATATAAAACTGTTATTCTTCCAGTTATATTATGAATGCGAAACATGGACACTACTTTAAGGAAGGCGTTGAGATTACGAGTATTTGAGAATAAAGTTCTTAGGAAAATTTGTTGAATCAAAGAGAGGATAACGGTGAGCTACATGAGCTCTACGGGTGTAATAAGTCTCGTAGACTGCGATGGGCAGCAAATGTAGCGCGAATGGGGAATGAAATAGGGACTTGGAAACTCCTTGTAGGAAAGCCAGAGGGAAATTCCTCAGTGGGTAGGTCAAGAATGAGGTGGGAGAATAACATTAACCACGATTAGAGGGAGGTAACTTATACGGGGGATTGGAAAAATTAGCTCGGGATAGAAATATATGGAGAGCTTATGTCCGCGCGACCATGAACCTACGTATTCGATAGTGCTAGATAGTTACATATAGGCTATATTTTAAATTCCACTACAGGCCATAGGAAGCTCTTGGGGTGGTAGGAGGTAAAGGCTCTCACATTTTCAAACAATCGACACGAAATGTCAGCCTGGTTGTCAGTCCCTTTACCCCCAGAACTCAGCCTGGTATTAATTTTAGTTAGAGGCTGAGTCGACCCAGGGTCATGATACAGCCAGATGGTTTTACGACAGTTTAAAAAATCCTGACCCCATCGAGACTCGAATTCCGACCTCCCGGTTTATAGCAATACACACACACACACACACACACACACACAGATACAGGGTTCTTCATTTATAATCTAACAGGCACAAGGCGTTTTCCTTTGCGCGGTTGGGTGTGCCACAGCCGGCTTTGCTCCTACATAAACTCCGCGCGAAAAACACGTATGAAAATGTTACTTTATAGAAGGTGCAACTATATTACTAAAACTAAAACATTGTAAGTGTACACGCCCATTGTTTAAAACCAGTATCAGTATCACGAATGCATTATTGTGAATGGTTTCTTTTATCATTGAATGGTGGTTTAATTGATCCACAGCTTCTGTTCTTTTCCGACAAGACGTGGTTCCACCTAAATGGTCGCGTCAAAACTCATAACTGGACATCTGAAAATCCACATAGTGTTCCAGATATCCCTCATTATGATAGGAAAGTTGGAGTTTGGTGCGCTTTTAACGCTAGACACATAATCGGTCCAATATTTTACGAGCAGACTGTACATGCAGAGAGGCACCGAAATTACATTTTGACCCCATTTTTTCATGAACTGACAGAAGAAGAGAAATCACATGTGGTTTTAACAAGATTCTGCTGCTGCTCATACAGCAGAGGAGTCCATGAATAAAATTAGGGAAGTGTTTCAAGATAGAGTGATTAGTGCTGGTGTATGGCCCTCTCGCTCCCCTGATCTAACAGTGTGTGATTTTTACTTGAGGGGTAACCTGAAAGACAAAGTTTACGAGACATTGGAAGAACTAAAACAAAACATTAGAAATGAAATTGGAAACATTAATAATAATAATAATAATAATAATAATAATAATAATAGCTTTATTTTACCTGGCAGAGTTAAGGCCTTAAGGCCTTGTCTACCACTCAACCAGGTTTTCAAAAAATAGTATTACATTTAAATTACAATACATATATATAAACGATTACAAGTTATGAATACAATACAATTAATATTTATAATGTATTTTGATTTACTCTAAATTTAACGAATTAAATATATAATATGTATATAAAAAAACTAGGAAAAGATTAATGACATAGTATAAAATTACATAAATCGAGAAAAATTAATTATTAGACAACAGGTAACTGTATAAGCGTGACTTAAAGGTGCCAAGTGTGCGGCAACCCCTGATATCTTGAGGAAGGAGATTCCAGGAGCGCGCAGAGGCTACTGTGAAGGAAATAGAATAGGAGGAACTGCTATGAAGAAGAATTGTTAGCAGACTGCTATCTTGTGACCTAGTGTCAACACTGTGGTAAGAGGATCACTTCTCAAATCTGGACGCCAGGTAAGTAGGAATGTAGGAATTCAGAAGCTTGAAAAGTAGTGAAAGAGAGTGCAATTTACGTCTGTCAGTAAGACGGAGTCAAGAGACGTTATTAAAGTGTTCGGAAATATCGTCATAACGGCGGATATTGAAAATGAATCGAACGCAAGCATTATGAACACGCTGCAGTCTCTGCGACAAGTCATAGTTTAGATCATTATATATAATGTCACAATAATCGAAGTGTGGTAACACAAGATTCTGCACAAGGATTTGTTTTAACGAAACTGGGAGAAAATTCTTTAAACGTCTAAGATAATGTATGATGGAGAAAGTCTTTTAGAAAGTCTTTTTACATATGTGTTTCACTTGTGTTTGCCAGGTTAAATTTGCATCTAGATGTAGTCCAAGATCTATTACTGAAGAAGAATATGGGATAATTATATTATTTATAGTAATGTTTGGAAGTGTAGATATGTCAAAGGTTGTAAGCAGTCTTTGTTGTCCCATTAGAATTACTTGTGACTTGTTAGGATTTAGATTTAGACCGGTACTTGAAGACCAGTTAAAGATGGATATGAGATCGTCATTCATTTTCGTCAAACTGTTATAGAGAGAATGAGGAGGTGAATGTAGGTAAATTTGGGGATCATCAGCATAGAGGTGATAACGGCAGTGCTTTAGTACAGTTGGTATGTCATTTATGTAGATTGAGAAAAGAAGAGGTCCGAGAACACTGCCCTGTGGGACTCCAGCCGGCACGTTGCGCCAAGACGAAGATCTAGAGTTTAATGAAACGTATTGTTGACGACCGTGCAGGTATGAGTCGAACCAGGATACAGCGCTGTCAGACAAGTGTAGGTGCTTGAGCTTTGTCATAAGTAAGTCGTGGTCTACTGTGTCAAAAGCTTTGCTGAAGTCAAGTAAGATTAAAGGAGTCAAATCACGTCTGTCCACGGCTTCACAGATATCTCAGTAATTTTTAGCAAAGCTGTGGTTGTGCTATGACCAGATCTAAAGCCGGATTGATAAGGATCAAGAGTTATGTTCCCTAGCACGTCCCGAGGGGGAACCTAGCATTCCTGTTCCTCAGCCGTATCCTGATCTCTCATCCAAGAGTCTGGGATTCGATTCTTATAAATTCTAAAAAATTATCTTTCTATAAGAATCTAATGTATGTATATATATATATATATATATATATATATATATATATATAATTTATAAATTATTCATCATATTAATTTTAATTTAATTATTAATAAAGAAAAACCTAGTTCCTAATTGCTTTGCTTTAAGAAATTTAATTTATATTTCTTTCCAAGTTTTCAAGTAAGAAATATAATTTCATATCTTATCAACTTGGTCTTTGATATAGTAAATAGACACATCCTGTGGTTTCTATTATTTAATAAACATGATATATTTTGTATTCTACTATTTACTCTGTAATGAATATACAATCACACTTTGTACTCTACCGTCTCCAGACCTTTTGGTCTGTAATGAGTATACAATGCCCTTTGCACTCTACAATTTCTAGTTCTTTCCATTCCCTCCTCTCTGACCTTTAATCTCCCATGACGTACCTAATTAGTGATGTTGTATGTATGATGTAAATGGTATGCTGTATGAAAGATATAAATTGTAAACGGCTGACAGCCGAGAGTTAGTCTTGATACAATGCACAACTGGTAAAGATTGCTGAAATAAAAAACATATTACTCGAAACTGCGAGTTTTCTTTCAGTAGCAGTAGAACAACAAACTTAACTCAAGGAGGTGATTTTCTTGGAGATATTCAGTCATTTGCTTATGTACAATATGTTCCAGGGCTTTAGATAATCTCGGAAGGATGCTAATCGGTAGGAAGTCATTACATTAGAGTGGCCCAACTTAATCAAGTAAATCAGAATGTGTTTTCCCAATATAATGCCTGTTTAGCCGAGAGTGGACGACATTTCCAGCATCTTCTATAAGGTAAGATTTGTATACATGCTTTACGCGCGGAGTTTATGTAGGAGTAAAGCCGGCTGTGGTACATCCAACCGAGCACAGGCAAAACGCCGTGTGACCGCTAGGTTATAAATGAAGAACCCAGTATATATATACAAACATACTTACTGGCGGACCTGGCAGACGTTGCCCTGCCCGAACGTTCAATTCTCGTGTCATGACCGGACGATAAAAATATAAATTGCTTTTTTACCATAAAATTCACTATTAAATAAGTTCGGAAGAACCATACAGGGACCCACTAAAAAAATCGGTTCCAGTCGTTGGGCAGTTTTTAATTTCGGGTTTCAAGTAAACCTCCACTTCTAATTGTCGGATTTCGCTCATTTTTTGATAATACCTACCTGAATTAACTTTAATACGATACATTGAGTTTCGTTGCGAAACGTCGAAAAATGTGACCGCTAGTGCGATTTTTAATTTTTCACTTCAGGTGAACTACTATACCTAATGGCTTTAGAGGGTCCAATTGTAAATGTAAACCATCGAGGGACCCAATCAGACACACACACAAAAACAAAAAATCATCAACATCGATCCAGTCGTTAGGAGTTCAGTGACTAACACGCGTAGGAAGAATTATATATATATATATATATATATATATATATATATATATATATATATATATTTCTTTATTAGGGTGTCCGGGACCAATATTAACAATAACAAACTATTATAGAACACGAAGTAACACTTTTTTTGTAATTCGATTTCTTGCAAAAGAGATAAATTCAACAAGTTTGTATAGCAATCAGTAAATTTCCAAATGGCACCTCTGGTTTCGAGGTTCACGGGTTAAAACGCGGATACAGTCGATTACTTTTTTATGGCATAGATATCCTGAGCATCGTTTCCTTCCATATTGTGGGAGAGGTCCATCTTGTTGGAAGAACAAACAAATCGAATAAACATGAGAATTTATGTAACTTCCCACAAAACTTAAAAATTACGTAATTCCATTGTTGTCACCATAAAACTTGTTGAGTTTATCTATGTTTTGCATATGAAAAGAAAAATGACCCCGTGAGGGTTTGCTGATCCCCCATCGGGCGCATCCCCAGGTGGTGGATAGGGGAATGCCTCCTAAATATAGGTGGTACCGGGGAAATGAAATACCCGAGGTGAACCAAAATCAGCATAGCGTCTGTTCCAGATTGGACGGCTATAATGGGCAGGTAGAGCTCGGAGCCGAAGAGAAGGCAATCTACCTAAGGGAATGCACCCTAAAAACAAAGCTGAAACAAGTTGGGAGGCTGTAAGATGGCAATCCCACCACCCAACTATATCTGCGCAGCCCTTGTAAGGCGGCCAGATGAATCTTCTATTACTAAAAAAGCGAAGGAGAAAGTCGGACGGAAACACTGATGATGGACCAGGCAAGAAAAGGACAATGATAAAGAATAATTTACTATTGGCAACATGGAATATAAGAGGGTTAAATAATAAACAGACAGAAGTTTTATATGAAATGAAAAAGAAAAAGGCAAATATAATGCTCTTAACAGAAACAAAGAAAAAGTTGAAAGGGACACAGGATATAGAAGATCACCTCCTTGTGTATCATGGTGTAGAAAGACAACAACGTGCATCGGCTGGAGTAGCTATAATGATAGACCCCATTTGGAGGAAGAAAATACATAGCTATACTTTTATATCAGAAAGAATAATTATTGTCAGGTTTAAAATACAAAGAGGATATATGACAATAATACGTATATATGCACCAGAACAAGGGAAAAAGAAAAAAAAAATTATAAAGAACTTCAAAAAGTAGTGATTAAAATAAATAAAAATTATTATATAGTTATTGGAGGTGATTTTAATGGAAGAATAGGGTGTCATCCTGTACCTGATATAATTGATACACAAGGAGAAACAAAAGAAAATGATAGTGGAAAAGAACTTCGACAATTTGCAATATTTAATGGATACAGAATTACTAATACCTATTTTAGAAAGAAAGAAATACTTAAGTACACCTGGTCGGCTAGAGGATTAAGATCAATTATTGATTATTTCTTGGTAAACAGAAAATTGATACCCTGGGTCACAGATGTAAGAGTATATAGAGGTTTCGACGTAGGAACAGATCATTTTCTCTTGACATGTAATATAAAATTATTAGAAAGATGGAGGAAACCAACAACAAGGAAAATTTGCAATGAAGAAACATATAAAGTGAATTTATTACAAGAAGAAAGTATAAGAAAGTTGTATGCAAATAGATTATCTCAATATATATTACAGCGAGAAATAAATAATAATATAGAAGAAGAATGGAGCAACATCGATTGGGCACTAAAGAAAGCAGCATATGAAGTTCTAGGATTAAGAATATGGAATGACGAAATTAAAACAGTTATAGAGGAAAAGAAGAAAGCATATTTACAAAAGAAAACTGAAGAAACAAAAGAAATATATTATAACAAAAGAAAGGAAGCAAAGAAAACTGTTAGGAAATCCCACCAAGACACTTGGGATCGATATGTATCTAATATAGAACATGATCTACATGGACGACAATGGACTGCTTATAGAACAATTAAATATTTAAATAAATCAGAAAAAGAAGCTGCATATATACCTACATCAATATCAGAAGAACATTGGATAGAATATTTCAGAGACCTGTGGTACAACGAGAATGAAAACGAAGAAGAACCAAAATGTGAGAATTTGAAAGTAGATAAAATTCAAATGGAAGAATCGCTCAAATTAACAAATAATAGAAAAGCTAGCGGACCAGATGACATCAATTCAGAACTAATTAAATATGCAGATATATTTTTTAAATTAAGATTCTTGAATTTTCTTAATATGTGTTGGGAGAATCATAATATACCAGCAACATGGAGGCAAGGTATAGTAAAACCAATTTACAAGAAAGGAGAAAGAAACCAACCATCTAATTACAGAGGCATTACCCTCCTAAATAGTGGATATAAAATCTATGCTAGAATAATAGCAAAACGAATACAACGAATTACTGAAGTAACACTAGCAGAAGAACAAAACCGGTTCCGTAAAGGAAGATATTGTACCGATGGAGTATTTGCCCTGAATCAGATAATAAACAAAAAACAAGAAAAAACCTAGAAACACATTTGTTATTCATAGACTTAGATAAAGCATTTGATCAAGTAAACAGGGAATTATTGTGGAATATCCTAAAAGAAAAAGGCCTCCCTATTCAGATTATACAAATTGTACTATGGAACAAATATTTGTATTGACCCTCAGTTGACTAAAAATAAGACTTTTTTCAAATAAACCAAGGAGTACGACAAGGGTGTTCACTCTCACCTATATTATTTAATATTTATATGGACGATATTCTAAAAGAATGGAAGAAGGTTTTTAACTAATGAAGGAATATTAATTGATAATAAAGATAAAATAAATGCTTTATTATTCGCTGACGATGTTGTATTTTTAGCAGAATATGAAAATGAGCTCCAAATGTTAGCATATAAATTTAAATGAATAGCCAATAGATATAATTGTAAAATATCAATAAATAAGTCAAAAGTAATGGCATTTATTGGTAAATATGGAATTAGATAAAACATTGTACTGGATAACAAAATAATAAACAAGTATCACATTTCCAATATTTAGGATGTGATATAACCTATAGAGAAAATAAATATATAGAAAATAAAGTAAATAAATTTCAGGCTATTTGTGGAACCATGAAAAGAACCTTAGGTCGGAAAACAAGGAAAGATACGAAACTTAAATTATATAAAACAATGGCTGTTCCTTTGTTGTTGTATGGAAGTGAAAATTGGATAATGAAATCACGGGATAAACGCAGGATACAGACTGCGGAAATGCTGTTTTTACGTAATGTGAAAGGATGCACAAGAGCGGATAGAATAAGGAATGAAACTATACGAGAAGAATTAAATATATATAACATTGAAGATAAAATCAGCGAAAATAATAACAAATGGACAACACTTAATGAGAATTAACAACGAAAGAATACCAAAAAGAACCTTCCTGTATAATCCCAGAGGAACAAGAGATGTTGGCCGACCACGTAGAAGATGGGCTCCACTTTTAACTTCGCCGGAACAGGCTGCATAGCCTAAACCTTGTAGTAGAAGAAGAAGAAAAATGAATGCTTGAGTCGGGATTAAGCATTCATTTTTGTTTTCATATCATATTTGCTTTCATTGCCAAATGTCAAAAATAGATAGTTTCTCTCTCTCTCTCTCTCTCTCTCTCTCTCTCTCTCTCTCTCTATATATATATATATATATATATATATATATATATAGAGAGAGAGAGAGAGAGAGAGAGAGAGAGAGAGAGAGGGGGAGGAGGTTTTTACAACTCGAAAACTTTAATGTTCATATCACTGGTTCCTATTTCAATACTGTTTGTTTGAGGACACAGTTAAAATGTAGCAGTGTACATGCATTTACGACTTGCATGTGAATTTGACAGCCACAGTTGTCACTGATTGTTTTCAGTATTATCATAACTGCATTAAATGTGGAGATAAGTTAATTGCTTTTGATTGCACCCCAACAAACAGAATGTGGTGGTCGTGACTTGGATTACAATAGTGTCATACGCCAGTTGTTACCTGGATTTGACAGTACACAAACTTAATGTTTGGTAATTAATCGTCTGAACGCTTGGCGAGACTCAGTTGTCTCAGAATAGTCGCTCGCTCCTTGTGACCGCGGTGCTATGTGCCTGCCGCCATATTGGAATTCCGAGATAACATTGTCTCGCTGTTCAAAAGAGCCGATATCGTTTTATAATCCCTTCATCTATCTCGTTATTTGTTCAACACTCCACATCAATTAGAAATAAATACAGATGCCACCGTGTCACTGATAAAAATGTCTCTCTTATCACGGATTTTCCTTCACCCTAGCCGGATATTACTATACAGTTAACCCTGCAAGAGAATGATAAAATACATTCTCCATGGCGCGGCCTACAAGCCGACTGCTGGCCTCACATCCACATTGTTAATAACAGAGGTAGACGATCATCCAGCCAGTGTAGGGGTGATATGTGGTCAGCATGTATAGTCCCCCAGCCGTCACAGCTGCTTTTCTCAACGTGGAGCCGCTACTTATTGTAGCTACCCAAATTCCTCACGATGCTGGGTGGGCACAGGTCTCATACTGGCCTAAATTCCATGAGAAAATTCCTTCCATCATATGGACTCGAACCAGCGCAAGTCCCGTAACACTGCTCCGAGGCATCTTGCCTTAACCACTCGGCGCGGGACGCTAAAATACATTAATATAAAGTCAAACTGACTTTTATAATTATTACTTAGTTTCTTACTTTGACTATTTAACTCATGCCCTAAATGGGAGTCAATGACCAATCACGTTTAAATGATTTCTGTTTTACAACCAATCAGAGTTGTGTTTCACGAAATATTTATCAGTGTTATATTTACCCTATTAAAGAAAGCTCCTCCTTTTTAATATTCTGAACAGGTCTGACCATTATTTTGCAGCAACGGAGCCTGTAAGAAATACGGCTACCAGATTGTGTATATAGTGCATAGATGTCAACACAGGAGTTAATATAAAAACATTTGTAGCAATTTATTATACCACCAAAAAAAGAAACCACTGTTTGCACTTTCTTAAATGTATTTTTTCCCAGGTAATAATCCAGAAAAATATAATTGTCATATTTACATCATACGACATCAGAAATGAATTAATATACAGTTTGATGTGTTTCATTTTTTCTCCACTAGAGAGCATTCTTACAATATTGCGTTCCTTTGACAATAAATAGTATGATCTGGTTGCAGTTATAAACAAAAGAAGCAGATGAAGCGTACCTATCGTTTCTCATTTGTTTTCAAACATCGCCGTTTACATTAAATATATACATAATTTAAAATAACTATAGTTAAATAATGATTTGTGAGTAAACAGCATAATTTTATTCGTTAAATAGTCCTAACAAATGCCACTCTTGAGTGAGTCGTGAATTTATCGATAATTTGGAAATCACTCGTGGCATTACTTATGATAATTTTTTATAAATCCATAGCGTGGAATATGGAGTAACGTGAGCCGTGCACTCCATATATAGATAGAATTGTGGAGGAATATATGACAACATTACTCAGACTAGCCTCATGGGATAGTGGTTAAAGCATCTGACTACTAGTCATGGGGTCTCGGGTTCGATTCCCGGACAGACACCAGGACTTAGGGGATTGATTATTCCTGTGATCACCCAAGGCCGGGATTTAGACTAACTTTAGGTTTAAGAACTCTATTTCATCATTATTCATCATCTGTGATATACTCAGGATAATGTACTGTAACTACGCATTCCAGGTGTCCCTACTTAACAAATGGGTTACAATTCTACCAATGGAGAGAATACCAGAAGTGTCGTAAAGATAACCTGATGGTATCGGCAAAAAAAAAAAATGCTGCACGTGGGAACATAATAGCTGGAGCTTATGTTAGGCCTATATGTATAACCTATTAAGTTGCATTCGAATGCTAGAAACTACACTAAGCTTTACCACACTTCTTAACTCAAATTATGACCTAATTAAATTTATATTGACTATTTATATTTAACTCATACCCCAAATGTGAGTCATTAATCAATCACGTTTCAATGAATTTTGTTTTAAAACCAATGACAGGCGTGTTTCACCTCGCTCTTTATTGATTTATTTTACCATCTCCTGCTTATGTTGTACCGAAATCAAGATTTCGATACAGGTATTACGTCATGCTGCGCAACATATACGTCATCGTGTCTCCATTTCGTCCGTGATCTTTGTGAACAGTGCCAAATTTTCTCCTACCTACCCCTCCATTCCTACTATGCACCGTGTGCTATCGCGCATACTCCCCTCTCCTAGTGAACTCTCATATAGAGCTTTGTTTTCTAACATCAGATGATCATCAGTTTATCTACCGTTGGAGTCAGGTCGATATAGCTCAAGAAGAGCTTGTTTGGATTATTAGTCATTTAGGCCAGGGTGGGGCCAAAAGGAGTATGTACCCCAACCCTTGGCTGGACTAGTGTGTATGTTACATTGTATGGATGGTTTCTTAATATTGTTTTTTATATATAGATGATCGATGATAGTATTATGTTCTTTTGTTAACTTAATTTCTATGTCAAACTATTATCTTTTATTTATTTCATTGTTATATCTGACTGTTTCTTCACTCGCATTAAACTTTAGTTATCTATTTTACATAGTTATGCCTATTGATTTAGTAGCTAGTCTAAGTCAGATATGAAGGTAAAATTCCAAAGCTTACTCAAACGTATGCGAGTTCCTCTTTCCTTAAAGCTTCCACGATTATAGCCTGTAGCTTACTACATATTGCATTTAATACACAATTGATCTTCTTGGTGATACAATATTAAAATATATATACAGTCAATATGCCCATTTCACCAATAAATGTTTAAAATGGTCAACAAGTTTCTACAGCCAAGCTGTCATTCTCAAGACCAGATATTGACTGAAGACAATATAGATAATAAATAAAGATACAAATTCAGTTAAAAACAAACTACGTCACATGACGCAATCATTCACAAGTGAAAGTAAAACATAATAAAACTAATCCTCTTTTTTATCAATTAGAGAAAAGAGGGGGCTGTACGGAATAGGGCCTTTGTCTTTGTTCATTATTTTATCCTTATTTTTATAAATTTCCAAACTTTCAAGGACGTTAAGGAATTTGAAATCCCTGACCGAACGAACCAGCCTAAGATTACTTTTGTTGTTGATAGCGTGACCGTACTCAGAAATATGCTGGGCAACTCCAGATTTTTCAATTCTGTTGAGTCTGAAATGGGCAATATGTTCATTAAATCTAGTTAAAATGGATCTTCTGGTTTGCCCAACATATTTCAAGTCACAGTCATTGCATGCAATTTCATAAATCCCGGATTTCTCTATACAATCGACTTTATCTTTAGGGTTTCCGAGTAAACTATTTATGTCAAAGTGGAAGTGAAAATCAATTTAGTATCTAGTCCTTTGAATATCTTGTTCAAACCTCTAGTTAAAGAGGGAACGTACGGCATAATAGCAAAATTAGCTTTATTAATAGGAGAATGGAAAGCTGTAGAATCCATAACAAGTTTTCTAAATTCAAATTTACGAATCAACTTATCAATAATATTTCCATTGAAACCATTACACTTAGCTATATCTTTAATGGTTTGTAATTCCTTATTATATCTATTTTTACTTAACGGAAAAGTGATAAGACGGTGAACTAAAAAATTGAAACTGGCCATTTTATGTTGATTACAATGGTGAGAATCTGCCGGGATATATCTAAATGTACTGGTATCTTTTCTATAAATATCAAATTCCAATCTATAATTGTTTCTAATTATTATCATATCTAAAAAAGGCAGCCTTCCATTCTCTTCCTCTTCATACGTAAAATTTATGCTGGGAGTTCGGTCATTTAATATTTCAACAAATTCCTGTACATTGCATTTTTTGGTATCAAAAATAGCAAAAATGTCGTCAACATATCTGAGCCAGACCCTTGGAAAGTAATCTAATTCCTTCCCAAGCTCCGTCTCAAATCTGCTCATAAAAAGATCAGCTAGGAAAGGAGACAATGAATTACCCATTGCCGTTCCCTCCTTTGTTCATAAAACTTATTGTTAAATTGAAAAATGTTCTGATTCATGCAAAGTTCCGTTAACTTGATATATTGATTGACAATATGGGGCTCCAATTTATTCTGTAGTAGTAGGTCTTCCAAGAAACTCAGCGTCTGAGGTATAGGTATACTAGGAAGAGAGATTTCACATCAAAAGAAATCAAAATCTCTCCATCCTTCAGCTCGATATTCTTGGTTTTCTCAATGAATTCCAACGAATTCTTAACAGCAAAGCCGGACTGTGGTAGGGGTAGATTACCAAACTCACAACTCAACCATTTAGAAATATTATAAGTGGGTGCAGATATAGCTGAAACTATAGGTCTAACTAATTTTCCGGTTTGTGTATTTTTGGTAAACAGTACAATTTAGGTACCAGAGGATTCGAAATATGCAATTTGCGTTTTAATTCTTTAGTAACCAGATGATTGCACGAATTCACAACATTAGTTACGTCCCTGATCATTTTAGGTAATGGATTTTTATTAACCAACTGGTAAGGACCACATTAATCATATCATTAACACGATCATAGTAGTCCTGTTTATCCAAGACAACGACCCTATTCCCTTTATCAGCTTTCATGTAAAAGCAATCCCTTCTTCTCAAACCTTTAATGACTCTCTTGTTTTGTATATCAGTGCTATTTGATGATTTCTTAGTAGTAGCCAAATTCTTCGTAACGATCTGTTTGCTAAATTCTCTGATATATTGTTTTGTGGGTTCATTAAAATGTTTGATTGAAGATTCGATGCCAGCAATAACATTTTCAATTTCAGAATTGTGATCCGGTAAAGCAAATTTTAGGCCTTTATTTAACAACTGCAGTTCTTGGTCATTAAAGGTTTGTGAAGAGAGATTCTCAACAATACTGACCCTATCGGAGCATACCCCGGACCCTCCCCTGCGATCAATAAGTTTTTTCAATTTAATCTGTTGGGAAGAACGTTTTTTCTGAACCTTAAAATTGATCGATCGAAACATATTTCTCTGAAATTCACACCAGTCTAAAAATTCAAGTTCAGTAAGATGTGCTGTTAATATTTTCCATAGTTTATAAGATTGAATTTCCAATCTGCTCCTTTCGAATAAAGGTATTTAATTTCGGAATCTAGCCACTTTTGTTTGGTAAATTTGGTTATTCTCTCTCTGTTTCTACAATTTTTTGACACGTTTACTTGAATGAACTTTGGAAAAACTGATTTTTTTTACAATTCTTCAAAAAGGCAATGTCCAAACCAATGAAACTTATTTTCATACTTATTTTATGGTATAGATTGTGATCAGATTTCCTAGTCATCATATTGAAATCAGTCTAATAAATCACAATCTCGGTAACAATATCACTTACAAACACAGTGGTTATAAGCTGAACCTGAAGAAAACCGGAGAGTAGAATACCAAGGTGTGATTGAGTTTGAAGTTGAAGTTCGTAGTCGTTCAAAAGTCCAATTGTATTATCAAAATTATAACAGGTGATGTATTTGCTAACGATTAACAAATCCACTGTGTAGATGATTAATTATTAATAAAATCGTAGATTCTTCCCTGATGAAATATAACACTAGATTCCAAACTTAAAACTCACAAGCAGGGTCCGGTGCACAAATCCAACCGATGACAATATGTCAAAACATCAAATAATCGTAGCTTTATTATTTGTCAATAGTCAATAAAGATCGAATTGACCTGGATGTCAAATGTATTTAATACACAATTGATCTTCTTGGTGATACAATATTAAAATATATATACAGTCAATATGCCCATTTCACCAATAAATGTTTAAAATGGTCAACAAGTTTCTACAGCCAAGCTGTCATTCTCAAGACCAGATATTGACTGAAGACAATATAGATAATAAATAAAGATACAAATTCAGTTAAAAACAAACTACGTCACATGACGCAATCATTCACAAGTGAAAGTAAAACATAATAAAACTAATCCTCTTTTTTATCAATTAGAGAAAAGAGGGGGCTGTACGGAATAGGGCCTTTGTCTTTGTTCATTATTTTATCCTTATTTTTATAAATTTACCAGTTGGTTAATAAAAATCCATTACCTAAAATGATCAGGGACGTAACTAATGTTGTGAATTCGTGCAATCATCTGGTTACTAAAGAATTAAAACGCAAATTGCATATTTCGAATCCTCTGGTACCTAAATTGTACTGTTTACCAAAAATACACAAACCGGGAAAATTAGTTAGACCTATAGTTTCAGCTATATCTGCACCCACTTATAATATTTCTAAATGGTTGAGTTGTGAGTTTGGTAATCTACCCCTACCACAGTCCGGCTTTGCTGTTAAGAATTCGTTGGAATTCATTGAGAAAACCAAGAATATCGAGCTGAAGGATGGAGAGATTTTGATTTCTTTTGATGTGAAATCTCTCTTTCCTAGTATACCTATACCTCAGACGCTGAGTTTCTTGGAAGACCTACTACTACAGAATAAATTGGAGCCCCATATTGTCAATCAATATATCAAGTTAACGGAACTTTGCATGAATCAGAACATTTTCAATTTAACAATAAGTTTTATGAACAAAAGGAGGGAACGGCAATGGGTAATTCATTGTCTCCTTTCCTAGCTGATCTTTTTATGAGCAGATTTGAGACGGAGCTTGGGAAGGAATTAGATTACTTTCCAGGGTCTGGCTCAGATATGTTGACGACATTTTTGCTATTTTTGATACCAAAAAATGCAATGTACAGGAATTTGTTGAAATATTAAATGACCGAACTCCCAGCATAAATTTTACGTATGAAGAGGAAGAGAATGGAAGGCTGCCTTTTTTAGATATGATAATAATTAGAAACAATTATAGATTGGAATTTGATATTTATAGAAAAGATACCAGTACATTTAGATATATCCCGGCAGATTCTCACCATTGTAATCAACATAAAATGGCCAGTTTCAATTTTTTAGTTCACCGTCTTATCACTTTTCCGTTAAGTAAAAATAGATATAATAAGGAATTACAAACCATTAAAGATATAGCTAAGTGTAATGGTTTCAATGGAAATATTATTGATAAGTTGATTCGTAAATTTGAATTTAGAAAACTTGTTATGGATTCTACAGCTTTCCATTCTCCTATTAATAAAGCTAATTTTGCTATTATGCCGTACGTTCCCTCTTTAACTAGAGGTTTGAACAAGATATTCAAAGGACTAGATACTAAATTGATTTTCACTTCCACTTTGACATTAAATAGTTTACTCGGAAACCCTAAAGATAAAGTCGATTGTATAGAGAAATCCGGGATTTATGAAATTGCATGCAATGACTGTGACTTGAAATATGTTGGGCAAACCAGAAGATCCATTTTAACTAGATTTAATGAACATATTGCCCATTTCAGACTCAACAGAATTGAAAAATCTGGAGTTGCCCAGCATATTTCTGAGTACGGTCACGCTATCAACAAAAGTAATCTTAGGCTGGTTCGTTCGGTCAGGGATTTCAAATTCCTTAACGTCCTTGAAAGTTTGGAAATTTATAAAAATAAGGATAAAATAATGAACAAAGACAAAGGCCCTATTCCGTACAGCCCCCTCTTTTCTCTAATTGATAAAAAAGAGGATTAGTTTTATTATGTTTTACTTTCACTTGTGAATGATTGCGTCATGTGACGTAGTTTGTTTTTTAACTGAATTTGTATCTTTATTTATTATCTATATTGTCTTCAGTCAATATCTGGTCTTGAGAATGACAGCTTGGCTGTAGAAACTTGTTGACCATTTTAAACATTTATTGGTGAAATGGGCATATTGACTGTATATATACATATTGCATGTTTAGCAATTCATTAAGGAAAGTTGAATTAATCTTTGTCTTTTATGGGCCCGGGCAAATATATCTTAATTTGAGCAATCTATGTTTTCTATTCAAAATATTTATCATAAGTAATGCCACGAGTGATTTCCAAATTATCGATAAATTCACGATTCACGAAGTGAGGAGTGAATTTATCTAGGGAATTTGGAAATCAAAAGCGGCATTTGTTAGGACTATTTAACGAATAAAATTAAGCTGTTTACGCACAAATCATTATTTAACTATAGTTATTTGAAATTATTTATATATTTAATGTAAACGGCGATTTTTGAAAACAAATGAGACACGATAGGTACGTTTCATCTGCTTCTTTTGTTTATAACTGCAACCAGATCATACTATTTATTGTCAAAGGAACGCAATATTGTAAGAATGCTCTCTAGTGGAGAAAAAATGAAACACATCAAACTGTATATTAATTCATTTCTGATGTCGTATGATGTAAATATGACAATTATATTTTTCTGGATTGTTACCTGGGAAAAAATACATTTAAGAAAGTGCAAACAGTGGTTTCTTTTTTTGGTGGTATAATCAATCGCTACAAATGTTTTTATATTAACTCCCGCATGCGGCATGTGTTGATATTCATGCACTATATATACAATCTGGTAGCCGTATTTCTCCAGGCTCAGTCACTGCAAAATAATGGTCAGACCTGTTCAGAATATTAAAAAGGAGGAGCTTTCTTTTATATGGTAATTATAACACTCATAAATATTTCGTGAAACACGACTCTGATTGGTTGTAAAATAGAAATCATTGAAACGTGATTGGTCATTGACTCCCATTTGGGGCATGAGTTAAATAGTCAACAACAACATTGATATGATCCAGCACCAATACGGTGCAATCTTTGGTAGCAGTAAGCGTGGTTGCGTTAACCGCCACAATATAATAAAGAAAGCTCCTCCTTTTTTAAAATTCTGAACAGGTCAGAGCATTGTTTTACAGTGACTGACTCTCCAAGAAATACATTGAATACCGTATAGCAAATAATGATTTTATTGAATTGTTTACTAAAAAAATAAAGTAATATTCTATAATGTTGGTTATAACATACAGTTTGATTTGTTTCATTTTTCACCACTAGGGTGCATTCTTACAACATTGCTATCCAGTGGATTATCGCTGAATGTGATCCTATTTGCCAATAAAAAATATGATTAAGGAATACAGAAATGAAACATAACCAAACATTTCTGATTTGTTTCAAACATAACTATTTACTGTACTGACTTAGGCTTTCACTTCAAGCTTCGAGAACACGGCCTTGCAGCCCGGAAATCTTCTTCAAGATCATCATAGCCATTTTCATTAATTATATAAATATTTTGAAACATCACGCAGGGTTGACAACCCGGCTGACATTAAGTGCCGATTGTCCAGAAAAGTGGGAGCCCTAACCTCCTACTACCCGAAGGGCCTCCTGAGGCCTGTAGTGGGATACCTTTACCTTTATCGGTAACTATATTTAAATAATTATTTTTTTGAGTAAACATGTTAATTTTATTCGTTAAATAGTCATAACAAATGCCACTTCGTGACTCGTGAATTTATCGATAATTTGGAAATCACTCGTGACATTATTTGTGATAATGCTCTAGTGCAGTGTTAATTTTTTGATCGCGGATCACTTTGTATTTAAAAACAAATTAGCAGATCCTCAAACATATCCCATTATAATTGATAAGCCTCCGCAGTCCCCAATGAGTTGAAATGTTAACGATCTGAGTTGTTAAAGAGCGTCGTTGAATAAAGTACTATTACTACTATCACACATTGTGATCTCTTTACTTATAAATCATCGAATCCTTAGATTTGTTGAGGTTCACTAATAAAACAAATATTCATATTATTAATTCCACTGCAGGCCTTAGGAGAACCTCGGGGTAATAGAAGGTTAATGCTCCCACCTATCTAGACAATCGGCACAAGATGTCAACACTGCGTAATGGCCATATTAACCCTCAGAAGGAGCGTCTGGTACTCATTTCCGTTACAGGCTAAGTCGACCCCGGGGTCATGGTCCCATAATGGCCGAATTCCATGAGAATTTCTTTCCCCACAGGGGTTCAAACCAGCGCAAATACATTTAAAATACAATTGGTTGGAGTATTTTATGCATAATTTAGGAGTCCCAGTGTAGTTTTATTAGCTTACTATGTAAAGTTTGAACCACTGGTTTGAATGATATAATTATTTTCTATGGGCCAAAGTTAAGCTGGAGAGGGTTGTATTACTATATAAACCAGATAGTCAGTATAGGCCAAATAAATATTTTGAATGACACCTGCGAGAAAACAAGCTATAGGCTTAATGCTAAATATATAAGTGTAAGATTGGCATCTGCCTAGCACGACTAATCAAATATTTTATGTTCAGAATTTTATTATTCTAAATGTCGCGGGTCACAGAAAATACTTCAGCAGCCTTACATCGAGCTCTTGCTTCCAGGTATAACTTACATAAAAGTGATCCCACTACAGGACTCAGGCCCATGAATATTAAGGCTCCCACCTTTATAGACAATCGACACGAGATATCAGCCAGGTTGCCCCCAAGAACAAGCGTCAGGTATTCATTTTCGTTAGAAGCTCAGTCGACCCCATGGCCATATTGCGGCCAGAAGGTTTAGGGCGGTTTAAAAATCCTGAATCAACCAGGACTAGAATCCCCGACCTTCCGGCTTGTAGCACATTGCCTTAACCAATTACGCATCGGCGTGCCTTACTGATAGTAAAGAATGCAAAATACTCACAGAGTATGTTAAGGGAAGCAGCCATGCTGGTTAGGGAGAATCCCGTAGTGACATTCATAGCGATGCACTTGAATTCACCGCCGTCTCTAACGCGATCTGCACGCGTAATGTGCAGATTGGATCCTCTCTGGTATTTTCTGGTCGTATTTCCGATGCGCTGGCCGTTCTGCTGCCAGTAATAAGTGATATCGGCGTCGTTAGACACCTCGCACGCTAACGTCACGGGATGTCCAGCCACCACATCCACGTTGTCAGGATTACGCGAGAAATAGAAGTTATCCTGAGCGTCGCACCAACCTGAAACAAAAACAAAACTTCCGATTTCAGCTTCCAATGTCTTCTGAAAACAGTCTAAAACAAACCTGTTGAACAGTACTCCCAAGCTGTGATGATACTCCTCTTCACCTTCTTTACTTATCTGAATACAGACTAAAGCAAATCCGTTGAACAGTACTCCCAATCTGTGAACAGATATTCCTTCTCTTTGCCTTCTATATTTAATCATCTGAAGTAAGTTTAAAGCGGGCCAGTCAAATAGTACTCCCAAGATGAGAATAGATAGTTCACTTTTCCTTCCCATGTCTCGTTGAACCCAGAGTTCTCGAAGAATTTAAGCCAAAAGCGAATGCTTGTAAACTTATACGGGTGTTACAGAACATCGCCGACAAACTGTAGAAACGATGGGTCAAATGAGATGATAATTTTTTATTAAGGAACATATACCCCAAATACGTCTTTTATGAGTTCTGCGCATTGGTCAAGGATATCGGCAATAAAGTTCGGGCCCTGAAAAGGCTAAAGATAATTGTAGAAAAATACATTTTATTGAAAGGGATGTTCTGACAGTTGGTATTGGTCGACATATTTAATTATTATATAATGTTGCAGGTTTTATGAAAATTTGGATATTTACTGTTAGATAGGGGCTGGAAAGGGATTATTAATGGGGTAAAGAGGTAAAGAGGTGTAGATGGGATTTAGTGGCGCTAGGAATACGGAAGGAGTTCTCCATGTGTGAGAACTTGGGTTGCTCAGGTTGGAATACCGGTAGGCATGAGTTCTTATCTAGGGATTCCACGAGGACTTCGTCGGGCAGAATTAATGTGTAAATAGGTTATTTTAAAAGTGGTTTATTCTTGTCTGAAGCACACGAAATAATGTAGGACTGTACACTCTTTGGTTTGAATTACCTCGCACTGATCTCTAATCGGCGAGGTCGTCAGTTGTGGGTTTACCCCGTTAGTGGCTTTGTGTAATTGTAGAAGAGAAGTGACTTAAGTTTGTGTATGAAGTGAAGTGACTTTGTTTAATTGTATACGAGAAGTGACTATGTTTAAGTTTCAGAACGAAGTGACTTTGTTTAATTGTATACGAGAAGCGACTTTGTTTAAGTTTATGTATGAAGTGACAAGGAGAAGCCTCTTTCGCCTATTAGGTAAACTCGTTACTCCCACTACATCGATATCGTGGACCTGAGATCAGTGCTTAGGCACATATAACAAAACATATCATTGGTTAACGAACTCTCCTATTTTAATCATGGGGGTGTTACAAATTTATCATTGGCGATTTACCCCATCAGAGGTTGGACCTTTTTCCCGTGCTGGCTTCACGTACAGTCGGGTCACAAACATTAGCTAGGCTTGAGTTTTTCCTAGGCTTCAGACGCTATTCCCACACTTTTTTGCTAGCCTTGTTTGTCTCAGGGTAAAATCCCCGCTTGTAAATTTAGCTAATGGGTTATGGATGTCCACAATAAATCAGTTAACTGCAGGCTTAGAAGATATTTCTACTCAATCTGTCGAGCAAAGGATTTTGTCATTACTAAGTTATTATCATGTGTCAGCCACTTCCGTCTTAACAAAAGAAAGGGTGACATTACCTGAGTTGTCATTACCCTACTTAATAACTAGTCATTTCATTCCATTGATACTGACCTCTTCGGATCATTTTATATGACATTTGCTCTTACATAATCAGGTTCCACTCGCTTCCCTGATCAATTTGAATTTAAAAATGACCTAAGTCCAATAACTGCTTCGTTCAATGATATTCTAATTGTATCTGATTTTTATTGCCAATTGGGATTTATTTATAGAGTTACTCAGGAGGCTGAGTGAATGACTTGCCACAGGGCCTATCCATAAAGTTGACTTGGAAAATTCTATCCGTAGGAAATTATATCAATGAGAGACTTGATATTCGTGCGTAAGTAAAGATTCGGTCCTGTATTTCATTACATGTATCAACGACTCAACTCTGTCGAGCATGGCAGGATTATGTTTGAAATGGCGAAACGCAAATTGATTCGGGTAATCAGCTGAGCTCTGGTGGCAACTCGTCCAACAGGAACTGCTTGTCCAATCCAGTATTTCCTAATGTAGACGGTTAGTTGAGCTCTCGCATCAATAATGAAGTGTGTTAGGGCTAACATTATATTATCCAACAAGTCCGGAAGTCCGATCTCAAGGAAGTCTATATAAGCTGATCAAGTTAATCTTGTTGGCAGAATTACATGTCCTTGCAGGTGAATATCACAATTTAAGCCCATGGGTCGATGAAAGACCTTTGTTGATAATTTCGAACAGCAATCGTATAGGGAGAGGGGCTCGGAAGTCCCTGATGTATATATTTCTGCAATTAAAATTACCACCACTCTTAAAGTAAGACTAATCTATGAATGACACGTGATGGGGAAGGCTGTATCGTTAGGAATGCGATGAAAAACCACCGTATGAATTGCCTAGGAGGTGTAAAATTTCCTAAGCCTAATGCTTGAACCAAGCCATGCTCCTGCAGTAATCTCCAAATGGATAGTAAACTAACCTCCCACACAGCATGATCCACAGCACACGAGCTGGTTGAAGATATCGTCAATCCTCGCATCGCTCCTTCCACTACATATATGCTGAGGACAATGGTTTACCGTCGATGGATTGGAGGAAAGGTACTATGCTGTGGATTGTCTTTTACATGACATAGTGGGCACCTTGACCAATGCTCAGAAGTCATAATGAGAGTATATGTTTCTTAACAAATACATAATATTATCTTCTCTTATTATCTATCATTCGTAAACAGTGTAGCCCTATATAACCCAACTGCAGATCGTATCACGCAAAATATAGATTAAAT
Source organism: Diploptera punctata (assembly GCA_030220185.1). NCBI lineage: Eukaryota > Metazoa > Arthropoda > Insecta > Blattodea > Blaberidae > Diploptera > Diploptera punctata. The sequence goes on from JASPKZ010010257.1 coordinate 835,024, forward strand.
AATAGTAATAGTAGTAGTAGTGGTGGTAATGATAATAATAGTAGTAATAGTAGTAGTAATAATAATAGTAATAATAATAATAATAATAATAATAGTAATAATAATAATAATAATAACTCAATTTCACTATCGAACCCGCATTTTCATGGACGCGCCGACGTAAGTTCTTCATACATCCCTTTCCTGAGCTAATGTTTTCCCATAAATCATGGTTAATGCTATTCTCCCTCCTCATTCTTGGCCTGCCAACTAGGCCTCTTACGAGTTTACCTACGAGTTTCCATGCCCATCTTTTATTCCCAATTCGTGCCCATAGCAGCCCACGAGACTTAACTGTTGTTATTAGGCTTATAGGCTATCTGGTTTCCTACAAAGTTCATATAGCTAGTATTAAGTAGTCTTCTCCATTCAATGACTATGACATGTCCTCCATGGTATGTTTACCTTGTCGTGGTGGAGTGACTTGCGTGCTTGAATGACCCCGACATCTATGCCGGTGGTAGCATTGCTGCCGAAAGGGTGACCCATGCCGGACAAATCGAAGGTAATAAGCCAGACGAAAAAAGTAGCTTGGTCGAACTTTCAGCGTAAAAATATATCCGTCAGAAACGAGAACATGGGATCCACTGGGCTAAACATTTCCGGAAGTAAAATAGTCCCCCATTCGGTTCTCCGACCGGTGACTACTTCAGGGAATCCATGGCAAAGGTTACGCCGGCGGTAGCATTGCTGCCGAAAGGGTTACCCAAACCGGACAGCCAAAGGAGATAAGCTAGATGAAAACAGTACCATGGTTTAAATAGTGATGATCTTTCACTGTAAAAATTAAATCCGTCAAGAAACGCGAACATGGGATCTACTGGGGTAAAATTTTCCGGAGATAAAAGTCTCCTATTAAGTTCTCCGGGTGGGATTACCTCAGGGAATCCATGGGTAATTCCATACCAAATCATCCAGGAAAAATAAAACGGTGTTCTAAAAAAAAGTTTGAAGTGTTTTACAGAATCTCGGTAATTAAAAACCTCGCTATCGCTTTTTTAAAAACATTTTCCTCGCTTCTGTAAAAACCACTTCCCAACCTCGCATCGTAATATACTATTTTGCGCGATAGCGCGTTTGGTCGTACTTACAGCAATGGCGACCAATGATTGAAAGTTTAACTTCCTATATTTCGGGGTTGCCAACCTAAATAACTACACTGTAATATTACACATTACAAACACTGTGCGGGAAGTAAAACCACTGCCCTCTATGTATACTAAGTACAATGTATATCCAAAAATAAAAAAAAAATATAGTTAATGACCAGGCAACTAAAACCTATGTCAGCCATAATGGCTCAAGCGCCATAGACTTAGTATTTATCAATTCCAAATTTAAATCATTGAAACAAAACATCATCCCAGAAGTGGAGAGGAAGCACCTGCATGTAGAAACGACACTACAGCTAGAGAATGTAGCAAGGAAGATATCAGAAAACCCAATCAAACTACGCAGGAAAGCATTGGACAATGTCAATACTAAAACAACAATATTAATACAAACTAAAACAGCGAATGAAGCAGCATCTCTGATAGAAGAACGATTCTAAAGACCACTCATACACTAGATAATATAAATCGAAATTCTAAGCCATGGTTCAACAAAGAATGCTATGAAGCCAGAAGAAAAGCCATCAACGCTATGAAAAAAGCAAGAACAATTGGATCAGCGGATGAGTTGGACTTATACATTAGACTGAGGAGGAAGTACAAAATCAAGATAAAAGAATCACAGAGGATATTCTGGGAGGAAGAGCAAAAACGGTTAATTGAAATGGCTAAGCAAAATCCATACAAAACTCTTCGTCCAAAGCAACCGAAATTCCCAAGAAATGTCCCAATGGAGGTATGGGAGAGACATTTAAGTACAATCTTGCAAGCTAGAGACACACGCCCGGTAAGCTCTACAATGACTCAGGTCCAAATACAAGAGACAGAATTTATCACAGAAAAAGAAGTAATTCACACTATTATGAATTCAAAAAACAATAAAGCATGCGGTCCAGATAACATATATAATGAACACTTGAAAACTACACTCCCTGTAATAGCGAAACCACTCACAGCCCTCTTCAATGAATGTCTAAGACAAGGAGCTATACCAGATAGATGGAAAACGTGAAAGGTAATAATGCTATACAAGCCAAAAGGCAATACGGCCGATCCAAATGCATACAGGGGCATTGCCTTAGAAAATACTCTTCTCAAGACCCTTACAACATTACTATGCAAGCGTCTTAGATGCATTATTGATGAGAAACTACCAGATTCACAGTTTGGATTCAGAAATCGGAGATCAACGACAAGCTGTACATCGTCTCCAATCTGATATAGAAACAACCATAGCAAACCCTGGAGGAAAGCTACATGCTATATTTATTGACTACTCCAAGGCGTTCGACACAATAAATATAACCATGCTAATGAAGAAATTGGAAAATGCTATAGGTCTAAAACACTACCTACTACCGCCTATTAGAGACCTCCTCACCAACAACTGGGTGGAAAAGGTGACGGTATAGACAAATCGAACATGAGACAGCAAACAGTTGGGGTACTACAGGGGGACCCGTTAAGCACCTTGCTGTTCATTTTAGCTACAGCGGTCATCATCAAGGTAATAAAACCTGACAACGTAAACCTGCTTATGTACGCAGATGACATGGTATTGACCTCAACTTCGGATAGTGATCTGCAGAAAGCCTTCAACCAATTAGTGGACTGGGCAAAAGAAAATGAACTGACACTAAATGAAGAGAAAACAGTCTCCATGACCTTCAGAAAAGGGGGCAGACGAGGCATTTTCTGTATTGGTGAAAAACACTAACATCAGTAACTAGCTTCACGTATCTGGAAGTCACTTTCCAAACACAAGGAAGCGTGTTTACACATCATGTATATGACAGAGTAAATGCTGCGATAAGAGCCATAAGCGACATTAAGTCAATAAACAGACTCTCACTAGAAACAGCCCTACAACTTTTTGACTTAAAGTTGATCCCGTTGCAACATATGGGTTAGAGAATATATGGGTCCATTTAAAGAAACAGAACCTAGAAAAATTAGAGAAACTAAAATCAACATACCTAAAAAGGGTGATCTGTCTCTCAAAATACACACCCTCACGACTTGTTTATGAACTCTCCAGAGAACCATTCTACATAGAAGAGCTGAGGCTAAAGTTCCTACTAGCAGTGACACCAGCTTACCAGGATCTCCTGCAAGAGCTCTACGAAAAGAAACGCAAAATATGGGAAGAATTCTATATTACTGATGCCATGACAAACCATGAATGGACAAGGATGGTATGAAATGCGCCACACAGTGACCCGACTCGCTGTGCATGAATTTCACCACAAGCTGTGCAGCAACCAGAGATTCCACGAGCCCGGCCCAGACTGCGTGTGTGCAAGATGTGGCGAACAGTGTGAGAAATATCATGTGTTAAAGTGTAGGATGAGATTAGTATCGTTGCTGAAACTCTGCAGTGACTAAACAACAATCTTCTTTGCACGTTGTGCGCATTTCTTATTTTATTATATACAAAAATACCCAAAAGGTGGTGTTAATATACATTATACGAAACAAATAGCTGGATTTTAAATGAACTGAACTTTATATTAAACAATATAAAACAATAAATACGTACTTGTCGCCATTTTATAACTGATTGGTATCACGGCCTCCTGTAGTTCCAACTAATAAAAATTGCCCACACTGTTAAGGTTAGTCAGTTGTTTATAATGAACCAAAATAGTTCCAACAAAGATATTAGTTTACTATTATTTATTATTTTGAAAACACCAACGCGCAAAAAATAATGTACAACGCATGTTTGTGAAGTGTTTTACAGAATCTTAGAAATTAAAAACCGCTGTCGCTCGGTTTTAAACATTTTCCTCGCTTCTGTAAAAACCACTTCCCAATCTAGCATCGTAATATATTATTTATCATGAAATTACATTTCCTGTAAAAATATATACATTTAGAAATGGTATACATTTGGCACAATATTTCATGGTCAAAATAAAGTCAAGAGAAGCATAATAATTTTACATCTTACCATCATAAAAATTCATTGTTCTCTATTTTTCAAGTTTTTCATTACTAATACTTTCTTTGTTCCATTAGGTGGTTGAATTTTCGATCTGCGATGTTCATATCTTTGTTATGAAAGTAACATAACCTTCCTGAGCCTTTTCTTGTGGGAGGGTCCATGAGAATTGAAATGTTCTGTAATGGGATAAAACAAATAGTCTTTCTGATATGGCCAGTAAAATTATTTAGATGAACCAAAATAATGCATAAACTTGATTTGCACATCACGCTCTTCCTTATTTTTTGAAAGTACAAGACCAAAAAACTAATGGTTGTCATAGACACAAGCCACATAGGAGTTTGTACAAATTTGCACCAGAGTCTCTTGCTCAGAAATATTTTGCTTTCCAGAAATGTTAAAGTCCAAACTATAATTTGATTCAGAACTTATTCTTTTTGTACCTATCTCATGTTCCGACAGTGGAGAAAAGCAATGAAAACTGCGAGTACCAGGTAAGGTTTTCGTTGTGATAATTCTAGTTGTTGTCTGTAAGTGGATAAACTTTCTTTCTTCAACGAGGGGGGACACACACGATATATTCTCTATTCTAGATTGACAAAACTTTATCTACATTAGTGTTTGTATTGCCAGGATCAAGTTGCAAACTTTCCCTTATTAGAAGACGTTTCACTATTCCTCTTATATCATCCCATGAAGATTTACCGTGGCTCGTGAACAAAATAAATAAATAAATAAATCTAAGTTGAAATCGTTTTGAAGGTTGAGGCAAATAATATTGCATATTATCTTTTCTTAATTAACTCCTATATCTGGACAGATAAATAACGTGAAGATTATCACATTACAGTCCAGCAGGTCTCGAGGATGGTTACAGCCTACCCTCGGAAGAACCGTTAACTTGAGTAAATGTCAAATAAGATATTTCCTGCCTTTTTGTGTCTCAAGTTAAAATCAATACATGCGTAAACTTAAATCGGTTTATAACCATATCTAATTGGTAATGATGTCCCTTTTATATAAAAGTCCTACGGGCCAGAGAATGAAATTACCTTTGTCTGGCTTTAAAGCAATATTCTTTTCTTAAATTACGAGAACGGTCGCAACTGTCTCGTACTGAGATTAGTTACGCTCATTCCTCCAGTGCCGAGTATCACCCCCATTGAGCTGGACAGTCGCAGAGTCGATGTCCATATGTGTTGTTTAAATGTATACCAGACTTCCGGTCTCATTAGCAAATTATTTTAAGTTGGACCTAACTGATGCAACACATGATCCATGTGTTAAAACCCTACTTTGAAAGTAGGAGACTCCACAAGGTGATTTAAATATGCATCAAATGAAACTGTCACTCTGACCTGTTGCGTCCTGTCATGCACTGTATGTCACTTCATCTTCTTGGTCTCATGGCTAAAATTTTTCTTGAAAGATTATTTTAAGATTTTCATTTGAAGGACATTTACAACAGTGTCGAAATATACAATCTCTGTTGTCCATTGAACGAACTAAGTGAGTCATTAAATATTACTATGATTTAATCATGGTAACAGCCCAATTTTTTTAGTATAATTGGGAATTATATATTTGGTAAAACAAATTCGTAGCTATTTGTTGTTTAATTTATAGTGCGGTACCTTTAAAACTCAAGCGTAGGCCTATCGATAGTAAACAAATAGTTTATTTAAAAATATGTTTATACAACGAAGCAAATACAATGCCAAGTAGGTTGATGTGTCTTAAAATAGCAAATTGTAGATTAATTTTTAAAAAAAACTTGATTATGACTTTGCTTCTCAGAGATATATTTTTGTAAAATATCGTTTTCGTGCTTAAAAGTTTTTAAAAAATATTTTTTATAAAACAAATAAACATAAGGTGTTGCCATATTTTTTTTTCTGGAATCAGCACAGTTTACTCAACAATACTGCTAATTTTCGTAAGATTTTCACTATAAATGTCAAAGATACAAATATTTTTCATTGAAAGTACAAATTCTTTTCGGAGGTTTGGAAACGGCAAAACCGGCTATTTTACTAATATTTCTATACAACAAAAATCAGCTGAGATAAAGTTTGGTATACTTTCATAACTATGTGAGAGGATAAAACATATAAAGTTCCATCAAAATCGGAGGTGGTGGGCGACATGACCAGGATGACTTGATATAGGATGACTTCCATGACAAAGGTTCAAACAAAGAACATGGAATGTTAGGGCATTATATAATAGTGGGGCACTAGAAATATTAACGCAAGAATTAGATAAATATAACCCTTGGATATAGTCCTTTACAAGAAATTAGATGGCCAGCAGAAGATAGTTAGGAGTTAGGAAGCATTATATCATGCTAGTCCACCGCTGTGGTCTCGGAGTGGGCCCGGGTTCGATCCCCGCTCAGGACACTTTTTCTGGATGAGGTTTTTATCGAGGTTTTTCCTCACCTGTAAGACACATGTCAGGAAAACTTTAAGGCCCAAACGGTCCCCGAAATCATATGGCCATCGCAATCATCATCATTCATATTCATCTTATCATCATCCTTCATCGGTGTGAAAAGCAACGGGAAGCTACCACACCTATAATTCCCTAGTAAAGCTGCAAAGCATAGCATGAAAATGTTATGATTGCAGTGAAAGACCTGCCTTCGGACAGAATTACTATAGATGGATGGTATTATACTATGGGATGCAACGAGACCCGAATAATAATAATAATAATAATAATAATAATAATAATAATAATAATAATACAATTGTACACAAAGATAAACGACGATTCTTCCAATTATGCAATATGGATACAAAATACCTTCTCTTATTTTATGAGAGGTGAAAATATTAGTACAATTTGAGAATGATTTAACCAAAGCGAGATGAACAGACACATGAATGCTGAAAAGTACACAACACCAAAGCAATGAGTATATGTTCTTTAAGAGAAACTAGCTGTGAACATTTGTCCGGTATACTGTGATACAAAGGACATGTGGCACGTATGAGGAACAATAGGAGGGCATGAAAACTTATTGTAAGAAAATAAGAGAGAACGCGATCAGTAGGTCCGCCAAGAACGCAGAAGAATAACAATAATTATTTGAGGGAGGTGAATTATACAGAGAATGATTGCAAAAGATTAGTTCAGGATAGGGATGTATGTCTGTGCGGCCAACTACACCCGGATTCGATAGTGCCAATGAATTAGTTTTATTTAAACGATTACATTAGCCGCCAATGATGCTAGTTCGGATAAAAAAAAGTTCACAAACTAGCTGCATTGTGTCTTGTATTGAGTAAAGTAGGTAGTTATAATGTTATACTTTTCATGGTTCGGTGAACTGTTTAACATGCCTGATCTAAAGCACCTTGCACAATACCTGACTATGTCAATGTAAACTGAACACATGTAGTCCATTTTAAAGCAGATGGTGGAATAATTTAATCATAATAACCATATCAAATCGTTAATATTACATAAATGAACTTCTTCAAAAAACATGACAAACATAACAATAGAAATACTATTGAATAAAACCAGAGATGTTGGCTAAATGTGATATACGTGGTACAGTCATTATGTTTTGAGACTGAGCGCATAGTGGCGCTGTGATGCACTACAGCCAATAGGTGGCACCGTGGTATGGTACCTTCTCAGTTAGTCTCTAGTCCCAGCAAGAGACAGTTGAGTGCATGCACTGCAAGCTGAACTACGGTCTTTGTTGTGACGGTGATTTGAATGTGCACGTCGGAACTCGTTATGTCACAGTTTGAGCAATGGGCAAACATCAAGTTCTGTCAGAAATTAGGCAAGACCGCTGCCGAAACGTTTCAAATTATGCAGCAAGTTTACGGTGAGTACGCATTGAGTCGCAGTGTTGTGTTTAGGTGGCTCCGAGGTTTTTTGCAAGGAAGAGGCAGTTTGGAAGATGATGTGCGTACTGGTCTGCCACAAACAATTCGAACTAAACGGAAGATCAAAGAAGTTGTAACGTTGGTGCGTGCTAACCTTTTCCATCAGTAGAGGATCTGGCAGCAGTGGTAGGGGTCAGCCATGGCACTTGCTACAAAATTCTGTCTGATGACCTGAACATGTCTCGTGTTACCCAGCACAGTGTGCCAGGAATCCAATCGCAAGTCCAACGTGATGATCATATGATTTATGGTGACTTACCAGTAGTGCTGACGATGATCCGACGTTTCTCAACCGGATAAAAACTGGAGACGAAGCATGGTGTTTCCTTTACGATCCGCAACTGAAACGAAATCCGCCATCTGTAAAACGGCATTATCGCCAAGGCAGAAAAAAACCGCGACAAGACAGGTCAAAAGGCAAGATGATGCTTAAACTGTTTGTTTGATTCAAATGGAATTCATCCCACAATGTGCAACTATAAACAAAACCCGCTACAAAGAGATCCTTGGCTGTTTACGCAATTCAATTCGCCGTAGGCGACCTGAGAATTGTCTGTTGCTACACGACAACGCCCCCGCACATCGTTCTGTTCTCGTCCAAGAGGAACTTGCAAGGTAACAGGTGACAGTTATGCCAGACCTCCGTACTCACCTGATCTCGTACCATACGATTTTTTCTCTTTTATCGCATGAAAGCAATCCTACATGGGCGTAGATTTAATTCTTCCGAAGAGGTCATGACTGCCACAAGAGAAGCCATATGGGATCTTCCTGCCAACATCTTTCAGCGGTGCTTCCAGCAGCTATACCACCCTTGGCACACGTGCACAAACGGCCAAAGACGACTATTTTGAGGGAGAATGTGGTTCTGTTTTAGTGTACGCCTAGTTATCGGCATCTTGTGAAACATTCAGATTCTTGTGAGTGCCTACCCTCCAGGCGTAAAGTCTCAGAACTTAATGACTGTAGTAGTATATAGCCTTTGGCATAGTCCCTGTTATGCCGTTATGTAACGATTAGGTATGTCTGATATTCAAAAGTCCGGTTCACTATACTATGTAAATAAAATAATTTGAGTATATATGGATGGATGGTAGTCTCATCAAAGGGTCTAGCGTCCCTTCCCTCGCGAGCTTCAGATCGCACTGGCCCGATGTGTAGCACCTGATCCAAGGGTCCCTTGCACAGTGTAACGTGTGAAGACCTCAAAGAACAGAGATAAATGTGCGGAAGAGGCACCCTTTCTTCAGGGGAAAAAATTGGATACCCATTCCCGGGGTATCAAGGGAGAAGTCCTCAACTGTCCATGGGAGCGGAAGAGACAGCTCTCCATTTGGGGTTCATACAACTGGGGGATATGATGTCTAGCCTTAAGATGGCAATCCCATGGTACATCTCGCTCTGCGGAACGCCAGTAACGTACCCAGAGGAAATATTATTACTAAAAGTGTCATAGATGATGGAAACAGGAACAGAGATTTAGACAGAAACGAAATAATATGTTTAAAGAATAAAATATGAACGCACACTAAAAATTATACTTAATTACAAACCAAAAGGAGACAGGAACTTTGGTAGACCGAAAAAAGAGATGGATTCAACTATTTGAATAAGAATCTATGAGACTGGAACAAACCACATGGGCTTAATCCGTGATTATTGATGATGATGATGATAGGATCCACTCAGTCTCAACTGAGTAACTACTTGTTACAATAAATTAGCGAAATTCACCTAAGAAAACATTTTTGAGGAAATAAATCACGCTAACACGAGACTTTTTGTACTGTTATAATGCTAGCCAGTGACACCAATAATTTCAGAAAGCCTTCGATTTTAGAAGCTCTTGTGCTGTAAGTGTGTGTATATACATATATTATTTTGGCCTTCGTTGCTAAATGTCGAAATTTAAATATAACATCGAAATAAAGAAGCGTCGCTTGTCTAAAGTAAATATTCTCTTTAAAATGCTTACTTGTAGAAGCCAACATGCCTCTCATGATTGAGAATCATATATTAAGGAAGGAAAAATAAAGGTCTGTGCTAGAATGCCTGAGTGGTGCTTTGTAGCGCGCTAACGTATAAAGTTAGAGGTCTCGGGTTCAAAACCCAGTTCAAGAATTTATTTTTGTCACTCACACACACAGAGATAACTGTAAAGGCACATGTCACGAATGCCCAGTGAGAAACGATCAAAAACTGTTTGTCTACAGACCTAATGAGAGGAGATATCTTGGAAGGCCGAAAAAAGTGATGGAGAGACCAGTTCATCTGAGGCGGAACAGGCTAGAAGGCCTAATAATTGATAACTTTATATATATATATATCATCATCATCATAGTACATTCACGAATTTAGGCCATTTGTTGACCTGTTTCGGCCTCAAGAGAAACATCATCCAGAAGTCTTTTGAGTGGACGTCCTGGTCTTCTTCTTCCTGCAGTAAGGGGTAGTGACGTGTGTATAACCTCTCCTACCCAATTCTCATCCTCACCTTCTCGTGGTACAACCTGTTTTCACAAACGAGGCTCTGAGGACCGAGTCACGGCGGTATAACCGTTCCATCAGGTACTGAGTAAATGCGGTATCCTAATGTCTGTCCAGAGACTAAAAGGTAGCAGCCCTACCACTGGACTACTTAGCGTCGGGCCAGTAACCTGTCCTAAGGAACTTCAAAACTACTTTCAAGTCTCAACACGAAAAAAGCCAGAAGGAATTGAAAATATATATATATATATATATATATATATATATATATATCGTCCTTCACCGGTGTGGAAAGCAATGGGAAGCTACCACACCTACAATTCCCTAGTAAAGCTGCAAGCATAGCATGGAAATGCTATGATTGCAGTGAAGGACCTGCCGTCGGGCAGAGTTACTATGGATATATATATATAGAGAGGAGAGAGAGAGACTATATTTTATAACCTTATATATTAAACCCAGTAATTAAAGATTAAATAAAAACTGTCTTGTTTTTAAAATGCTATTGATATATTAATTACAGATGGCCATGACCTAAGCTTCAAGTCGTGGTAACATTAAACATAGCGTTTCATGAGTAGAACATATTAATATTATATTCAGGTTTATCTGAAATCTTGAAAGTCACAGCCCCGTGACGTATCCTGTTTAACAAAGGACATGGCAACATTTTCCTCAGTCTGCAAACACTGTGAAATTGAACAAAATTAGTCTAGATAATTCAATTAATGGCCTATTCTGCAATAAAACATTATGTTATTATTGTAATTTTTTAAAAAAATGCGAATTTACCTCATAAAATTGCTTATATTTAAAGAAATTTCTACGGTTAATTTACAAAGTTGCACCAGAAAAGAAAAAATCTAAATGTAGCCTATGTAGTTGGTAGAACCATGGCTTTTATATATATTTTAAAGAAAAGGTGGATTATGCGTGCCAATGCACTTCAAAACACCACCACCACCACATGTCTTGTCCATCGCAGTGTATGAGACTAAATTCTTTTTAATAATACTTACATCTGGTTTCCCATTGTTACATAGTTTTCTCCATTCACCTACCTTTTAATACAATCTTATTTGAATTTTTGTAGATGTCAAACTGTATTTATGAATAATCCGTGTGCTGAAATGTTATGTTCTTAACAATGATATTCTTTGATGTGGCAAAGATGATTAATCTAACCCCATTGTTTTCATGAAAACTGAAATTACCTGTATTTTTTGACTGTCCTACTTTTGCATTAAAACCGCCTAAGACAATTTCCAAGTGACATCGCGAAAGTCAATCAAAAAATATTCTAATTTTTCATAGAACTCGTCCTTGATCGTATTGTCCTTACTTCTAAAGGTTCATGCTCAACAAAATTATGAAATCATGCCTTTCAGAATCATGTATGAAATCCTGATGTTTACAAAGCTAATAGTTTTCACAGCTAATAATACCCTTCTTCGAATCAATAACCCCGTACTGGATTCTGCTTCCGTGCTGCACCCCTGAACCAAACTTAACACTTTTTGATTCCTATCTTCTCTCCCAGCAAGGCGACTAATCCACGAATTATTTATCTAATTCCTTTGGTAATATTTTTAGTGCCCTACTACTGCATAATGTTCTAACATTTCCCTCTATTTAAGCCTTTGCCATGGATCTCTAAGTAGTTTCCATGCGGAGATACGAATGGGGACTGTTTCACCTTCGGAATATTTTACTCTAGTGGAATAGGCCTACATGCCCGCATTTATACAGCTACAGTTCGTCACTTTTCAGACCAAAGTGTCCCTTTTAATCTAAAGTAATGTAAGGTAGTCCCACTACAGGCCTCAGGAGGCCCTTGGGGTAGTAGGAGGTTAAGGCTCCCACTTTTTCTGCACAATCGGCACTTGATGTCAGCCGGGTTGTCAGCCCTGCGTGACGGCTGTCTTTACCCCCAGAACAAGCGTCTGGTACTCATTTTAGTTAGAGACTGAGTCGGCCCCAGGAGGTTTGGGTCAGTTTAAAAATCCTGACCCCACCGGGACTTGAACCCTCAACCTTCCGGCTTGTAGCGAAGTGCCTTAACCACTACGCTACAGCGCACAGTGTGCTATTTCAACAATCTAGGGGGATTTAATTCAAAATTTCAAGGTTAATTAATAAAAGTGACATATTGTAATTTAAATGTAAACAAACCTGTTAGCATATATGTGTAATTATTTTGTTCCTAGGCATGCGCAGGGACTCATAAATAAGGTCTAAACACAACAGTCACGCGCAGATGCATAATCTCTTATTGAGTAGGTTGATCAGTCGAGCTGCTTTGTATAGAGAATAAAGTTGGTTTACGTGTTATTGTGATATTTATGTTTAGTGTAGGGTTCTGTAAGTTACGTAAGATAGGTTTCTTCTGTTTAGATTTACAAGAATGTTAATATGAGAGAAGACTTTTAACTGTGTTTCAATTTCAGTTTATTATCCAGATATTTTAGACTAGAACTTTCTTATATGAACGTATATGGCCTATTAATTGCATTATTTTTATTTATTGACATTCCTTCTGTTGGAAATAGAAGAGAAAAATTGCGTTCATCTGCGTCTCTTTAGCTTATTCTTCTTTGTTTCACAATTGTTCCCCTTACTTCCCGGCGCGCAATTTTCGAAGTTTGGTCCGGAAATAATGAAAGGGAATGTTGTGATGCAGTGTATGAATTTGTATTTAAACAAATTAAGCATGTGATAGTCTCTGGTGTCGTTATTAAGAATTTAAAGGCCTACATGAGAAGTGTGTGTCAGCAAATTGAAGTAAGATGGAACAAATGTTATCGTCCTCGTGGCAGATTCCTGGAAAATTATTCAGATTGGCTACAAGAAAATATTCATTTTCCCGTGACCGATTGTCAATCTCTGCCTTCTACTTCTACAGATCAACCACCTTCTAGTTCTGTTAGGCTATGAAAATCATTCGAAGAATGTTGTGAAAAGACGAAAAAGCGGAAGCTCCGAGAATTCGTTCGGTCAACAAGCCTAGAAGAAATATCTACTGCTGCTGAAATGAAGTTGCGTGATAAGGGAAAGAAAAAGACTGCTTCAATAGTCAAATAATTATCCCTTGCATCGCCTTCAAGAGGCACCAGAATGAAAAAGAGTCGACGGCTGTTTTTAGATAAACCGAAGAGATTATCAGCTGATCGAGCCCGAGCGATGATGATAGATGGCAGTCTTTCAACTCATCAATATATATAAAGACTAAAGTTGAGAATAGGAAAAAGTATATTCAGAACAGATTCAAGAATGAGACAGGCCTACTGGTGGAATACGAAAAATGGAAACACTGCTCGTCGATTTTCCAGAAACACCGAAAAGACTGCCCAAATAACAGGTGTCAATTTTGAGCTAATTCGTCGTTTTCATGTCATATTAGAAACACTGAGTTGTGGGTTTTCCATAAATGCTGATGCTTTTGGAAAGTAAGCTGATGAAACTAGACATTTGTATTTGAAAGAATACAGTTGGTTTTATATGCCAAGCAGTGTGCACAAAATGTTAGGCCTCGGCAAGCTTTAACAAGCTTTTGTATTCTTTCGATTGGTCAAATTTCGGAAGAAGCACAAGAAGCAAGAAACAAAGATAGTAGAAGATATCGGGAACATTTCACAAGAAAAACTTCGAGGGTCAACACAAACACCGATATTTCCACAGACTTTTGATATCTTCTGATCCTTTCTTGGCCAACTTGGGGCATAATCCTAAAAGAAAGCACGGTATAATTACACAGGAAGTTCTCTCATTGCGCTCAGCACCTACTTTACAATAGATACAGAGGCAATAGATTCCGACAAAAGTGACTCAGATTATGCAGATTAATATTTTTGTACAACATTCCTATCTGTCTTTTTTCTTTACATGTGCAAAATAATGAGAAAAAAATTCATAACTTTTTCTGTAAGAAATGGAAAAGCAATTGTGTTTTTTTTGTTTTAATTTATAATAATAATAATAATAATAATAATAATAATACTTTATTTATTCTGGCAGAGTTAAGGCCATAAGGCCCTCTCTTCCACTCAACCAGCACAAATACAAATAAATATTTGACAAATATAGATGTACACTATACTAATTATAAACAGTTAAAGATACAATAAATGTAGCAATGTAAATGTCATGTACAAACAATATTTTATAGGGTAATAACAATAATGATACGATAATAATAATAATAATAATAATATAAATGATACATTATACGGGAAACACCAATTAATATATATACCTTACACTGGATAATAATGAAGTCGAGTTTAGAGCAAATATAAAATTTAGATTTTTTTTAAAAGATGTCAATGTCCGGCAGCCCCTTATTTCTTGTGGTAGGGAATTCCAGTTGCGAGAAGTGAAGAATATATAGAATAATGACAATATAGAAATCATAATATACTTTCTAATAATTAGAATACCTGTTTTTAAAAATAATGAAATTAAAAAATACTTAATAAATTTATATGTTCTTAGAAATATAGGATCATTTGTATTTTCTTATATTTGTAAAATGATAAATTATGGATTTTGTAAAAAGAACAATAATATTTAAGAATTTTTAATTTGAAAAATAATGATAAACAATTGTTAATAATTATATGTTTTGTGTATGAAATAAAATACCATTTGTCCTCATAATATGTTGAAATGTTTATATTAAAAATATATAATATGCGCATGCGATTTTTCATTTGTAAAATAGCGATAAATTAAAAATATTTGATTTTTAAGAAATGCATTATATATGTATTTTATAATATGTCTTTCTTCTTCTTCCTTCCAAGTATTAGGCCAAGGCTTGTTATGATCCTATAGAACATTTTCCCTCCAGCGTTTCATAGGACGGCCCAGTGATCTTCGTCCTCTTGATATATAATTATAAACAGCTTTGGGGATCCGATTTGAACTCATTCTTTCTAGATGGTGTTTCCAATTTAGTTGGTACTGTTTAATATATTCCAAAATTGGCGTAGTCTTCAATCCTTTTAAGATATCGGTGTTCCTTTTCCGATCCCATCTGGTGTAACCCGCTGTTCTGCGCATGAATCTCATTTCACAAGCCGTTATTCTGCTTTCATGTTGTCTTTTTAGTGTTCATGCTTCACTACCATAGGTCAACACTGGTCTAGCCAAAGTGTTATATAAACGTAATCTGGTGTTTTTTTTTGTACAAGGGATGGTTTCATAACTTGATTAATAATCCCTATACTTTTACTAGGGTACCAGGGGGCTATTTTACGCATGGGGCTTTTTCACGCACTGATAGTGTCATTGACTCTGACAGCTATACCTTGGTCTATTGAAGGTCGAAGTAGGTATTTATAAAAATCCCGTTTTGTCACCCCTTCAGTAGTGAAAATATTTTTTTTGTGAATTGAATAGAACCGTTTTTCCGAGAAAAATTCTTTTGTTGTGCGAGGTAAACCGTATTCCGTCTTCTTACCTGTTTGAATAACATTACAGTCTCAATTATTAAGCTATAACATTCGCATTTGAAATTATTTTAGCTTTAAAATAGAGCTGCATGTAGGTTATGGTCTTAGAATATTAATTTAAAAACAGCAGATAGTGATACTTAAGTGACTTGAGCATAATAAACATTTTATTAACGTATTGTAATATGGGGCTACTTCGCGCACCGATGATGGGGCTATTTT
This sequence comes from Diploptera punctata, assembly GCA_030220185.1. Lineage (NCBI taxonomy): Eukaryota > Metazoa > Arthropoda > Insecta > Blattodea > Blaberidae > Diploptera > Diploptera punctata. The sequence continues at coordinate 851,192 of JASPKZ010010257.1, forward strand.
ACGCACTAAATTAAGACACTTTTGTATAAAAATTGAGTTACTAACACATTACGTTAATTAAAATTAGTAGAAGTAGTATGTGCCCCTCGTAGCTGAGCGTCGTTGCTAAGCGGTTCCAATCCCCACGAAAAAAAAAAGTTATTGGAATTTCGGTCAGTATGGGTCCAGTGCCCACCCAGCATCTTTACAAATGTGGGTAGCTACAATTAGTAGCGGTTGCAGATTGAGAAAACCAGCTTTGGCGACTGGGGTGCCTGACATGCTGACCACATGTGACACCTGGCAGGATTATCGTTCTTCTCTATGATTAACACATGTGGATATGAACCCAGCAGTCGGCTGGTAGGCTAAGGGTCATCTAGGCTCTCCATGCCATGGAGGAGGAGAAATGTAAATTAGTAGCCGTAATATTTCATTCACAGACGCTCTTTAACAATTCTGGTCATTAGCGTGAAGTTCAAAACTGGGCACCAATGGGCCGGTAAAGTTTGCTCTTATGCCTCTCATTTAAGGCTTGAGGTTCTTTTACTTGTGAATCTACGACAACGGACCAACAATAAATTTACATCCCTTACAAAAAATAATAAACGAATAAATAAACTTGACTGCAGAGCTAAACGCCAGCCTAAGCGGACTTCGAAACATTTGATGTCCGACTCGAATGTGGAAATAACAGCTAAAAGGGCGCTAAAACTGTAGTCTGTTGGTGAAATGAGTGAGAAAGTCTTCCAGTTTTCCGATTAGATATTATTCTCACTTGAAGATCAAGAGCGAAATGAGTAATGCCACGTGATCTGTTCTCCCTCCTGCACTTCCTTCCGCGGTCTCATTGACTGTTATTTTTGCCTTCCTCTTGTGTAGATGGCCTTTTTCAAACAGCTTCTATACAGGTTCTACGGACAGACTCAGTTGCCTCCAAATAACGAGACGGATGAAGGATGTGTCATGCTCTTTTTGTGAACCGAGATACTTCTCTGAGAAGTCTTTAAGAATGGGAGAGTGGATCAGCTGTCAATAAATGTATGAATTCGTTCTACGAACTGTGTGTGGGTGCAGTTGGGAAGAAACAATTTACGTGTGATAATTGTTTATGATGATAAGTTTAGTGCGCGAAGTAGCCCCTCTACATGCGTGGATTAGCCCCACTGTGTTTACATAAGGTGTATAGTACAGCCAATTTTATAAGTTTTTTTTTTATTCAGTGTTATACTAGTATTTAAGGATGATTAATATTATATTATATAGGTAAGTAAATAAGCTTTAATTATAGAGTAATTAAACATATCAATTTTTTAAAAGATAATTATAATACTGATTTAAATTTGAAATGCGCAAAATAGCCCCACCCTACCCTATAACTAGTAATTTTTTCAGGGATATCTTTTTCATCCCAGATAGAGAGATAATATCGAAGATATTTAAATTGATTAGATCTCTCTAAAATTTTATTCTGGAGACAGATTTTACTTTGTATGGGGTCCTTCCCATGAAATGCCATAATTTTAGTTTTGCTAATTGATATTTCCATATTAAATTTGGCACCTATTTTTTGTAAATTTTAAATTGATCGTTGCAAATCATTTTCGGAAAGTGCCAGAAGAGCTAAATCGTCTGCAAAAAGAATAGCATCGAGTTTGAGGTTCCTATTGATGGGTATATATCCTCGTTGTGTTTTCCTCCATCCGTTTATTAATTTATTCATATATATAATGAAAAGCACCGGTGAAAGTCCACATCCCTGTCTTACTCCAGTGTTGATCTTTTCCCAAGAAGATAATTTGCCATCTTGTTTAACAGAGATTTCATTATCTTTATAGATGTTGAAGATATTAGTAATATATTGTTGTGGAACGTTAACATCGGCTAAAATTTGTAGTAATATATTTCTGTCTACTTTGTCAAAAGCCTTTATGAAGTCAACGAAGGCGATATGAGTTTCTATATTGAATTCCTTGTGCTTTTCTAATAGTAGTTTTAGAGTGAAGAATCCATCTGTACAAGAACTACCCTTTCTGAATCCATTCTGCTCTTCTCCAATTATATTTTCATAAATTTTTCTCAATCTGTTCTTAACTATATTAGCATACATTTTATATCCATTTATTTTATAATATGTAAATCGATAATATATTATTGAAAATAATAATTTTAATGTTTTGGTAAGAAATATAAAATAATTTGTGTTCATTAATTTTGTAAAATATTGGGAATAAAATTATTTTTATGGAAAATATTAGTAGGAATAATTGAAATTGTTAAGAGCGTTATCCAAATAATGTTACAAGTAGCATAGAAAACAAGACTGAAAAATAGTAAAATTATCGAGCCAAGAATTAAATCATAGAATCGTCAAATATCACACTGTAAGGCGTGCCCCCTCTTTTAATCTAACTTATCACTAAAGGGCGGAAAAATGTGCACTTACACGTGTTACAGGGTAGGTTGTTATCATAAGTAATGCCACGAGTGATTTCCAAATTATCGATAAATTCACGACTCACGAAGTGAGGAGTGAATTTATCTAGAGAATTTGGAAATCAAGAGTGGCATTTGTTAGGACTATTTAACGAATAAAATAAAGCTGTTTACTCACAAATCATTATTTAACTACAGTTATTTAAAAATATTTTTATATTTAAAGTAAACGGTGATGTTTGAAAACTAATGAGAAACGATAGGTAGCCTACGCTTCTACTGCTTCTTTTGTTTATCACTGCAACCAGATCATACTATTTATTGCCAAAGGAACGCAATATTGTAAGAATGCTCTCTAGTGGAGAAAAAATGAAACACATCAATCTGTATATTAATTCATTTTTGATGTCGTATACATTTAAGAAAGTGCAAACAGTGGTTTCTTTTTTTGGTGGTATAATCAATTGCTACAAATGTTGACATGTAAGCACTATTATATACAATCTGGTAGCCGTATTTGTTATAGGCTCAGTCACTGCAAAATAACGGTCAGACCTGTTCAGAATATTAAAAAGGAGGAGCTTTGCTTAATATATGATAATCCTAACGTTGATAATTATTTCGTGAAACACGTCTCTGATTGGTTGTAATACAGAAATCATTGAAACGTGATTGGTCATTGACTCCCATTTGGGGCATGAGTTAAATAGTCATAGAGAAACTTCGAATAGAGGGAAAACTGAGTACAGTGACATCTAAAAAAATTAGGTCGTTTACGATGAACTACAATGAGCACACCTACAATGGTAGCGCTGTTTCGTAGTAACAGAATACGTAACTAAATAAAACAAATGCAAGGCACACGGCGTGTTCACTCGGGATTATGGGAAATTAGCCATTTTGTAAATTTAACTGCTATCCTTTCGTTCTATGTAGACGGTACTGTAAAAATTATATACTATCGAAAGTTAAAAATCATTACTTAGATTTTATTTTACTCTAATTTGTAAGTAAATTCATGCTTGTTTACGTTTTTAATGTGAATCTATTTTCAAAGATAAACCTACTAGGAGTGATAAAATTCTAAGATTTGTTAGGTTTGGAAGAGTGATGTTAGTGTACAGCCATTTATATTAAACATTTTAAAAATGTGACTTTATAATGGACTTCAGATATATTGTATAAAATGTGTATGTGAGAATAAGGGGGTAGGTCTATTGTACATATTTAAAAGAGCTCATAATGCATGTTTTTAAATTGTAATAAACGAAATTAAATTAACATGTTTTATTTATTTCTATTCTTCCCTTCTGTTAAAATTAAAGAAAATCTTTAGGTCTGAGAGGCTGGGTACAAATATTTCCATAATTTAAGATTAATTAATATATTATTTATTCCTATAAAAGTTCAATTCCATGATTATTCACCAGATGGCGTTATATAATTATAATTCATAATTTTACCACCAGACGGTGATGAATTTCATATTAGTACCAGAAAGAAATCGAAAAAAAATAAATAGATGTTAGTTGTTCTACACTAGCGCCACTTGTGGCATGTACGCGAAACTTGTCCACTTTCTTCTCTGGTACTCTGTGGGTTGTTATGACGAATAGACATGTCACACAGTGTGTTCCATTTTACTACTTGAGATATTACGACCCTCAGCTTTTCATGCCATACTTTAGGTAGATGGTGATTCCGGAATTATTTGATCTGTTCTGTTATTTATTTGTTAGAAGAAACAGATCTTTTGCCAACATATTTAAAAAGTGAGCAGAAGACGCACATGTAAACACATTCATGTTGTCTTCTTGAATAAATTCACTTCTCATTCTAATCTTATTAGCATCTGTAACATACTTTGAATTTCTGATCCACGGTTAATGTTTTTAAATAGTCACTAGTGTCCACTAAGAAAACTTTGTACCGCTTACCGACAGAAACATAATAACTGGTTAATTTTGGATATTAGACCAGTCATTAGTTATTATACACACTGTCTCATCTTTTAATTCCACAGCACTGAATTCTGATCCTTTATTGTAAACAATTTCGAACCATTTATCACCAATATCATGAAAAGAAAAAGGTGTATAACCAGGCCTCAAAAGTGTGCGAATTTCGTTATGCTCAACAATTCTGAAGGGAGAGTTATTAAAAAAAATCTGGCAATTTGTTCATGCAGTGTTTTTCTTTCTCCCTCATAACTTTATGTAACAAATTTATCCATTGTTAATTCTCTTTTAGTGGTGTGTTGGACTAATTCTGAAACTGAACATAACATTTTTATCTGGAAACAAGGAACAAACTGAATAAAACATCAACAATCATGACTATTTGTAAATATTTGGAAGCTACATTTTATAATGAACTTGTATAATTAAATAAATTAATAAAATGTATTTGTTTACCTGGGCGGCTCCATGGCGCAAGCGCCTAGACGCTCGCCTCTCACCGCTGGGGTCCAGGGATCGAGTCTTGGTCACTCCATGTGGGTTTCGTGGTGGACGAAACGGAAATTGAGCAGGTTTTCTCCCGTTTTCCCCCTGCCACATTTAATTTCACCATTTCTCCATACTCATCTCACCGATTTCATTTCGTTCACCTGCCCCTGTGATGGTGCGTCAGGCGTGGTCGGCCGGCACCCTTGTTATTCACAGACATCTGTATAGGGGCTCATCTCATCCTTCGACCCGATCCTGAGTTGGACACGAGTTGAGGATATTTATATTTATTTGTTTACGTGTACTGCCTGATATGTTGCTGGAATGTTGACATCGTTACAAAGCACTTCTTCACTCTCATTTTCCGGATCACAAGTTTCACTTCGATTTTCATCTTCTCCAAAACATTTATTTCTACGTGTTTTCAACCTCGCTACAAGTCCTTGTTTACAAACTTCACATTTAGCCCTTACAACTGTTTCACTTGTTAATCTGGGCAGTTCATCAAAATATACTCATATAGGGTCACGATTTCAACCAGCAGATAACAGTTTTTTTTTATAAACTGTATGCATTGCAAAGCCACTCACTAAAGTGGATCAAATACCAGACTACAGTTTGATCTTGGTGAAAAAAAACTTTTTTTTCTAGACTGTTGACTGTTAAGTACGTACAGAAACTGTTATAATGCCTGTACAATGTTATTAAAAATCAAACTATGAATTAAATTTAAAAAAATCATTGGGTTTAAATCACGATTAAATCAATTTTAAATCATGACCAACCCTGCTGACACCCTTTACTAGATCCTTTCCCTCTCTCAGTTTTAATCATCCAATCTCCTCCACTGTTAAAAGGTAAAAGGGTTTATGAAATATAGATAATATTAAAAATAGAAAAACCGAACACGTTGGAACATATGATAACGATTAAGACTTCGATTCGTGAAGTTCCGTATTCCAATCCGGAGCCAAACACCTGAATAATTGTTTTTCCAGCTTCTTCAGTAGTTAAGACAATATGCTAATTTATATTTTTATTGCCATGAGCCATTCATCGTTATTGTACATTTAATAAGGTAATTGAAATTAAATATATAAATTTCACAGGTAAAACGATAGCAAAACATACAAAGTCTATTGCATACAACCAAAGATTCCAGACTTCAGAATTTGTTTTGCACACTTCTGGTGTCTTGTGGAGATAACTTAGTAAATAGTTTGATGAAGAGCCCATGTTCGGGAATGAACCGATTTAGTACTATAACGATGACATGAATTAATATTTAAAATTTCCCACTTCATCGTAAATAACACATGTACGCCATGATGCCTTCCATATCGTCAAAAAATTTGATGGGATACTCCAGCACATGATTGGATAGTAAAGGAGATAGTGTATCTCCTAGCTTTAACTCATTGTGAATTTTAAAAGTATCTGAAAATTGTTTGCCTACACGCACCTTAATCTTTGTGCCACTTACATTCGAATAAATCTAACAAACTTTCTAGGAATTTCGATGTCCAGTAGGATACTAAACAACTTACCGTATGCCGTTTTGAAGTCTATATAAAGTTGAAGAAAAGCGCAGCGAATTTTCCCATTTGTTTCTAAAATCTGTCTTACAGTAAAAATCTGATCAGTTGTAGACCTGTTCCTTATAAATTCAAATTGATTACCACCTACTCGTATTACGTCGTATTTATGGATACTATCATGTTAGAATTTTGTACGAAGTTTAAAGTAGTGTAAGCCCCTGTAATTGCTGCAATCCGTACATCTCTTTTATCACAGGTTGGTACGATAATCGATTCTTTCCATTCATTTGGAAAAACCTCTTTTCCCAGATGAATCAATTTTCCTCCCCTGATTGTCAGTTTTTCTGGAATCTAATTTAAATCCAAATGCTTTATATATCTTTAATTTTTCTGTCGCCATTTCAACCTCTAACACGCTAAGTTCTGTGACTAGTATTTCTGCTGCCTGGAAATTACCCTCTTCAATATCGTATACTACATGTACATAAAGTATTTTTTCCATCAATTTAATATATTTTCATTCCGAATTATAGTTCCTTAGTATGAAACCGTTTCCCTTGTATATAATTCCCTGATATAAATATCAGTATTAATTTCGAAATCGTGTCCCTCAAATATATCCTGCCTTTACTGTTTATAAATCTAGTGGTTTCCTGTCTGATATTGCTTTAAATGTACTTCATTTGGCTCATGTAACCAATTTATTTTTGCTAGCTTTCTTTTCTTTACAATGTCGCTACATTCTTCATCAAACTATTTCTTTTTTAAAATAACATACGCTTTTTGATGCTGACAATAGTATTCCTTATTTTCTTCCATTCTCTATTTACATTAGTTTCTTCTTTGGATGCCACATTTTCATCTGATCATTCCGCTATTTCACATCTATTCGCAGTTTTGATCTGATATTCTTGCCACAGTTCATCATTTCCGGAGTTTTTATTCAAAATTTTCATAATCATTTTTAGCGTTTGTTCCTCTCATAAGCGATAATCATTCTCTGATTTGCATCCTGACCAGATGATGATCCAAACTGGAGTCTGTCCCTAACTGATCTAACGTCGATAATGCTACTGTGCCAGCATTTCTATACTAATATATGATGTTTCTGGTTTCCTGATTCACTATCTGGAGACGTCCAGGTGTATTTATTAATACCATTATGCTGGAATGTTGTGCTCTTAACAATGAGATCCTAAGATGTAGCAAAGGTGACCAATCTAACCCTATCGTCGTTAATATTTTCATAAATACTGAATTTGCTTATTATTGGCCTGAATATATCTTCCCATCCCACTTTTGCATTAAAATTTCCTAAGTCAATTTTCCTATATCTCCATATTTTTACACATAATATTATCGTATTTTTACTTTTTGATACTATTGACCGAATTTGGTTTCGTATAAGTGCAGCGTGTTCTTCTATGGAATTCGGAGTTGGGGTTCTGGCCTCGGCCGATATCATTTCTGGGCTGAAAAAAAATATATACATGCTTCTTTTGAGGCAAGTTAAAAAAAATACATCTGTGCCAACTCACAAATATTTGTGGTACATACAAGAAATTCGGGTATGCAAATGATATATCTGTGACGAAATTATTCGTATTCTATATTAAGAGTTCACATCTCGAGTCTTGACCAGTATCGTAGCGTAAACTGGTTATTTTAATTAATCATTAATCAATAAAATAAACAAATAAACATTCCATCTTAAACTTTATTTCCATACACAAACAATCGTTTTTCTCAATTTTTTTTAAAAATGTGCTAACTCCTTATAATTATATATATATATATATATATATATATATATATAGGCTATATATATTTGACGAAATTCCACATGTTCATCCCCTGGCAATTTGCCTCATAGTATTGGTAGACATTCATGGACAAATAAGTTTAGTTTTTAGAATACGGAGCATAATATTTTTTTGACTTTTCTAAAATCGTTATTCTAAGTGAATTAATGGTTAAAAATACATGGCATGACATTTCCTAAGAGCCTTGGTCGAGTGAATTGGTTGCTGAAATTGACAAGAAGACAGGATAGGGAATCTAGTGGTTAGCGCGATCAACCCCTCAGCCTTAATTTTAATTTTCGTAATCGGATTGTGATAATTCACATACATATTCAGTTAGGTGAGTGGTAGGTTTATAACTGGGATTCGATTGGGACACTCTAGGATTCTAAACATTATACTATGTGCTGATCGAAATCTTTACCCCATGTTCATTATCTTTTATTTTCCCAACATTTTATCAAATTTAATGATACGTTAAATGTACTCGACTTGAAAAGGCTTTTCTTTTAATTGTAATGAAAGAGAGGCACGGCTTGTAGGATAATCATAGAAAAAGCACCCAGTACGTAAACCAAGAATGGCATGGGAAAAAGTACTAATTATGTTTTGAGGGGGTGAATTATACAGAGAATTGTTGGAAAACAGTAAATGAGGATATTGATGTGTGGAGAATATATATCCGTACAGCCATGAAACTCAGTGCCAGTGAGTTTGTTATTCTTTTAACTGTGCATGTTAAATTAATGTACCCCTTTAGTAAATCAAGACCTCCCTCGAATGAGGAAGTGATCTACGATTCTTTATGATATTATTTTAGACGGAACATTATCTTATTGGCAAGTTCAATCGTAAGGTAAAGACATAACGTATTCCAACTACTTACTTAGTAATTTGAGGGCGATTACACAAAGATTATCCGCTATTAAAGTGGCCCTCATCAAAATAAAACCACGTGACCTGCTAGTTTTCCATTGGTTATGGACACCGATGTACGATGTAGAAGCAATAAGTACGCGAAAAAGTAGTTCCCTTCATTAAATTGAAAATATGTCCTCTGAATATACTTGATATTATTCGTAAATTAAAATAATAATGTTCAAAGCATAGAAAATATTCTAAAATATACCTAATCAATAATTACAACTTAAAATAGTTTGTTACATGTGGATGATGTATTTGAGACATGCTTCAGTCTATTCTGATGCAAAAAAATGGCTGAAGATGTCTAATCTTCTGTTGCTGTGTTGCCATCAACATTTTTAAAACACAAGTCTGGCAAACCTTTGACTAGTGACCAAAAAACAGTTATTTTAAATGTATTTCACAAGTTCAGTGAAAATTCTCACGAGATATTTTGTATTCCATCCCATTCAACGATCACATGTCTTATATACCGTACTTCACACGTGCTCCTTGCCAATGTGGCAGTAATTTTGGTGCGAATGGCGGAAGGATACAATTGGTGTTTATTTATGTTAGGATTACTGCATTCATTTTAAGTGTTACGTGTGTTATTTTACTTAATAACGGTCCATGAATGCTGTCATCAGTGTCGCAATTCCGAGCGTGGAAGGACCGAGACATTTTGCTCCGATATTTTTTTATTATTATTGCAAGTTCTTTTATGTGTCGTAAATTTACATGGGTCCCAAACTTTAGTTCCTTTCCGAAGAAATCTATATCTGGATTTTAACCCCCCCCCCGAATAATACATCAATCACGGCCGGGTATGAACCCGCGAATCTTGCAACTATATAGAATCCAACATGTTACCACTGTTCCTGCATTCATTTTAATACTTAAATATCCTCCCCACTCTTTTTAGACAGAGCTCCTCAATTGTTGTGTAGGACTAACTTATATTAACACAATAAAAAAATTAATAAATACAAATTAATATGCAATCCATGTATTCACTTTGAATTAGTAATAAGAAATAACGCTGCTTAGCAGCAGAGAGCACAGTTGCGGACTATTGTAATCATCACACAAGGGCGATCGCTCATTTCGAGTTCCTGGAATTGGTTCGAGAACAGGAATTTTGGAATTAAACAATTCAGTCCTGAGGGATGTTTTTGGGATAGACTGGAGGGAGGGTTAACAGCCAATCGATATCCCGAAACAAAGGGGAGAGTACCCCAGCTGTAGGTCAAATTTATGACAGCATTGTTCCTTGTTCAACAGAGGGGAGCAGATCACGTCTCCTAGGAAAGCCGCTAGCCCGCTATACACACGTTTTTATTCTATTTTTCAAACTAACTAAATTGTACAAAGGACGCAGTCGGAACTACGATATTTATATATAATTTGCAGTTCCGGGAGAGAGTGAGAGAGAAGGGGAGGGGGAGGGAGTTAATGTGTTATATCTGTTTTTATGCATGAGTGTATGTTTTTTTTCTGTGTTATTGTCAACATAAGTATTTTTCTCAAACAAAATGTCGATATTACTGCTACTGTCACTACCACTGCTACTACTACTTTAATTTACTTGCTAACTACTACAACATACTTACTTACTTACTGGCACTATCGAACCCGTAGGGTCGTGGCCGCGCGGACATAAGCTCTCCATACATCCCTATCCTGAGCTAATGCTTTCCAATCATTCTCTGTATAATCTACTTCCCTTAAATCATAGTTAATGTTATTCTCCCACCTCATTCTTGGTCTAACAACTGGGCGTTTTCCCTCTGGCTTTCCTACAAGAAGCTTCCATGCACGCCGTTCATTCCCCATATATGCAACATGTCCTACCCATCGCAGTCTACGAGACTTAACTGTTCTTATTATATCTGGCTTCCTATAAAGACTATGTAGTTCATTGTTATATATAGTCTCCATTCACCTGTCTGTTCATCTCTCTTTGGTCCAAAAATATTCCTAAGTACTTTATTCTCAAATACCCGTAATCTCCTTTCCTCCCTAAAAGTAAGAGTCCATGTTTCGCATCCATATAATATAACTGGTAGAATAATAGCTTTATATATTATCAGATTAACGTTTTTGAAAGGAGTTGGGACATCAAAATTCTCTCTAATGCATAATAGCACGCATTTCCAGAATTGAGCCTATGTTTAATACCTTGTCCATCTCATTCCTATTTGTGATTATTGTTGCTAGGTATTTGAATTCAGCCACTTCCTCAAAATTTCTCTCATTTGTCATTAGCTGTCCATTTTCATTATATAATGTATTTCTACGTGTGATCATATATTTAGTTTTATTGATATTTACCTCCAGTCCTAATTTCTTAGTGTTACTCAATAGTGTGTGCATGTTGTCCTTTAGTATCTCCTCGCTATTGGCCAATAGTACTACATAATCAGCATAAACTAACAGCTTATTAATACAATTGAGTTGTAGGCCTTCCTCATCCTCTAAAGATTTGATGGCATGCTGTAGTACAAAATTAAATAGTATAGGAGATACTGCATATCTTTGCTTCAACCCGTTCTGGATTTCAAAAGTGTCCGAAAACAGTTTGCCTACACGCACTCTACTCTTTGTGCCATTTGACACATTCGTATAAGTATAACTGACTTTTTAGGAATTCCGAACTCCCGCAGGATACTATATAACTTCTCCCTCTTAATTGAATCGTATGCTTTTTTGAAGTCTACGTATAGTTGATGTACAGTACCATTATATTCCCATTTCTTTACTAAAATCTGTCTTATACTAAAAATCTGATCTGTTGTAGACCTGTTTCTTCTAAATTCACATTGGTGATCTCCTAGAATGCCAACAATATAGGGAGTAAGTCTGCTTACTAATACATTTGTTAGCATTTTGTACGAAGTTGAAAGTAATGAGATCCTCCTGTAGTTGTTGCAATCAGTTTTACCTTCTTTATTATAAATTAGTACGATAATAGATTCTTTCCATTCACGTGGAAGAGCTTATTTTTCCCAAATCATACAAAAGCAACCGGCGTATCTTGTCCATCAATTTTTCTTCCCCTGATGTTATCAGTTCTGTTGGGATCTCATCTGAACCTGATGCTTTATACATCTTCAATTTTTCTATTCCCATTTCAACTTCTAATGCACTTGGTTCTGCGACTAGCATTTCTGCTGTCTGTAAAATATCCTCCTCGATGTCCTGTTCTGTATGTATATTTAATAGCTGGTTAAAGTAATTTTTCCATCTATTTAATATACTCCTGGAATCTGCAATCGTATCCCCATTTTCATTCCGAATAAGTTTGATCTAGCCTGAAACTACTACTACTAATACTAATATAATAATAACAATAAATTGCGAAACAACCGAGAAAGTTAGCTCAGCATTCGGCACATGCCAAATTGAAATCTCGTGTCCGACCAACCTACGATTATTCGTAATGTATTCCTCGGTTATCAATGCAAACGCTGCGCAGTTTCAAATTTATGTATCGCGATATACTTCATAAATAATTATCATAAGTAACGTCACGATTGATTTCCAAATTATCGATAAATTCACAACTCAGTGAGTCGTGAATTTATAGATAATTTGGAAATCAAGAGTGGCATTTGTTAGGACGATTTAACGAATAAAATTAAGCTGTTTACTCACAAATCATTATTTAACTATGGTTATTTTAAAATATGTATACATTTAATGGAAACGGCGATGTTTGAAAACAAATGTGAAACGATTGGTACGCTTCATTTGCTTCTTTTGTTCTCACTGCAACCAGATCATATTATTTATTGCCAAAGGAACGCAATATTGTAAGTATGCTCTCTAGTGGAGAAAAAATGAAACACATCAAACTGTATATTAATTCATTTCTGATGTCGTATGATGTAAAAAGTAAAGTAAAGTGATCCCACAACAGACCCGGAGGCCCTTGGGGTAGTAGGAGGTTAAGGCTCACACTTTTTTCTAGACAATCGGCACTTGATGTCAGCCGGGTTGTCAGCCCTGCTTGACGGCCGCCTTTACCCCAGAACAAGCGCCTGGTACTCATTTCCGTTAGAGGCTGAGTCGACCCCAGGGCCATATTGCCGCCAGATGATGTAAATATGACAATTATATTTTTCTGGATTATTACCTGCGAAAAAATACTCTTAAGAAAGTGCAAACTGTGGTTTCTTTTTTTGGTGGTATAATCAATTGCTACAAATGTTTTTATATTATCTCCTGCATGCGCTGTGTGTTGACATTCATGCACTATATATACAATTTGGTAGCCGTATCTCTTAGGGAGTCGGTCACTGCAAAATAATGTTATGGCCTATTCAGAATGTTAAAAAGGAGGTGCATTCTTTATTATGATAAACTTTAGCTGGTAAATTCTAGGCGAAACACGATTGGTTGTAAATCGAAAATCATTGAAATGTGATTGATCATTGAAACCCATTTGGGGCATGAGTTAAATAGTCATTAAAATTTATTTAGCAAGGTTTTCAATGCTGACATATTCCTGTGCCTGTTACAATGAAGTTGCTTTTCGCCACTTTTCTTTGCTGTTTCAGTCTCCATCTTTCAATCCTACCCCCATCATGATGATTAAAACGTCACATGTATATTCAGGATGCGTTTGGTCATAATTTCATATTTCATAACATTTAAATTTAGTGAATCTGCACAAGACCCGTCCATGGTATATTTACCATGTTGAGGTGGAGTGGTTTGCGTGCTTAAATGATCCTGAGAGCTATGCCGGCGGTAGCATTGCTGCCGAAAGGGTTATCCATGCCGGACTGGTCGAAGGCGATAAGCCAGACGAAAAAAAGTACCTTGGTCGAAAGAGCGACGATCTTTCACCGTAAAATTACAATCATCAAGAAAATTCGGACATGGGTTCCACTGGGATAAAATTCACCGGAGGTAAAATAGTCCCACATTCGGTCCTCAGGGCGGGGACTACTTCATGGAATCCATGCCAAAGGCTCAAACACAGGGACATGTTATTAGGAACATGGAATTTTAGGACTTTATATAATAGCGGGGCACTAGAGATAACGCGGGAATTAGATAACTCGCCCTTGGATATAGTAGTTTTATAGGAAGTTAGATGGCCAGGGAAAGGTAGTGAGGAATCTGAAAGCTTTGCATTATACTACGGGGGTGCAGCAAGACCTGGATTTGGAACAGGCTTATTAGTCCGAAAAAGGATCCTCTCAGCTGTCCGACGTATTAAACTTGTCAGCGATAGGATATCTTATACAATTCTAAAGGGTAAACAACATGATTTTATAATTGTAAATATACATGGACCCACAGAAGATAAGGATGAGTTCTATGAAGGATTAGAATACGTATTTGATAGCATTTCACGATATCATATGAAAACTGTCTAGATTTTAATGCAAAAGTGGAGCAGGCCAACAATAGGCAAATTCCGTCTTCATGAAGGTAGTAACGACAATGGAGTTAGAGTAGACACCTTTGCCACATCAAATAATCTTATTGTTAAGAGCACAACATTCCAGCATAAGGATATTCATAAATACACCTGGACGTCTCCTGATGGCGAAAATCGGAACCAATTAGATCTTATTAGTGGGCAAACACTGGCACAGTAGCATCATCGATTTTAGATCAATTAGAGGGGCAGACTGCAATTCGGATTATCATCTGGTCAGAGTAAAAATCAGACAACGGTTATCGCTCATGAGAGGAAAAAAACGCTAAAGATGATTTTGTAAACTTTGAATTGAAAAACTTGAAAAATAATTAACTGCGGCAAGAATACCTAATCAAAATTGCTAATAGATTTCAGATACTGGAATCTTCAGATGAGAATGTGGCATCCAAAGAAGAAACTGACATAAATACGTACTATTAGACGGGAAACCACCAGGTTATTAAGGAGTAAAAAGATGGAAAACTTGAGAGAGAAGATTAATGATCTTGAAATCAACGCAAAAAAAAAGGAACATCAGATAATTATAACAGGGAATTAGGATAGAGAAGAAAGGGTTTCAGGCTACAACAATCATAATTAGGAATGAAAATGGAGATATGATTACAGATTCCACGAGTATATTAGATAGGTGGAAAAGTTACCTTATTCAGCTATTAAATGTACATACAGAACATGATATTGAAGAGGATAATTTACAGATAGCAAAAATGCTAGTCACAGAACCAAGTGCATTAGAGGCTGAAATGACGATGAAACAATTGAAGATATATAAAGCGTCAGATTCAAATGGGATCCCAGCAGAACTGATAAAATCAAAGGGAGAAAAATTGATGGACAAGATACGTCGGTTACTTTGTATGATTTGGAAAAAGAAACTCTTTCAAATGAATGGAACGAATGGATTATCGAACCAATCTATAAGCAAGGAGATAAAACTGTTTGCTACAACTACAGGGGCATCTCATTACTCTCAACTTCATACAGAATCCTAACAAATATATTAGTAAGCAGACTGACTCCTTATATTGATGACATTCTAGGAGATCATCAATGTGGATTTAGAAGAAACAGGTCTTCAACAGATCAGATTTTTAACATAAGGCAGATTTTAGAAAATAAATGAGAATATAATTGCACTGTACATCAAATATACGTAGACTTCAAAAAGGCAAACGATTCAGTAAAGTGGGTGAAGTTATATAGTATCCTTCTGGAGTTCGGAATTCCTAAAACGTTAGTTAGACTTATACGTACGAATGTGTCTAAATGGCACAAAGAGTAGGGTGTATGTAGGCAAACAGTTTTCGGATACTTTTGAAACTCACAATGGGCTCCAGCAAGGAGATGCACTATCTCCTCTAATATTCAATTTTGTATTAAAGCATTCCACCAAAACTTTGGAGAATGAAGAAGCCTACAACTCAATGGTATTAGTAGGCTGTTAGTTTATTCTGATGATGCAGTACTATTGGGCGATAGCGAGGAGATACTAAAGGACAACACGCACATTCTATTGATTAACACTAAGAAATTGGGACTGGAAGTAAACATCAATAAAACTAAATACATGTTCACACAGAAATGCGGTATATAATGGAAATGGACAACTAATGACAATTGAAGTGAGTTTTGAAGAAGTGGCTAATTTCAAGTATCTTACTTACTTACTGGCACTATCGAACCCGTAGGTTCATGGCCGCGCGGACATAAGCTCTCCATACATTCCTATCCTGAGCTAATGCTTTCCAATCATTCCCTGTATAATCTACTTCCCTCAAATCATAGTTAATGTTATTCTCCCATCTCATTCTTGGTCTACCAACTGGGCGTTTTCCCTCTGGCTTCCCTACAAGAAGCTTCCATGAGAGTCTTTCATTCCCCATACGTGCAACATGTCCTGCCCATCGCAGTCTACGAGACTTAACTGTTCTTATTATATCTGGCTTCCTATAAAGACAATGTAGTTCATTGTTATGGAGTCTTCTCCATTCACCTGTCTGTTCATCTCTCTTTGGTCCAAAAATTTTCCTAAGTACTTTATTCTCAAATACTTGTAATCTCCTTTCCTCCCTTAAAGTAAGAGTCCATGTTTCGCACCCATATAATATAACTGGTAGAATAATAGTTTTATATATTTTCAGTTTAACGTTTTTTGAAAGGAGTTGGGACATCAAGAGTCTCTGCAATGCATAACAGCACGCATTTCCAGAATTGAGCCTATGTTTAATTTCTTTGAATTTCAAGTATCTAGGAAAAATAATTACAAATAGGAATGAGATGCACAAAGAAATTAAACCTAGGCTCTATTAAGGAAATGCATGCTATTATGCATTAAAGACACTCTTGACTCCTTTCAAAAAATGTTAAACTGAAAATACATAAAACAGATATTCTTCCAGTTCTTATTATATGGATGTGAAACATGGACTCTTACTTTAAGGGAGGAAAGAATAGTATGAGTATTTGAGAAAAAAAATCTTAGGTAAATGTTTGGACCAAAAATATATGAACGGACAGGTGAATGGAGAAAACTGTATAATAATGAGCTACATGATATGTACAGGAAGCAAGATATAATAAGAACACATAAGTCTCGTAGACTGCGATGGGCAGGACATGTGGCACGTTTGGGGGATGAAAGAGGTACATGGAAGCTTCTTGTAGGAAAACCAGAGGGAAACGCCTAGATGGTAGACCAAGAATGACGTGTGATAATAATATTATCCATGATTTGAGGGAAGTAGATTATACAGGGGATGATTGGAAAACATCAGCTCAGGATAGGGATGTATGGAGGGCTTATGTCCGCGCGGCAATGAACCTATGGGTTCGATAGAGCCAGTGAGTTAGTTACTCATTTCGTTAGAATCTGCAGAAGACACGTGAATACAGACAATAGACAACCACAATTGAAGGGATCCCGGCAAGAAAGTGCCAAGCCACATTTTCCTGATTCATAGATAAAGCAATTTGGATATTTGTTCAAATCTTTAAACAAGAGATAATACTCGTATTAAATATTGATTCTAGAGATGAAATATGCTTTTCTAATATGTTTTTAATGAAATAGATTACAGAAAAGATGTTGGCTAAAGGAAAAGAAGTTCATATGGCATTTATAAACCTGGAAAAGGCGTATGACTCTGTAGCCATCAAGAAGCTATTGGATGGCAATGGAAAAAATTTGGAATACCTAAAATCTCTCATACATTTTATAAAAAGGAATCTATGATTTGTAAAGCAAGTATTAAGGTTGGCTATAGAGTATCCTCAGAATTTGATTATTAACAAAAGGAATTAAGACAAGGATGCGGGATGTCACCAACATTGTTCAAGATTATATTTAGAAGATGTATTAATGAATTTGAATAAGTCATGTAGGGGAATGGGAAATCAACATTAATGGTCATTTACTGCACAATTTTATTATTCGCTGATGACCAAATTATAATAGGACAAGATATAAAGAAGATATAGAATATATGATTAGAAAAGTTGGTTGATGCATTTGGAGGGTAGGTGGACTGAAGATAAATTATATTAAAAACAGAACATTATGGTAATCAGATCAAATGCAGAAGACCTACAAATAAATAATATGATAATTAAACGTGTTTGAAGATTTTTAAATAGCTTGGATCTATAATAGATAAATCTGGTAACTGTGTGAAAAATATTAATTATTAACAGAGTAAATTTGTGCAAGAAAGGCGATTAGATCCCTGAATGGTCTTTTATGGAATAGAAATTTGACCAGAAAAAGAAAAAAATAGATTATATAGACAATAATAGAAAGTATACTTACATATGGATCAGAAAGCTGGACAATAAATGAAAGGATGCAGAAAAGAATCTTGGCGACAAATAATGGATGGATTACGGAGAAGTATGAGAATATCCAGGCTACAACATAGTTCGAAATACATATATACAGACAAGAAATGGATTCACAAGAGACTGTTATCGATAGGGATAAAAAAGAGAGCTTTGCAGTGGTGTGGACATGTACAACGGATGTCAGAAGACCAGTGGCCCTAACATGTGTTAGATTGGATGGTACCAGGCAGAAGGAGAAGAGGAGAAGTAGAAGAACATGGTATGAGGGAATATATGATGACATGATGAAGAGGGGTATGGAATGACAATGGGAAGATAGGAATCTCTGGAAAGCAGGAATCAAAGGCCTGCTGTAAAGTGGAAAGCTTGTATTAAGTAAGTATGAAATAGTGATAAATATTATAAATATTTTCTTTTCTCTTATATCCTAAAGTTAAATTTAATAAAATATGTTGTTGTGTGGCTTGACACTATCGTGACCAAAAAATTCACAAAATATATGAAACATATATTTATTAACATAAGAAATATCTACAATTAACTACATTTGCCCTATTTAATAAAACGAAGTAATATACAGGGTGGACCGCTCGAATGGACCTAATTTCAATTGCTTGTTACTGGCAAACGGTTGAAGATAGAAACTTAAAACAACGTTCATATTACAGAAAAACTCACCAAGTTTTGATATCCAGATCACCACATCTCTATATGAGCCCCAGCAGTCACTGTGACGATATCAAAGCGATGAACAATTTCTTGCCAAGTACGTTGGAGTATGTCTTCTGGAATGTTCTCAATAGCCTCTATGATGCGCTCACGAAGATCACGAAGGTCTTTGACTGGGGTGGTGTAAACTTTATCTTTGACATAGCCCCAGAGAAAGAAATCCAGTGGTGTTAAATCGGGAGATCTCGGGGGCCACGCGATTGGTCCTCCCCTACCAATCCAACGGCCAGGGAAAATGTTGTCCAAAGTCGTACGAACTTCATTGGACCAGTGGGGAGGAGCACCATCTTGCTGGAAAACGATGTTAGGCTGCAGTTGTTCAATTTGTGGAAAGAAGAACTGCTCCAGCATGTCAAGATATGTGGTACCACGAACAGTTTTCTCGGCGAAGAAAACGGTCCAATGACCTTATTATGTGACAAACTGCACCAAACATTCATCTTCGGACTATCACGAACATGCTCTTGAATAGCGTGAGGATTCTCCGATCCCCAGATCCGCACATTATGCCGGTTTACCTTGCCTGACAAATGGAAAGTGGCTTCGTCCGAGAAGAAAATCTTGGTCATGAAGTCAGGATCAGCGCCGAGACGGTCCAGCATCGTATTGGCGAATTCCACTCGTTTCGGCATGTCATTCGGCTCCAGACGTTGCACTAACTGCACTTTATATGCGTGCAGTTTGAGGCGTTTGTGGACAATCCGTTGTAATGTCGATTTTGGTATTTGAAGTTCCCGCGAAGCTCTTCTTAATGACTTCCGGGGGCTTCGCTCAAATGCGGCTTGAACATTTGCTACCATTTCATCGGATGCTCTGCGACCACCACCATGCTTCTTCAACACAGATCCTGTAGCTAATAATGTATCACGCCACTTCTTTATGCTTCTAGCAGTTGGAGCATCACGGTTAAACACACGCCGGAACTCCCTTTGAACTCTAATGATTGATTTAAACTCCGCATACCACAAAACAGCTTGCGCTTTCATCTGCGGAGTCGCCATTTTCACAAACAATTAAATCTAAGAACGAGAAACGTATCTTTGTGCCATCTACCGACAGGATTCGAAACTTGGTGAGTTTTTCTGTACTATGAACGTTGTTTTAAGTTTCTATCTTCAACCGTTTGCCAGTAACAAGCAATTGAAATTAGGTCCATTCGAGCGGTCCATCCTGTATATTCCACAAAAGATGAACAATGCTCTAAAAAGCCTTCCCCATCATGCATTCCACCATTAAAAAAATATATTAATATAACTAACTAACTAATTCAAAGGCACTATCGTACCCTAGGTTCATGGCCGCACGGACATAAGCTCTCCATCCACCCCTGTCCTGAGCTAATGTTTTCCAATTATTCCCTGTATAATCAACTTTCCTAAAATCATGATTAATGTTATTTTCCCACCTCATTCTTGGCCTACCAACTGGACGTTTTCCCTCTGGTTTTCCTACAAGAAGCTTCCATGCACGCCTTCATTCCCCATTCGTGCCACATGTTCCATTCTCGAAATAAACAGGATGAAAATCCTACAAAGTATTTTTAAGAAGAAGAAGAAGCCCTAAAATAAGTCCTCCGCATAATTTATTCGATCATTATAAATATCATCTGGTATCAAGTTTAGGTAAAAGCCATGATAGATTGGAGGGACATACTCCATCAAATTTGTAAGTTTCTCTTTTTTTAACCTTAAGTGGTCTTACACTTTTCTTCTTTGGAGTCATGGTACTTAGGTTCCCTTTCTTTCTTGTTGAAACCTCCTCAAACTCCATATTCATCCTGTTTTTCAATTCAATGACCCAATGGTTTGGTATTTTCAAACCTGAAGTACGGTATATAGCTTCTGAGAATCTGAGCTCCACACCACTAATTCACACTTTCTTATTAGTATTAACCCTTAAATTAGCAAAACACTGGATACTGGATAAGGCGAAGTCTAGTTTCACCCAGTGTGCTGCGTATGTTAGAACCCACTAGGGCTCTTTGGCAGCTAAGTTAATAGTGGCTATCATTACGGGGTTGTAGTTCACTTAACCCGAGCCTATTTGGCGGCGCTAGCGTTTGTGTGCAAATGGTGATGAAATTTGGACAGAGATAGGGATGTGATGACCTGAAGCAGGACATCAGAAACCACATTGCTTTCAAGCCGAGAGTCGGAAATCCAGCATTGTGGAATGAGCCACGCTACTCCAGGTGAGAGCACATCGCCAAATCTCTGGCTGGATTTAATGAGGAGTAAATCGGATGAATATGTTTCTATGTACAGCACGCCACTGGGGCAAGCGTCCAATACTGCGTACCATAAAATTTGTATGCAAAGATGTAAATTTGTGCAACTTGCTTACATTTTCAGTTATCATGACATCAATATGGGGAAGTTGCGCTACGTTGTGTAGGTCTGTCATCCTTGTGAAACGCGGTGCTTGAAAAATTATTTTCAAACACTTATTCTGTATAATTTGTATTCTTCGTTTATGCTGTTTTGCGAGGATGCTCCAGGCCTCACATCCGTACAGTAGCATGCTGCGGATCACGCTTTTATACAGTAAAAGCTTGATCTTACGTGACAATGTATTCGACCTGAAAAATGGGTATAAAATTGCAATTGCTGCATTTGCTTTATGTTGTAGATGTCGAATATGAATTATGAACGTAAGCTTGGGGTCCAGATGGACCCCAAGATACTTCACTGAAGGTTCTAGGCGAAGATTTTGAGTTCCCAAGGTTAGTTGGATGGGTGACCGTCTGGTTGATTTAGTGAAAAGGATCGCCTGGGTTTTTGTCGTGTTTATCTTTATGTTCCATAACTGGAACCAAATATAGATACGGTTGAGAGCGGTTTGGAATACATGGATTCGATTAGGAAGAGATTTGAAGGTAGTCTGGTAAAAGAAACAGGTATCATCGGCGAATGATGCAGTATGGATGTAGGGGATAGTAGGAAGGTCTGATACGTATAAAGTATACAGTATGGGTGAAAGGACAGCACCTTGGGGAACTCCCGCCAAGATTGCCTTGCAGTCCGATTTATACCCACTGATCGAAACATAGAATTTTCTGCCAGTGAGGTATTTTGCAATTAATTTAATAAGTGGTGCCGAAATTTGAAATTTGATTAGTTTATAGATAAGCCCATTTATCCAGGTCGTATCAAATGCCTTCTCAATGTCCAGGAATACAGCGATGGTACTACGTTTCCTGTTATAGCCCGTGACAATATGATCAACCAGTCTTGCTAGCTGGAGCGGAGTGCTATGTAAATTTCGAAATCCAAATTGGTGGTTTGGTAAAAGAGCTTTGTCTGTAACTTCAATTTTGAGTCTTACCAAAATTATTTTCTCCAAAATTTTGCCCAGTACAGGCAGCAGACTAATTGGTCGCAAATTGTCTGGGTCTGATGGATTCTTGCCGGGTTTTGAGAGGGTTATGACTTTGGCAAGTTTCCATACGTTAGGAAAATACTGTAACTTAATACAGTATTTAAAGATTTGGAGTAAAAGGAGTAAGGGTTTGATGGGTAGATTTTTGACAGCAAGGTTCGAGATACCATCGCTGCCAGGGGCACGGTTAGGATTGAGGTTACGTATAATTGTACGCACCTCTGTAAGGTGGATATCTGGAAGGACATGTGGGATAGGAGTAGCAAGAAACGTAGTAACAACGTCATTTACCTCAGTCTCATGTACTGGAGTAGTGAGTTCATGTGGTCGGAACCGATTGGCCAGTTGTGTAGCAAGGACCTGGGCCTTATCGCCAGGGTGATAGACCCAGGTACCATTGCTGCTGATTGCAGAAGGAGGAGCAGGAGCTCTACTCCTTCTGATCCTTTTAAGGATATTCCACGGAGGAGTTCGATCAATATTTTGTTGAGTCATAGACTCTTCCCATCGGTCGTGATTAAGTTGCTGCAATCGGCTTCGTACCAGATGAACATAGCGATTGTATACTTGTTTGTGTTGACGGGAGCCAAAACGTCTGTATAATCGAAGATAGTAGCGCTTTGTTGATAAATAATGTTGAAGTGTAGGGTCCGTGTATTTTTGTGGTGCAGTGTAGTTTGTTGGTGTTGTAGATAGTCTAATAGCTGTTTTTATCGTCGCCTGAAAATTTAGAATGGCGTCTTCAAGTTGTTGTGGAGACTCAACAGAAAGTGTAGGCTCAATCCATTGATTGAGCATGTAAGTGTATTTCTGCCAGTCGATTTGCGCTTTTTGTATAGAAAAAGGTGGCGATAATTGAAAAGTTGGTGTAATTTTAAAGTGTATGGGTGTATGATCCGAGTCCAATGCGTTTTCAATGGTGTTAATGTGTGCTGATATAGGTACATTCTTCGAAAGGACTATGTCAATGATATCGGATCGAATGCCAAAAGCTGTGTGACGGAAGAAATGTGATCCCTTGGAGCAGAGAATTTCTATGTTTTGAAGCTGACAATAATTTTGAAGTATGAGGCCTGAGGCATTTTGGACACGACAATTCCAGAAATGATGTTTAGAATTAAAATCTCCCGCAAGCAAATAGCTGCGGGAGACAGACGTTAGGATATTGAGGTCGTGTCTGGTTAATTGCCTTAAAGGAGATTTATAGATAGAGGCGATGAAGGTGGTTTGATTTGGGGAAGTTGGGACTAATATTCCAGTAGCCTCAATAAATTGAAGCCTGGGAATGTTGGTCACTCTATGGCTGATGGTTCTTTTGATGCAGATGGCTGTTCCTCCAAGGGGACCGTCAAGACGGTCATTACGGTACGTATAATAGTTTCGGATTTTAAACCGATCTTTGGGTTAGCAAAACACAAATTTCTTCCGTTAGTTATTTAAATGTGGCGGACCGCAGTGAAAACGGAATCTTGTATAACTGTTATTATTAGATAGCCTATATTGTATAATTAGACACACATTTAAGTGGTTTCTTTTTGTTCGTTTTCTTCTGATTTATTTAAAATAATGAGTTAATTGAAGCAACTGGTGTATCCAAAAAGATACATTACGAATTTAAGGGTTAATTAGCCCACTTTTTAAAGCTATTATATTCAGGAAAAAAAAAAACAGTGCTTTCCATTTCGACTACAACCTTACGACCACATGCTTACTTATTATTTCTCTCCAATGTGACGGAGAGTATACATTGGGTTGTCCCCTCTGATATTTTTCAATTCCAGTAATATTTCAATCAGAGGGTAAATATGCGTCCAGAAAAAAAACAATAAGAGAAACATTTGCGTTTAGATTGGAGTTTCTCACTTGGTAGAGGATTCGCCTCGAGTGCGAAAGGTCCCGAGTTCAAATCCCAGCCTGAACGTATAATTTTTCTCTTCAAATATAACTTAGAAAATAATGTTCAATTTCTTCAAACTGCTTTGTGTGGATAGATAATTGCAAAATACCATTATATTCCAATTCTTATTCTGACCCTTACAGTTGTCAGAAAATATAACCAATTTCTTTGCACAAATGCATTTAGTTTTTATGGTATTTCAGGATGCAGCTTCCAATCTCATCGCTGTCATGTCCTGCAATACGCACATGCATATGTCCATATATATATATATATATATATATATAGTATGATAAGAAAAATAAATGCCTGGACGGGATTCGAACCCGGAACTCTGAGTCTGTACCTCAGCGTGTTATCCATTACACCACCAGGCGAATCCAATTCAAACACTTATTTTTCTTATATATGTATTATATTCTCCATTATTACTAGATGTCGCGAGAACTCGGTCTTCACTGCCATCTAGTAGCTGACTATAACATGTAAGCAAATTAAAGAGAATATTTTTACTTTATAGCAGTGAAGCTTTATCGCTGTTATAATTAAATGTTTAACATTGAGCAATGCAAGCTTAATATGGTATGATAAGAAAAATAAATGCCTGGACGGGATTCGAACCCGGAACTCTGAGTCTGTACTTCAGCGTGTTATCCATTACACCACCAGGCGAATCCAATTCAAACACTTATTTTTCTTATATATGTATTATATTCTCCATTATTACTAGATGTCGCGAGAACTCGGTCTTCACTGCCATCTAGTAGCTGACTATAACAAGTAAGCAAATTAAAGAGAATATTTTTACTTTATAGCAGTGACGCTTTATAGATGTTATAACTAAATGTTTAACATTGAGCAATGCAAGCTTAATATGGTATGATAAGAAAAATAAATGCCTGGACGGTATTCGAACCCGGAACTCTGAGTCTGTACCTCAGCGTGTTATCCATTTTCTTATAACATCGATAAAGTGTCACTGCTATAAAGTAAAATATTCTCTTTAATTTGCTTACTTGTTATAGTCAGCTACTAGATGGCAGTGAAGACCGAGTTCTCGCGACATCTAGTAATAATGTATAATACATCCATCCATAGTATTTCTGCCCGAAGGCAGGTCCTTCACTGCAATTATAGCATTTTCATGCTATGCTTGCAGCTTTACTAGGGAATTGTGTAGGTGTGGTAGCTTCCCGTTGCTTTCCACACCTGTGAAGGATGATGATGATAATGATAAGGATGTTGATGGCCATATGATTTCGGGGACCGTTTGGGCCTTAAAGTTTTCCTGACATTTGTCTTACAGGTGAGGAAAAACCCCGATAAAAACCTCACCCAGAAAAACTGCCCCGATCGGGGATCGAACCCGGGTCCGCTGCGTGACAAGGCAGCACGCTACCTCGAGACCACAGCGGTGGACGTATAATACATATATAAGAAAAATAAGCGTTTGAATTGGATTCGCATGGTGGTGTAATGGATAACACGCTGATGTACAGACTAAGAGTTCCGGGTTCGAATCCCGTCCAGGCAATTATTTTTCTTATCATACCACATTAAGCTTGCATTGCTCAATGTTAAACATTTAATTATAACACACACACACACATATATTAATGATTTGGGTATTAGATTTTTATAATCAGAATAAAAAACTTTAAATTCCAGTAATATAATATCATAACAGTAGTTCATTATGTTTATATATCAGAAAGTTACTTATTAATGATAGTTTCAATTATTTTCTAATACACACATATGCATATTGAACTTTTAGGGCAATAAAATGCCAAGCAACAATTATTAAAGTAATAATTTAGATTATATAAGATAATAAAAGAAACATTACTTTAGACATTAAAGGTTTGCATCATGACTAGAGCGAGGATTTTTATGAAATTTCATGTTTTAAATTATTAGTCAGAGAGCGCTGAGACAAAGTAGCTTTACATTTTATGATATGTAGAATCAAATAAGACCTATATTTTTTTTCATATTTCATAATATTTTGGCAAAATGTTCATATTTTAGTCTATCTATCTACGGGTCTTTACAGCTGCTGCCGTCTTCCCGTGCCAAAACTCGAAAGCCTACGGTCTTGGGCATCTTCGATGCTTAGCCCTCTAGCTTGCATTACTGTCTTCATGTTAACCTTGGTCTCCCGCTTTTCTTCTTTCTGTTCGGATGCCATTCATATAGTTGCTTCGGCCATCGCTCATCTTCCATTCTTAAGACATGTCCTAACCACTTCCAATTCCTTCTCCTCAATTCTTTCAATTATGCTTTCTTCTGCTTCCATTATGTTTCTAATTTCCTTATTTGTGACATGTTCTAATCTAGACTTTCTGGTACTTCTGCGTAAATAATCCATTTCTAGAGCTATTAGTCTATTCTAGATTGTCCATACATTGCAACAGATTCCACCAATGTTTTACCAATATATTTTTTTGTGTCTTTCCAAATATGCTTATCCCACCATATGGAATTTAACGATGATATTATTTTGCTACTCAATTCAATTCTATGTTTTATGTTCTCTTTGCCTATACCTTCAATGTTATCCATAATTATTCCCAAATATTTAGTTTGTTTTACTTGCTTTATTTGGATTCCTTCTTCCAATATTAAATTTTCTCGTTCATTGCTATTAATTGCCAGATATTCTGTTTTTTTGTAAATTTACTGTGAGACGCCATGATTCATATGTGTTTTTCAACCTTTTTATCATGAATTCCATATCAAATTTGTCTTGCGCTACCAGTTGATCATCAGCAAATTGTAATGTCAGCAAAAATCTGTTGCCTATTGGGATCCCCATACCTTTGCAGCTTTGTTTCCATTTCATTAATATAAATTCTACATAAATATTAAATAGAATTGGTGATAGACTGCACCCTTGTTTCAATCCCTTTGTGGTTTTTATAGGATTAGACATTATATTTCCAATTTTAACATAAACGGAGTTATCTTTATAGATTTGTTTAATAATTTCTATTAGGTTTCTATCAATAATGTATTTTTCCAATACTTCCCATAATTTGTTCCTCGGAATTGAGTCATAAGCTTTCTCTAAATCTATCATTGTCAAATGGGTTTCTTCTCCAACTGCAGTCCGTTTTTCAATTAACTGTTGTATTGCAAATATATTGTCAACACATGACAATAAAAATTTAATATTCCTTCATATTTTCCAACTTTCAATTTTTTAAAATAAAATTTCCACTAATTGGTTAAAAACATTTTTAAAGTGACTGTAGTTTTGAAATTGTTTGACAATGTAATGTGGTAGACAGGCGAAAATTCCTCAGTATCCCATCTGGAACAAGATAAATAGATTTGATGAAAGAAAATAGTTGAAAAAAAGAGGCATGGAATGACCAAGTGGAGACTTTTGTCCGAAACTACAGAACAAAAACAGGGATTTCGTAATCTGTGACAAGAACATGAATAAGTAAAACAACAATGTTAGAATAATAACCACCTACTCTTTCTCTCAGGTAGCAACTGTTCCTTTTTACTACCTAAGGACATGTCTTACTTTGTGAATGGATTACAGTATTTAATCCTTAACTTCACAATGTATCCTTTAAGATACATTGATTTCATTAATTTATTTATTTTATTTATAAAGCAATAAAAAACAAATGATTATAAAGTACTTAAGTTTGTGTCAAATTACGTAATAATGTTGCCTACAATATTAACTTAGAGTTTTACATTATTTTGTTTACTTTCGATACTAGTAAAATTCATGGTGATTTTCCGTTGAGGTATTAGTTCACAGTAATACAATGTACGGTTAAAAACTATAATATAGTTACCTTGTAGGTCCGTCTCCTCAACTTAAGTATTCTGCTGACGATGGGACTAGTCCCGAAAGGCCTACAGAGTTTTAAAAGAACTTTAGTTGAGGAGACGGACCTACAAGGTAACTATATAATAGTTTTTAACCGTACATTATATTACTTTGTTTACTTTGCAGTCCGAAACATTTGAATAACTGGCACGAGAAATTATTGTTTCGCCAATTTAAAGGTTAAATGTAGGGAAGACTGCTGCTGCTAAACTTGAAGCTGTGCTGAGAAATATGCTGTTACTCCACAGTTTATGAAATTATTAAAGTTCTTGTAGGTAAGGCCAATATTATTCTCACTTACATCAAACTATCATATATAGCGCAGTACATGTTTGCTCCCATAACATCATATGGTGTGGAGCATACTTTTTGATCGTACAAAATAATTCTGACAGACAGACAGACGTTAAAAAAATATAGAAAAAACTTCTAACTGTACATTACGAACAGAATTGATAATTGAATTATTCAAAGCACAAGTATACCATACTGTGCTCAGGCAAATTTCACGGAAAAACTAATGTTACTCGTAAAATAATTCTAACTACGAGTACATTTCACCATGCTCATATGTGTAATGTATAGGATTAAAAATAATTGTAATTGCAAAGAGAGTTTTGAAATACTCCGTAGAATGATTTGTGGATTAATTCATTTTAACGTCTTGTTTCTCCAAATATGACATACAGTACTTGGTCTACTGCGATGGGCAGGACATGTGGCACGAATGGGGGAATGAAAGATGTGCATGGAAGCTTCTTATAGTAAAACCAGAGGGAAAACGCCCAGTTGGTAGACCAAGAATGAAGTGGGAGAATAACATTAACCATGATTTGAGGGAATCAGATTATAGAGGGGATGATTGGAAAACATTAGCTCAGGATAGGGATGTATGAAGAGCTTATGTCCGTGCAGCCATGGACCTACGGCTTCGATCATGCAAGTGAGTTAGTTAGGACTTGGTCTACGCGTGTTCATCCAATTTAATGTTATTGTGACATTTACATATACATTTTGTCAGTGGTATATTCGATGGAAGCGTGTTACTATGGTTACTATGATTTGTTTTTTTGTTGTTTATATTTGGATTTCATAATTAGGCCTAAATATCATTGGATAAATTAATTGATTGTGTTTTATATATATCCAGTATTAATTTCTTCTTCTTCTTCACTTCCTGGTTTAGGCAAGAGTTATTGAAATAAAGTGTCAAACTACAGGCTTGGGAGGCTCTTGGATGTAGATGGATGTTGAGACTTGCACATTTCTAGACAATCGCCAAGGGATGTCCACTGGGTTCTCAGTCCTGTGTGACGGCCGCCTTTGCCCCAGAACATGCGTCTGGTACTCATTTAAATTAAGAGCTGATGATGACGACAGAAGGTTTGGTCCAGCTAAAAACCTGACTCCATTGAGACTCAAACCCACGACCTTCCGGCTTGTTAGTGCTATTTCTCAAACAAACTACACTTCAAACTGGCAGGAGCAATTACAATACTATTAACAGACCGAAATTTAAACACATCTTTCTTTGACCCTGCAGGGGGAGGAGACCCTATTTTATACCAACATTTATTTTGATTTTTTGGTCACCCAGAAGTATACATTTTCATTTAACGTGATTCATTAGAATTGCTTCAAATCATAAACATGATATTGTATATTGAGTAAGAATTAATGAAAAAGTAATTAAAATGGAAATACAGTCAAACTCTTGATTTATTGAGCTACAAAAAGGTCTTCTTGTCTCATTTGTGTGCTGGTATGTATACCCATAAATTATACAGAGCTTGTGTATATAAATATACGTAAAAAGTTAAGAAAATAGTAGCTTCATAATATTTTTGTCCTAATTTTCATATTTTGTTATTATAATTTCATATTTTAGTATAATTTTCTTCATATAATTCCTCGCTCTAATCATGACTTATAATAGAAAATGAAAAAGTGACCAGAAACATGTTTAATAAAAATAAATTCATAATTTCTCTAACCAACAAATCTATATGAAATCCTACGAGGACAATATAATGCCAAGCAACACTTGCTTGTATTTAAATTTCCGAAGTTAATTCTTCACCAGAGCGCGGCAAATATTCAGAATCAGAGCTATTATCACTATCTTCACCATTTAATTCACCAGAAAACTTCAATTTATTTCTGCAAACAATTATCCACAAATTCCCTTTGTTGTTTGACACTGCCTTGCAGTTATGGAAGATGCATGGAAGATTAGGGCAACAAAAAAAAAACTTAATTTAATAGCATATGTTGAGTTTTCTGTATACACACTTGACATTAGACTATTCAAAATAATATTATCTACAAGATGGCATAACTAGTTCAATTTGACCAAAAATGTGGCTTGGCACTTTCTTGCCGGGATCCCCTCAATTTTGTTCACTCAAATATCTTATTATGTGATGTTGTAGCAGAACTGTATTTACCCGGGAAGGCAATTTCTGTAATCCCCTCTTTCTTATTCTTATATCAAAAATGTCAACTGAAGTTTAGTGTTCGTACTAATAACAAGAATTTAATTTACTATACTGCATGTTGAAACACTGATCTCTCGTTACAAACAACTTTGTTTGATATTTGTTTTAAATGCAACATCATTATAGCCAACCTCTACCGAATGGTAGAGCCTAAACGATGTCATGTTTTAACAGTGTTCCAACTACATGTTGTGAAAATTGGGGTAGATTACAAAATACAAGTGAATGTAGTATTCGTTTTAGCACCTTAAAATCACGTTCGCAAAAATAGACAGTTAAATTGTTTTTTCCATGAGCTCTTAAATTTAATGGCAGTAATTTAAAACATGTGCAGATGTTTGATGTCAGTCCAGTCTCAACAATAATTTAAACTTATTGCTGCTGTGGTCGTGGGGTAACACGTCGTCTCAGACGCAGTTGCCCTCACGTTCGATCACCGGTAGGGAAAAGATTCCTGTGTGAGGTCTTATAGGAGGATTTCCTCACCTGTAAGACAACTGTCGGGAAACTTTAAGACCTAAATAGTGTCAGGACACCACCTGGCCATCATCATTATCCATATCAAATTCACCTTGTGTAATATTATGGATGTATAGTATGTCTTGTCTTAAATGTTCATGTTTATCGGAGGTGTATCTCGGATTAAGCTGGCCACTCATCTCTGGAAGTTCTCCATGTTATTGTGTGGCCAAAAAGTCGTAGTAAAGGAATTTGTTGACATTTTTTTCCAAAGGAAGGAAATATACATTTTCATTTGCAATACGCACGGGCTGCTTGGCCTTACGTGCATATTCTCTTCCATTATTTAAAGAAACCATACAAATATATATAAACAAATATGGCTACACACCAACACTCATACGTAAAAAGGCATAAAAACAATGAATATATGCAAGTCTAGGTCTACAGTACATACACAGTAATACACATCTACACTTATACATACAAATACTATAGTACTGGGGTCGACTCAGCCTCTAACGTAAATGAGTACCAGACGCTTGTTCTGGGGGTAAAGGCGGCCGTCACGCAGGGCTGACAAAAGTGCCGATTGTCTAGAAAAAGTGGGAGCCCTAACCTCCTACTACCCCAAGGGCCTCCGGGTCTGTTGTGGGATCACTTTACTTTTTTACAGATACATAAAAAATAAAATTAAACAATCTCTAACATTGTACGATAAT
Organism: Diploptera punctata; assembly: GCA_030220185.1. NCBI lineage: Eukaryota > Metazoa > Arthropoda > Insecta > Blattodea > Blaberidae > Diploptera > Diploptera punctata. The sequence continues at coordinate 883,131 of JASPKZ010010257.1, forward strand.
AAAAAGAACCAGCTATAGAAGAGATTTAAAAAATGAAAAAAAGTATGTAATGTTGTGTGATCCAGATATTAAAAATCCCTTGACAGGTCGTATTTATAAGGCGTGGGGTACGTAAAAGTGACTACAAAGAGAGAGGTTTAAACAAAGGAAAAGTACTTGCTCATTGTTATATTTACAAATGGAGGGCCATACTCCTCCGAAGAAAAGTAACGCCTGTTTTTAGGTATTATTGTCTTATTCATCAGCATCATCATCCACTTCAAGCATTGGAACTAACTATCCGTTCAGGTTTCAACAGTTTTTTTATCATCTTCCAATTTATCTTTTCCCCATAGGCCGAAACTTAAAGCCAATGTCTTACTTATTAGTTTACATAATTAAAATAAAAACATATGTTTGGATAATCCTGCACGAATGTACACAGAACTCTTAATTGAAATTATATTTATTTACTTTTTTAATATTATTGTTTTCGTTCATTTTAATGCATGTCTTCAGACTAAATTATTTCTGATCAGTTGGAGGAGACCTTTCAATAACGGCCCATGTCAGTAGAATAAAAAGTTAAACGCGCCCTTGTTTTGAAGTACCTAAAATAAAATAAAATTAAATTAAAAAATGGGAATCATAAAGAGTGTGCTGGTAGCGTTTGAAATTTATTTGGAACATCTCAGATTCAAGTTCAGGAGCTGCCTAGCCAACAGGTTTTTTCATAGGTTACCTCGGTTGTCAAGATAAAGCTAGGTTGGAATTTTATTACTACGACCAATTTCACCACAAATAATTTTTATTCTATGATCGATTAAAATCAGTGTTCAAAATGGAAATTTAAAAGTGTCGGTATTTAGAAGATAAAGTTAAGTTATACTATGACACAATCGGTATATTGCAAAAATTAAGTCCGTACTGCAACTCCAGTTTCAGATTTTTTTTCTATAACAACATTAAAATTCCACGGCAACAGTTATAAAACCGCTGATTGTGGTCGAGTGGTTAAGGCAAGATGGCTAGGCGCAGAGCAACGGGACTTGCGCTGCTTCGAGTCTCCATGGTGGAAGAAATTTTCTCATAGAATTTCGGTCATTATGGGACCGGTACCCACCCAACATCGTGAGGCATTTGGGTAGCTACAATAATGGCTGCTTCAGCTTGAGAAAACCAACTGTGGCGGCTGGGGGACTAGACATGCTGACCACATGTCACCCCCCTACACTGGCTGGATGGTCGTCTACCACTGTGATGAACACATTTCGATATGAGGCCAGCAGCCGGCTGGTAGGCGGGTCGCGCCGTGGAATTTTATTTTTTAACCTTGACTTTGCAGCTAACATTCGCGGATTTTCAGATTACAGAGACGATTAAAATAAGTGAAATTGATGTTGATGTTCTGACTTTGTTTCAGCAATCTACTAATATCATCTCAGCAATTTGCAATCAACAAATAAACGAACACGCCTGTTTCCGCTAAGTAGGCCTACAGACTGTCGCAGCACAAACGTCGTGTGAACAGTATTTCGGTCCAGAAATGAGTTCAATTGCAACATGACGTAGAGGTGTATTAAACTGGCGGCCCGAGGAAGTGGTCCTTTGCATGGTTTTTCTTTTTTCGAGCCACCTCTATAAAAATATATACCCACAATCCATAATGCAATTCTGTTGATGTATTAGTCACAATATATAAATATAAAATTATGTACACCCTTAGACAAAAAAAATGAGCCATCTCTTGATTCTATCAACCGATCGGGGAACTTCGTGAGCACTCGCAGAAGCCTTACTCACATTAACACGTTTTCAGTAAGTATACTGTGTTGTTTGCTAGTTAACGCAGTGCGCACTCAAGAGAGCTTGCCTTTGTGTGTTTCCGTGGTCGAGAGGTTTAACACACATCTGCGTTCGTAACTTCACGGGTTCGATTCCCGTTCTACTTTTTTTTTACTGAATGTTAGGATAGCATTTCGCCTGTAATATAGTTTCATATTTAATTTTATATTTGAGTTTTATGGCTTTAATGCACACACAAAACACATAAATGAAAACCTTCTAATAATTAAATGAAGAAAGAAAATAATATCTTCTAAAATGAAAAACTTTAACAAAAACAAAATCAATATCGGGTGTATAAATCCTCAGCATCTATTGCCGCCCTCAATCTGCGGGGCATTGATGCAATCAAATTTATACGGGCACGTGGACGATCGGCTAGAGCATCCCAGGCGTCTTGAATTTGTGCCCATAAGCCATCTTTCGTTTTTCGTGCATCTGCAGGCCAATTAGAGTTCCTCTATATTTTCATCTTGGCCCATACATTTTCGATTGGATTCAACCTGGTGAACAGCGAAATTTGATTTCTCCTTTAACAATGAAATAAAATTTCGCTAAATACATTTCAGAAAGCGGCCACAGCTTCAACAATATTGATAATACAATGTCAATTATACACAAGGAAAACAACAGACACAAAATTAACATTTTAGAAGAAATCGAAATTATCAAGGAGGCCAAAAATACAAACATTCTCAACGAAAATATGCCTAATGAGCAAAACCCTCTATTAGACATACAGTTAATTCAATACTACTACAATGACTCCAGAAGATGAAGTATGCATCGAAAGGCCTAAAGTGAAATCAACGAAAATTTTAAATAGTTGAGGAAGACGGTAGTATACAAGGTAAAAATAAATAATAGTTTAAACAAACTAAAACAACACGCTTTATTAGAAAACCGAACTAAAAAATGAAAAATAGTTTTAATTTCCAACACGCTTGGGATAAAATTAAAGTTGTCAACAAAAAAATATATCTCCAGCATATCTAGAATAAAACTAGAGTTAACTAAAAAAATAATAATTTTACCATCTAAAGCGTGGGGTGTGCTATATCAATTAATATATTTGATAATAAACAGATATTGGTAAAAGTTAAGTATCTAAGAACAAAACGTAAAAACCATAAAAAGCACCCCACGCTTTTGATGGTAAAATTATTTTTTTTGTAGATAACTCTAATTATATTCTATATGTGTTGGAGATGATTTTTTTGTTGACCACTTTAATTTTATCTCCAAGCGTGTTGGAAATTAAAATTATTTTTAATTTTTTAGTTCGGTTTTCTAATAAAGCGTGTTGGTTTAGTTTTTTAAACTATTATTTGTTTTTAATTTTTTAGTATGGTTTTCTAATAAAGCGTATTGTTTCAGTTTTTTTAAACTATTATTTATTTTTTTTTTTACTTTTAGTTTAATTGATTGTCAGAAACTGGAATCCCATGAAAATTTTGATTGCTTAATACTCTTCTAAAAAAAATCCGGCCCGGATTGAACCAGCGGCCTATGGATTACTGAAATTATATACCACTATAGTCCACCGCTCTACCAACTGAGCTCTTACAACGATTGACTAAAAAGTCGGTAAGTCCGCAACCTATTACACCGGTTTTATTTTATTTTTTGATTTTCTGATGAATCTGGCCAGGATTTTAGAAAACAAATAATTGAAATTATTGTATTGTCAAAAGTCCTTTACAAGTATACAAAGTTTCAAGTCGATCTAATGTTTTTAAGTGGATGAAAATCGTGTTCAAAGATTCCGTTACATAGATACAGGTCCGTTACATAGACAGATACAAGTCAAGTTAATATAAAGCCTGTATAAAAATATATAATTTAACATTGTTATAACCTCAACGGTATAAAAAACAATTATGAACTTAAAAAGTACATATGAATTCAAATGTCGAAATAAAATGTATTTAATTCATAAAACGTTTTAATACAAACATCACGAAAAAAAAAACGCGTAATTGAAGACGCGAACTTGCGATCTTCATTAACAGAAACAGTGACCGCATGCTTTACCGCTGAGCTATCGGGACACGTAGAAGAGTCTTCAGTTCATGCCACATAACACAGTAGCTCAGGGACTGCACAATTATGACTAGTTTCCTAGTTTGAACCCAGCGCTGTGCCGAGTATGACTTAGAAGAAATGTGCGTTCAAGAGATGACTCATTTTTTTTGTCGAAGGGTGTACATTGTATGCAGTCTCCTCAACTAATGAAATATTATAGGCCTTACCATCCAGTCAATAGCTGGAAAGTAGAGAACAATTTTCTGCTGAGAAAATGGGACTGATCCCGAAGGGCCTTAATTATTTTAATATTCGAGGAGACTGCATACAAGGTATAAAATTATATATAATTATACATTATCATGACGGGCTTCAAGGATTGGACCTTGGACCACTTGATCCGTTCCGTCTCCAATAGCTGTTCTTTCCATCGCTTCCTTGGTCTTCCATTTCTTCGTTTACTCTGTGATCTGTATCTGTATGACTCTAACGGAAATATTTATGGTTGCATGCATTGTAAATGGAAAGTCCAGTTTGTATATATAGGCCTATACACACACACCGATAATTCAATGTTGAATTTTACCGCGCAAACGTCTATCTAACACTATAACAAAACTCATAGATAAAGGCTAAACAAATGTCAAATTTTCTTCTAAACTGGTTGCAAACAAGCGGTGCCAATTGTCTGGCAAAAATCGTAAAATATTTTGAGTTGGCCTGTTGTATTTCTGGTGAAATACTACTTTAATCTTATAAACTTTGCAGTGTTTATTAATGACTATTTAACTTATTCCCCAAATGTCAGTCAATGACCAAACACGTTTCAATGATTTTTTATTTACAACCAATCACAGTCGTTTTTCACCTCGATTTTATCAGTATAATTTTATCACATTAAAATCAAGCTCCTTTTTTTTAAACATTCTGAATACGCCAGAGCATTATTTTGCAGTAACTGATTCCGTAAGAAATACGGATACCAGATTGTTATATAGTGCACGAATGTAAAAACATACTGCTTGCGGTAATATAATAGAAAAACATCCGTAGTAATTGATTATACCACAATAAAAAGAAACCACTGTTTGCACTTTCTTAAACGAATTATTTCCCAGGAATTTACGTTCCAGAAAAGTATAATTCACATCATAGGACATCAGAAATTAATTAATATTTTTTTGTATTGTAAGCCTATGTTTTCCCTTTACAGAGATTTAGGCGCTCTCCCCCTACAGGGAAGAATTTGAACCATACTAATTTAGTTACACTTGTTTTCGTACAGATGTCATTTGGAGTGGTACGTGGTCAGCGTTCCGCCTCATACTGGCATCTAGGAAACCAAGGTAGTACTAGGACGGGAAAATTCGGTAAATTTTGCTTAGAGGCCTTTTCATTCAGGCTTAAAGACCACTTATTAACATACCATTGCATTTTACATCAAGAAAATCTTGCTGCTAAATTTGACGAAACTGTGATGAAGAAAGTAATTAACATTGTTAATTTCATTAGATCACGTGAACTAATTCATAGGCAATTCATAGAATTTCTCAAAAAGCTTAATTCACAGTATGATGATGTTATTTATCACAGTGAGGTCAGGTGGCTGAGTAAAGGAAGAGTTTTGGAACGATTTTTTAATCTTCGCCATGAAATAAAACCCTTTTTAAGTGAACGAGATAAAGAATACCCTGAACTAGACTCTTCTTCATGGTGGTTAAAAGTTGGCTTCGTGGTTGACATAACAGGAATACTGAATGATGTCCAAATTAAAATGCAAGGTACAAATAAACTTTTTACTCTGTTCACAAGTGCAATTTTTTGTTTAGAAGAAAAATTAAAATGTATACAGGAGAACTTAGTAATAATGATTTCACTAGTTACCCATGTTTCCAATATCTTATTGAAGAATATTCAGAGGAAGAAATAAACTTGCAACCCTTCATAGAATTGCTCACTGTACTACACCATGATTTCAGAGCGAGATTTAATGATTCTAGATAGTTTCGAAACCGATTTCGATTAGTTGAAAATCCCTGGTTAATAACGACAACAGATGTAACTGGGTTGCCAATTTTTGGTCCTGAGATTAGAAATCTAAAAAATGAACTTATTGATCTCCAGCAGGATTCAGAACTGGAAGGTATTTTTCAAGAGAAACGAAAAACGAATTCAATTTTAGAGTTTTGGAATACAGTTCCAGAAAAACAGTTCGCAAACTTGGTGTCGTGTGCATATAAAATTCTGTGTCTTTTTGGATCAACGTATGTTTGTGAAATGACTTTCAGTAAGATAAAGTTCATCAAGGGTAAATATAGATCTCGTCTCACCAATGTGAACTTGGAAAACCTGCTGCGGATATGTGTGGCAAATCAACCAGCTCGTATTGACAAAATTGTGCAGGAGAGTAGCAGAGTTCGACCATCAACTTCACAGCAGTTCAACTCTAAGTTGCCTTAAAATTATGTACAGTACCGTAATAATAATAATAATAATAATAATAATAATAATAATAAAATAATAAACAGTTAATTATTAACAAAAATGAAATGACAGTAATCAGTAATTGTGTTTTGTCCATAAATGTAAAATAAAAAAAAGCTGCGTGTTACCAAGATTGAGAACTGTGAAATTTGGTGCGGCTCTCGAACAGATATGGTTTCTTATATTTGGTTGGCTCTCTTGTAATTTCTAGTGTGTACCACTGCTCTAACTGATCTAACATCGATGATGCTGCTGTGCCAGCGTTTATCCACTAATACATGATCTATCTGGTTCCGAGTTTCTCCATCTGGAGACGTCCAGGTGTATTTATGAATATCCTTATGCTTAAAATGTTGTGCTCTTAACAATGAGATTCTTTGATGTAGCGAAGGTGACTAATCTAATCCCATTGTCGTTACTATGTTCATGAAGACTGAATTTGCCTATTGTTGGTTTGAATATCTCTTCCCGCCCCACTTTCGCATTAAAACCTCTTACGACAATTTTCATATGATATCGTGAAAGGCTATCAAATAAGCATTCTAATTCTTCATAGAACTCATCCTTAATCTTGTCATCTTTATCTTCTGTGGTAGCATGTACATTTACAATTATAAAATCATGTTGTTTACCCTTTAGAATTATGTATGATATCCTATCACTAACAAACTTAATATCTTGGATAGCGGATAGGATCCTCCTTCCGACTAAAAACCCCGTTCAAAATGCAGGTTTTTCTGCACCCCCGTAGTATAATGCAAAGCTTCCTGATTCCTGAGTACCTTCTCCTGGCCACCTAACTTCCTGTAAAGCGACTATATCCAAGGGCGATTTATCTAATTCCCGCGTTAATATCTCTAGTGCCCCGCTATTGTATAAAGTCCTAACATTCCATGTTCCTAGGACATGTCCCTGTTTGAGCCTTTGGCATGGGTTCCCTGAAGTAGTCCCAGTCCGGAGAACCGAATGGGGGACTATTTGACCTCCGGAAAATTTATACCAGTTGAACCCATGTCCGCATTTCATGACATATGTATTTTTACGGTGAAAGATCGTCACTCTTTCGACCAAGGTACTTTTTTCTTTTGGCTGATCACCTTCGACCAGTCCGGCATGGGTAACCCTATCGGCAGCAATGCTACCGCCGGCATAGCTCTCAGGATCATTTAAGCACGCAAGGCACTCCACCACAACAAGGTAAAGATACCATGGAAGGCAGACCATTAATAATAATAATAATAATAATAATAATAATAATAATAATAATAATGATTGGTAGAAGAAGAAGAGAACGGACAAAAATAACCTGGATTGATGGTGTTTTGAGCAGCATGAGGGAAAAAAAGAAATGGACGATGGAGATTGGAATGACAGTAGACTAATGGGGCGCAGTAAGATGTTGTGAAACCTGCTAAATAAATAAATAAATAATTAGATAAATAAATAAATAAAGATGATATTAAATCTATCTAAGCGCTATTGTAGGCCTTGACCAATATGTCCCATACGTTATCTTCTGCCTTTCTTTGTCATCCTTGCATTCCCAAAATCTTCAAATCCGTTCAACACAATCAAACCATCTGATGTTAAGGCGTCCAATCATTTTTATTAAGATGATTTTTCAATATGGGGTCCAATTTTTTTTCTCTCTCTCTCTCTCTCTCTCTCTGTAAATATGACCCAATTACCTAATCCATCCCTGAGAAATATCTGGACAAAATAAAAGTATTTCGAGAAACACTAAACTGAAAATATTTAGAGGCAATGTTTAATCTGTATTGTTATAAGGATCATAAACCTGGTTATTTAATAATAAAATGCAACAAATGATTCAAGCATTTATAAATCGCTGTTTGCTTAGAATATTTAATTTACATTGGACTGAAGTTGTAAGAAACGAAGCCGTGTAGGATAAAGCTAGTGAGGGACGGTAGTGATGCAAATCACGAGGTGGGGGGGGGATTGGCGCTTGACAGGCCACACTATTAGGAAAAACCCTAACTCTGTAGAAAGACATGCCCTTGATTAGAATCCTCAGGGAGCCACAAATACAAGTCGTCCATGTGGTACCTGGAAGCGAAATCTCTACGATGAAGTGAAGAGAATAGGAAAATCCTGGAATGAAGTGAAGACGGTTGCCAGTAATAAAGTCCAGTGGAACGATTTTACTGATGCTCTATGCTCCTACAGAATGATGATCTAATCGGTGTGCTTTGATTACTTGAACTATGTCAGCGTAACCATAGGCGTTATACGCAGTGTCCTCAAATTATGTTCATTTCATATCTATAATATAAAAACTAACTTCAATTGTCAAAGTTTAGCAATGTTGTAGTGTGTAGTTGCGCTAGTGAATTCAATACACAGAAAATGACAGGAAAAAGTTGTGTGTTGTTTGTTAGCAGAGTTCAAATCTGTAACACGAGTCCACAAAGCGTACTAACGAGAACCTCCAATGGATGAATAAACTTAGAATGTGTTTTTAAGGCGAAGAGCATCACCTCGTGCGACTTCTTTCGCTGGACCTTTATTAAAGGATATTGTCTACATAGACAGAGAGGGTGATATCTATCTTTGATCCCCGTTAAGTAACACCTGAAATTCTACAGCGTAAATGCATGGAAGTGGACAATCGTCTGGAAATCCTCCGAGCAACAAATTGTGCGCATGTAGAGACATCTTCACACTGTAAAACAAAACTTTCAAATGTGTGTATATGTTTGAGAAATAATGTGTTTTTTGTTCTATAACATAGTTTAATGTTGCAAGTTATCTGTATATATATAATTTGTGGACACCCTGTATAATTCATCGTTGTACCTAATGCTAAAAATGTCATCCTCGTATACAGAGCCAAATAATAACAATAACAACAATACTAATAATAATAATAATAATTATTATTATTATTATTTTGACATAGGCCTATGTATTTTCAGTTTCCGTTGCATTCCCGTGTTTGCGAGATTCCATTCCGCGAAGCATAAGGTATACACACTGTAATTTATTAAGAAAGCATGAAGAATATAAATGGAGTTCAACGACCAGAGGAAACAGGATCTTGAATTAATTCTGTGAACACCTCTTTCTTAATTACATCTCCATGTAAGTTACAAGCTTGCTACTATTATTCGCATGTACGCATTTCCTTTTTAAGTAAACCAGTTTTTGAAACTAATCCATGTCTGCAATTTTTTTCTAAACCAGTCATTTTCACTTAAGAAACAATTCTAACGATGTCACGTCAACATTTTAATGACAAAAATAAGAAAAATTCAAGTTTTTGCGTTTTATAAAATGCATACAGTCCACTAGGTTAGGAGATGGCAGATATTTTAGCTATAAACTGCACGATTTTAATATTATTTCGTATAATCGTAACAGAATACTGGTTTTAAAAAATCAGCGAGTGGCTGAGAGCATAGCCATTAAGACTCCTTTTCAAAAAGTCTCAGGTTCAAATGGGGGCCCTAGACTTAAGATTTTTCGTGATTTCATACACTCATCTTTCAAATGTTATTTTCTTTACCACGAACCAATAATAATTTCACAGTAACTTTAAAAAAATATGTTTAGCTTGAAAAATAAGCTGGCTATTATTAAAATTATTTATTTTTAGGTCGCCTCTTTTAAATACAATTAAATAGCATCAGAGAACTTCAATATAAAAATAACTTATATAAGTTGCATGATATAGATAAAGGTCTACACCCCGCTTTGTGGCCGATCGTTCTGAAGCATCCTGCCTTTGCTTAACGCATTCCTACTGTACGAACGCCCGGTTCGGGTCCTCATGGAGGAAGACATTTCGAAATGGGCCTCCCTTAGCATCACGAGGAATTTGGGAAACTAATGGGTAGCGGCCCTAATTTGCGGAAGTAAAGAGGAACGGCTGAGGATCCGACAAGATGACTACGTCATTCCATATAGTGGATGCATGATCGTCCACCTATATGGTTGGCATGTGTAGACTGTCGTAATGTGGGGAGTTTAGTTTTAATAGATATAACAGCATAAAGGTGACGTGATTTTACAAAAATATTAAAGTGTCTCAAAATAAGATAAAAATATGTATAGAATGGACATTAAACGCACTATAACATTTAAGAAGATAATATTCATTACTTTCTATCAATAGAATGAGTATTTGGTAGTCTTTCACGATATCATATGAAAACTGTCTTACAAGAATTTAATGCAAAAGTAAGACAAGAAGATATACTCAGGCCAGCAATAGGCAAATTCAGAAACGCGAAACCACAAATATCATGTAGGCCTATTAATAGATAAAATCTGGCACCGTGGCACCATCGATATTAGAGCAGTTAGGGAGACAGATTCCAATTCGCCTCATCAGAGTGAAAATCAGAGAACAATTATCGCTTACGAGGGAAACAAACGCTAAAGATGATTCTAAAAATTTTGAATTAAAAAAACTTGAGAAATGATTAACTGCGGCAAGAATACATCAAAATTACTACCAAATTTGAAATACTGAAAAAGTGGCAGCCGAATAAGAAACTAATGTGAATAGAGAATGGGAGACAAAAAATCTCAGAATGCAGAAAAATAGGAACATCATATAAAATATTAGGGAATTAATATAGCAAGGAAATTGTTTCAGACTATAACAAATATAATTAGGTATGAAAATGGAGATATGAATACAGCTTTCAGGATTATAATAAATCGATGGAAACATTACTTTAATCGACTATTAAATGTACATGCAGAACAGGATATTAAAGAGGATCATTTACAGATAGCACAAAAATTTGTCACAGAACCCAGTGCATCAGAGGTTAAACTGGCAAAAGAGAAATTTAATATGTATAAAGCAACAGATTCAGATGGGGTCTCAGCAAAACTGATAAAATAGGAGGGGGGGGGGGGGGGGGGGGGGAACTGATGGACAAGATACGCCGGTTGCTTAGTATGATTTGGGAAAATATGTTCTTCGTACTGAATGAAAAAATCGAGTATCGTATTAATCTATAAGAAAGTAGATAAAACTGATTGCAACAATTACAGGGACATCTCATTACTTTGAACTTCGTAGAAAATTATACCGTAACAAATACATTGCTATCCAGACTTGCTTCCTATATTGACGACGTTAATAAGCGTTCATCAAGTAGGATTTAGAAGAAATAGCTCTACAATAGATCCGATTTTCAGTATAAAACACATCTTAGAAAATAAGGGGAATATAATGGCTCTGTGCATCAACTATATGTAGACTTCAGGAAGGCATACGAATCAATTAAGAGGAAAAATTTACATGGTATCTTGCTGGAGTTCGGAATTCCTAAAAAAATAAGTTAGACTAATTGGAATTTGTCTAAATGGCACAAAAGATAGGGCGCGTGTTAGCAAACAATGTTCGGATACTTTTTAAAAAAAGGCACTCTGTTATTATTTAAAACTTTTTAAAATTCACAATGGGTTAAATCAAGGAGAAGTCACTACCTCCTGCACTATTCAATTTTGTACTAGAGCATGCCATCAAATCTTTTAGAGGATGAAGGAAGCCTACAACTTAATTGTATTAATAAGCTCTTAGTGTATGCTGATTGTGTAATAATAAAAAAAAATCTAAAATCTAAATTACAAAATAAAAAAGTATTATTATGATAAAAAAAATTTAAGAATAACAAATATGTTTGTTTTGTTTTAAATATTGTATAATCGTAAAATTAGTTTTCTATATCTTATTATTTTCCTGTTTTTTATATACACTAGACAGGGACAATTTAATATGCCTTGCTTGTATACATTTTTTACTAGTTTTAGTCTTAATTTTAACTAATAATAACTGGTTGTATTATAGATCGTAATACGTATATTAGATATTATCTTTTGATCAAATTTTTACTTAGTGTTTAATAAAGTAAAAGTAAAGTGATCCCACAACAGGCCCGGAGGCTCTTGGGGTAGTAGGAGGTTAAGGCTCCCACTTTTTCTAGACAATCGGCACTTTATGTCAGCCGGGTTGTCAGCCCTGCGTGACGGCCGCCTTTACCCCAGAACAAGCGTCTGGTACTCATTTCCGTTAGAGGCTGAGTCGACCCCAGGGCCATAGTGCCGCCAGAGGGTTTGGGTTTAATATTATAGTTAATTAAGATTGTTATATTCTGATGTAATATATGTTTGTCCTGGTGAGTGGAAGAGAAGGCCACATGGCCTTAACTCCACCAGGCTAAATAAATCTAATCTAATCTAAAATAAATCTAATCTAATATTAGGTGATAGCGAGGAGACTCTACGGGCCAACACCCACACTATATTGAAATTGGGGCTGGAAGTAAATATCAATAAAACTAGATATATGGTCACGCATAGAAATGCATTATATACATGTAATTAATGGTTAATGACACATAAGGGAAATTTTGAGGAAGTGGCTGAATTCAAATACCTAGGAACAATAATCACAAACAGGAATGAGATGCACAAAGAAATTAAACATAGGTTCAAATCTGGAAATGCATGCTATTATGCATTACAAGAAATTTGTCATCCCAACTTCTCTCAAAAAACATTAAACTGAAAATATATAAACCTATCATCCTTCCAGTTATAAGGATGCGAAACATGAACTCTTAGTTTAAGGGAGGAGAAAATATTACGTGTATATGTGAATAAATTTCTTACGAAAAATGTGTGGACCAAAGAGAGATAAACAGGCAGGCGAATGGAGAAGGCTACATAATAGTGAGGTACACGATCCTTATGGGAAACCATATATAATAAAAACAATTAAGTCTCGTAGACTGCACTGGGTAGGACATGTGGCACGAATGGGAAATGAAAGAAGGACACGATAACTCATTGTAGGAAAACCATAGGGATCGCGCCTATTAGGCAGATCAAGAATGAGGTGGCAGAATAACATTAACCATGATTTGAGGGAAGTGACTTATACAGAGTTAGCTCAGGTTAGGAATGTATGGAGAGCTTATGTCCGTGCAGCCATTAACCTACAGGCGAGTTTAGAGCGCCGATTCAATCAATCAAACGGGGTGGTGAGGAGGCCGGGCTGTAATGACTAGTACGATAAAGATGACTAGGGACGGAGCACAAGATAACGTTCTACATGACGGCTATTTCTTTAAAATTACAAGAATAGTAATTAATATACTAGGGTGGTATTGTCCACCGCTGTGGTCTCGAGGTAGCGTGCTGCCTTGTCACGCAGCGGGCCCGGGTTCGATTCCCCGGTCGGGATAGTTTTTCTGGGTGAGGTTTTATCGGGGTTTTTCCTCACCTGTAAGACAAATGTCAGGAAAACTTCAAGGCCCGAACGGCCCCCGAAATCATCATCATCCTTATTACCATCATCATCATCCTTCACCGGTGTGTAAAGCAACGGGAAGCTACCACACCTACAATTCCCTAGTAAAGCTGCAAGCATAGCATGAAAAGGCTATGATTGCAGTGAAGGATCTGCCTTCGGGCAGAATTACTATGGATGGATGGAGGGTGGTACTTATTATAAGAGCGGAATTAAAATGTCTGATGGTTACAGGCGCAAAAAGTGGACATCCGAATTTTGGTTTTAAAATGAAGCATAGGAACGTCGAAGATGAAAACATGAAACACATTTGCGGAACATCCAGAAACAAAGCAGGAAAATAACAATATTTATAATGCATTCCTTCCTATGTTACCTGAAGAATGCAGCAGCCATCGTAATCGTGACGTAAGATTCGCTATTCAGATGAGGGTGAAAACATATTTTCTTCAATACGGAGAGGCAAAATAGAATAAACATTTTATTGTAATAAAAGTGCAGTGCTATGTTTTCAAAATTACATAGCAAAAACATTGACATTTAAGAAAGATCATATCCACACACCGACCTATCTTAAGAAAAAATCGTTTAACTAAATCGATTGTCAACAATTATCGATGTCATCGTACGTATTTCTCGAAAATGAACAGCTGGAAATTAATCCTTACAAAATATTCAATAAATGGATGCCATTTATTTGTAACAGAATCTTGTGTATTTTAACATTTCATCTAATATAAAAAATCAGTTATTTACTACATTGCACACTACCATAAACTAATCTGGTGTATACACTACAGAGTGTCCGGCAAATTACAAATATTAAATTTCCGACTATTTCCCGGTTTCTTTCATGGAATCAAAGAATAATTTCCGAGTTTGAGTGCTAAATTGAATGAATTATAGTGAACAATTTTTTATATTATGTGTACGTAATATAAAAACATAATTTCTTTTTATGGCAAGACCTCAAATAAGAATAGCAAAAGATACTCTTACGGCATTAATAGTTTTTTCTCATTTTTCTATCTTGTAAGTTTTATATTTCATCCGTTAAACTAACTAACTAACTCACTGGCACTATCGAACCCGTAGGTTCATGGCCGCGTGGACATATGCTCTCCATACATCCCTATCCTCAGCCAATGTTTTCCAATCATCCCCTGTATAATCTACTTCCCTCAAATCATAGTTAATGTAATTCTCCCATCTCATTCTTGGTCTATGAATTGGGCGTTTTCCCTCTGGTTTTCCTACAAGAAGCTTCCATGCACGCCTTTCATTCCCCACTCGTGCCACATGTCCTGTCCATCGCAGTCTACGAGACTTAACTGTTCTCATTATATCTGGCTTCCTATAAAGACCATGTAATTCATTGTTATGCAAGTCTTCTCCATTCACCTGTCTGTTCATCTCTCTTTGGTCCAAACATTTTCCCTAAGAACTATATTCTCAAATATTTGTAATCTCCTTTCCTCCCTTAAAGTGAGAATCCATGTTTCGCATCCATATAATATAACTAGTAGAATAATAATTTTACATATTTTCAGTTTAACGTTTTTTGAAAGGAGTTGGGAAGTCAAGAGTCTCTGTAATGCATAATAGCACGCATTTCCAGAATTGAGCCTATGTTTAATTTCCTTGTGCATCTCATTCTTGTTTGTGATTATTGTTCCTAGGTATTTGAATTCAGCCACCTCCTCAAAATTTCCCTCATTTGTCATTAGCTGTCCATTTCCACTATATAATGTATTTCTATGTGTGACCATATATTTAGTTTATTGATACGGTATTTACTTGCAGTCCCAACTTCTTAGTGCCACTCAGTAGTTTGTGCGTGTTGGCCTTTAGTATCTCCTCGCTATCGCCCAATATTACTACATCATCAGCATAAACTAACAGCTTATTAATATCATTGAGTTGTAGGTCTTCTTCATCCTCTAAAGATTTAATGGCATGCTCTAGTATAAAATTAAATAGTAGAGGAGATAGTGAATCTCCTTGCTTCAACCCATTCTGGATTTCAAAAGTATCTGAAAACAGTTTGCCTACACGGACCCTGCTCCTTGTGCCATTTAGACACATTCGTATAAGTCTAACTTTTTAGGAATTCCAACTCCAACAGAATACTACATAACTTCTCCCTCTTAATTGAATCGTATGCCTTATTGAAGTCTATGTATAGTTGATGTACAGTACCGTTATATTCCAATTTCTTTTCTAAAATCTGTCTTAAGCTAAAAATCTGATCTGTTGTAGACCTGTTTCTTCTAAATCCACATTGATGATATAGAATCTCAAATAGAGCGAGGATTTTTATGAAATTTCATGTTTTAAACTATTAGTCAGAGAACGCTGAGACAAAGTATCTTTACATTTTATGATATGTAGAATCAAATAAGACCTACATATATTTTCATATTTCATAATATTTTGGCAAAATGTTCATATTTTAGTAAAAATTTAATATTCCTTCATATTTTTCAACTTTCATTTTTTTTAAATAAAATTTCTACTAATTGGTTAAAAACATTTTTGAAGTGACTGTAGTTTTTAATTTTTTTTTAACAATGTAATATGGTAGACAGCCGAAAATTCCTCAGTATACCATCTGGAACAAGATAAATAGATTTGATAAAAGAAAATAATTGAAAAAATGAGACATGCAATGACCAAGTGGAGGCTTTTGTCCGTAACTACAGATCAAGAACAGTGATTTCCTATACTGTGAGAAGAACATGAATAAGTATAACATCATCATCATAGTACATTCACGAATTTAGGCCATTTGTTGACCTGTTTCGGCCTCAAGAGAAACACCATCCAGAAGTCTTTTGAGTGGACGTCCTGGTCTTCTTCTTCCTGCAGGTTGATATCTTAACATTTGTTTGGGTATTCTGTGATCTTCCATTCGATGAACATGTTGTATCCATCTTGACTTATAATCAGAAATTTTGTTTATCAATGTTAGAATAATAACCACCTATTCTTTCTCTCAGGTAGCAACCTGTTTCTTTTTTACTACCTAAGAACATTGTGAATGGATTACAGTATTTAAATGTAGGGAAGACTGCTGCTGCTAAACTTGAAGTTGTGCTGGGAAATATGGTGTTCATGAAATTAGTAAAGTTCTTGTTGGTAAGGTCAATATTAATATCACTTACATCAAACTATCATATATATAGCGCAGTGCATGTTTGCTCCCATAACATCATATGGTGTGGAGCATACTTTTTGATCGTACAAAATAATTCTGACAGACAGGTGTTAAAAAATATATAAAAAACTCCTGTGTATTATGAACAGAATTGATAATTGGACTATTCAAAGCACAAGTATACTATACTGTGCTTGGGCAAATTTCATGGAAAAACTAATGTTAAAATAATTCTAACTACATTTCACCAAGCTCATACGTGTAATGTATAGGATTAAAAATAATTGTAATTGCAAAAGAGTTTTGAAATACACCCTCGAATTATTTGTGGATTAATTCATTTTAACATCTTGTTTCTCCAAATATGACATACAGCACTTGGTCTAATGCGATGGGCAGGACATGTGGAACGAATGGGGTAATGAAAGACGTGCATGGAAGCTTCTTGTAGGAAAACGAGAGGGAAAACACCCAGTTGGTAGACCAAGAATGAAGTGGGAGAATGAATTAACCATGATTTGAGGGAATTAGATTATAGAGGGGATGATTGGATAAAAACATTAGCTCAGGATATGGATGTACGGAGAGCTTATGTCCGTGTCGCCGTGAACCTACGGGTTTGATCGTGCCAGTGAGTTAGTTAGGACTTGGTCTACGTGTGTTCTGATTCATCTAATTTAATGTTATTGTAACATTTACATATACTGGAATTCATTATCTTTATGCAAGGTAAATAGAAGTCATCCAAACCGCACCTACTCTAAATTTTGTCAGTGGTATATTCGATGGAAGCATGTTACTACGGTTACTATGTTTTGTTTTTTGTTTATGTCTGGGTTTTGTAATTAAATATCATTTGATAAATTAATTGATCTTGTTTTATATAAACCCAGTATTGATTTATTGAAATAAAGTGTCAAACTACAGGCTTGGGGGGTCTTTGGGGTAGATTAATGTTGAGACTTCCACATTTCTAGACAATCTCCAAGGGATGTCCACTGGGTTTTCAGTCCTGTGTGACGGCCGCCTGTGCATCAGAACATACGTCTGGTACTCATTTAAATTAAGAACTGAGTGGACCCTAGGGATATGATGCCGCCAGAAGGTATGGTCCAGCTAAAAACCTGACCCCCATTAAGACTCAAACCCACGACATTCCGGCTTGTTAGCGTGATTTCTCAAACAACTACACTTCAATGTGAGCCATTAGAATTGCTTCAAATCATGAAAATGATATATTATTTTGAGTCAGAAATAATGAAAAATTGATTAAAATGGAACTACAGTGAAACTCTTGATTTGTTGAGCTACAAAAAGGGCTTCTTGTCTCATTTGTGTGCTGGTATGTATACCCATAAATTATACAGAGCTTTTGTATATAAATATATGTAAAAAGTTAAAAAAAATAGTAGCTTCATAATATTTTTATGTCAAAATTTTCATATTTTGTTCTTATGATTTCATATTTTAATATAATTTTCTTCATATAATTCCTCGCTCTACTCATAAATATAGGGAGTAAGTCTGCTTACTAATATACGTATTTGTTAGAATTTTGTACGAAGTGGAAAGTAATGAGATGCCCCTGTAGTTGTTGCAATCAGTTTTATCTCCTTTCTTATAAATTGGTACGATAATAGATTCTTTCCATTCATCTGGAAGAGCTTCTTTTTCCCAAATCATATTAAGCAACTGTCCACCGCTGTGATCTCGAGGTAGCGTGCTGCCTTGTCACGCAGCGAGCCCGGGTTCGATCCCCGGTCGGGGCAGTTTTTCTGGGTGAGGTTTTTATCGGGGTTTTTCCTCACCTGTAAGGCAAATGTCAGAACTTTAAGGCCCAAACGGTCCCCGAAATCATATGGCCATTATCATCATCATCAACCTTCACCGGTGTGGAAAGCAACGGGAAGCTACCACACCTACAATTCCCTAGTAAAGCTGCAAGCATAGCATGAAAATGCTATGATTGCAGTGAAGGACCTGCCTTCGGGCAGAATTACTATGGATGGATTAAGCAACTGGCGTATCTTGTCCATCAATTTTTCTCCCCCTGATTTTATCAGTTCTGCTGGGATCTCATCCGAACCTTATGCTTTATACATCTTCAATTTTTCTATCTCCATTTCAACCTCTAAAGCACTTGGTTCTGCGATTAACATTTCTGCTGTCTGTAAATGGTCCTCTTCAATATCCTGTTCTGCATGTATACCCTTAGACAAAAAAAAAATTGAGTCATCTCTTGATTCTATCAACCGATCGGGGACCTTCGTGAGCACTCGCAGAAGCCTTATTCACATTAACACGTTTTCAGTAATTGTACTGTGGTGTTTGCTAGTTAACGTAGTGTACACTCAAGTAACATAAAACAGAGAGCTTGCCTTTGTGTGTTTCCGTGGTCGAGAGGTTTAACACACAACATCTGCATTCGTAAGCACAAGGGTTCGATTCCCGTTCTACCTTTTTTTACTGAATGTTAGGATAGCATTTCGCCTGTAATATAGTTTCATATTTAATTTTATATTTGAGTTTTATGGCTTTAATGCACACACAAAACATATAAATGAAAACCTTCTAATAATTAAATGAAGAAAGAAAATAATATGTTCTAAAATGAAAACTTTAACAAAATTAATATCGGGTGTATGAACCCTCAACATCTATTACCGCCCTTAATCCTCGTGGTATTGATACAATCAAATTTCTACAGGCACGTGGAAAATCGTCTAGAGCATCCCAGGCGTCTTGAATTTGTGCCATAAGCGGTCTTTCGTGGATCTGCAGGCCAATTAGAGTTCATCTCTATTTTCATCTTAGCTCACACATTTTCGATTGGATTCAAATCAGGTGAACAGCGAAATTTTATTTGCCTTTCCTTTAACAATCAAATCAAATTTAGCTAAACACATTTCAGAAAGCGGCTACAGTTTCAACAATATCGATAATACAATGACAATTATACACAGGGAAAACAACACACAAAATTAACATTTTAGAAGAAATCGAAATGATCAAGAAGGCCAAAAATACAAATATTCTCAACGAAAATATGCCTAATGAGCAAAACCCTCTATTAGACATACAGTTAATTCAATATTACTACAACTCCAGATGATGAAGCATGCATCGAAAGGCCTAAAGTGAAATCAACGAAAATTTTAAATAGTTGAGGAAGACGGTAGTATACAAGGTAAAAATAAATAATAGTTTAAAAAAACTAAAACAACACGCTTATTATGAAAGAGCGAAACTAAAAAAAAAAGTTGTTGAAAAACGTTAGAAGTGCACAACACGCTTGGAATAAAATTAAAGTTGTCAACAAAAAAATCATCTCCAACATATCTAGAATAAAACTAGAGTTATCTACAAAAAAATAATTTTACCATCAAAAGTGTGGGGTGCCCTATATCAATTAATAGATTTGATAATAAACAGATATTGGTAAAATTAAAGTCTCTAAGAAGAAAACGTAAAAACCATAAAAAGCACCCCACGCTTTTGATGGTAAAATTATATGTCTGTGTAGATAACTCTAGTTTTATTCTAGATGTGTTGGAGATGGTTTTTTTGTTGGCCACTTCAATTTTATCCCAAGCGTGTTGGAAATTAAAATTATTTTTCATTGTTTAGTTCGGTTTTCTAATAAAGCACGTTGTTTCAGTATTTTTTAAACTATTGTTTATTTTTTTAATTTTTGGTTTAATTGATTGTCATAAACTGGAATCCCATGAAAATTTAATTGCTTAATACTCTTCTAAAAAATCCTCCGGCCTGGATTTGAATCTGCGGCCTACGGATTACTGAAATTATATACCACTACAGTTCACCGCTCTACCAACTGAGCTCTTGCAACGATTGACTAAAAAGTCGATAAGTCCGCAATATATTACAGCGGTTTTTATTTATTTTTTTATTTTCTGATGATTCTGGTCAGGATTTTAAAAAAATAATGAAATTATTGTATTGTCATGAGTCCTTACAAGTATACAAAGTTTCAAGTCGATCTAATGTGTTTAAGTGGGTGAAAATCGTGTTCAAAGATTCCGTTACATAGATACAGGTCCGTTACATAGATACAGGTCAAGTTAATATAAAGCGTATAAAAATATATAATTTAACATTGTTATAACATCAACGGTATAAAAAACAATTATGAACTTATAAAGTACAGCCTATGTTTATTCAAATGTCGAAATGAAATGTATTTAATTCATAAAACGTTTTAATACAAATATCACGAAAAAATTGCGTAATTGAAGACGCGAACCTGCGATCTTCACTAACAGAAATAGTGACCGCATGCTTTACCGCTGACCTATCAGGACACGTAGGAGAGTCTTCAGTTTATGCCACCTAACACAGTAGCTCAGGGACTGCATAATTATGACTAGTTTCCTAGTTTGAACCCAGCGCTGTGCCGAGTATGCGTTCAAGAGATGACTCATTTTTTTTGTCGAAGGGTGTACATTTAATAGTTGATTAAAGTAACTTTTCCATCTATTTAATATACTCCTGGAATATGCAATCATATCCCCATTTTCATTCCTAATTATGTTTGCTCTAGCCTGAAACCCTTTCTTCTCTATACTAATTCCCTGATATAATTCTCTAATGTTCCTATTTTTGGCATTCATTTCAAGAGCATTAATCTTCTCTCAAATATTCCCTCTTTTTACTCTTTAGTAACCTCGTGGTTTCCCGTCTAACACTACCCAATTGCTCCAAATTTACCTCATTTGGCTCGTGTAACAATTTCATTTTTGATAGCTTTCTTTTCTTTACAATGTCGGCACATTCCTCATCAAACCATTTCTTGTTTTGCCTCTTTTTAAAATAACCAATGCTTTCTGATGCTGACAATTTAACAGTATCCCTTATAGCCTCCCATTCTTTATTTAAATCAGTTTCTTCTTCGTTGCCACATTGTCATCTGAAGATTTCAGTACTTCAAATCTATTGGCAATTTTAATTTGATACTGTTGCCGCATTTCATCATTTTTTAAGTTTTTAAATAAAATTTTTCAGAATCGTCTTTAGCGTTTGTTACTCTCATAAGCGATAGACGTTGTATGATTTTCACCCTGACAAGATTATGATCCGAATTGCAGTCTGTCCCTCTAACTGATCTAACATCGATGGTGCTACTGTGCCAGCGTTTGTCCACTAATACGTGATCTATCTGGTTCCGAGTTTTGCCATCTGGAGACGTCCAGGTGTATTTGTGAATATCCTTATGCTGAAATGTTGTGCTCTTAACAATGAGATTCTTTGATGTGGCGAAGGTAACTAATCTAACCCCATTGTCGTTACTATCTTCATGAAGACTGAATTTACCTATTGTTGGTTTGAATTATATCTTCCCGTCCCACTTTCGCATTAAAATATCCTAAGACAATTTTCATATGATATCGTGAAAGGCTATCAAATACGCATTCTAATTCTTCATCTTGTCATCTTTATCTTCTGTGGGGGCATGTACATTTACGATAACAAAATCATGTTGTTTACCCTTTAGAATTATGTATGATATCCTATCACCGACAAACTTAATATCTCGGAAAGCGGATAGGATCCTCCTTCGGACTAAAAAAACCCGTTCCAAATGCAGGTATTTCTGCACCCTCGTAGTATAATGCAAAGCTTCCTGATTCCTGACTACCTTCTCCTGGCGATCTAACTTCCTGTAAAGCGAATTTCATCCGTTAAATCTAGATTAAATCAAAATATACTGTAAATAATAATTACATTGTAGGTATACCATGTAATAATTTTGTTTATTGTAATTTAGATGTAAGATTTGTTTTCTATCCTCGTTGAGTAATAGACAAGGCCTTAACTCTGCCAGGTAAAATATAGCTATTATTATTAATTATTATTAAAAATAATTTAATAAAATTTATTATTTGAACATGAACTATGTATGTTATGATAAGACGTTACAAACAATCTCACGTTAAAATTACTTTATTGATATATAATTTTTTAATTAATTGATTTTTTTTGTCAGCGATAGTAATTTCTTTGTCTACTTCATTTTGTAAAGCTTTTTTCTTTTCATTCAGATCTTTTATAAAAATCTCAGTTTTTTATTTAACTTTGGTTTTTCTTCCTCGGACAATTTATTTTTTCCATCTAACTCTGCTTCCTTATATCTTGAATAAGCATTTCTCTTTTTTATTTGAATATAGGCTACGTGTCTTTACGAATTCCCGTCTATTTCCCGGTTGCTTTCAAATTCCCGACATATTCTCGGTTTGCCCGACTGCTGGGTACCCTGCACTAACATGTCTAACCTAACAATATCACTTACATACTACATTATACTCTACCATAAACTACTCTGGTGTTCACTAACTTACCATCATCTAACCTGACAAAATCTACATTACACTCTACCATAAACTATTCTCGTCGTGTCGTTATAATTAAAAAATAATAATTTTCAAGATATAAGGAAGCAAAATCTACATTACACTCTACCGTAAACTATTCTCATCGTGTCGTTATAATTAAAAAATAATTTCCTGTATCTCTAATTTATATAAATTCACCGCGTCGCGTTATATTGTAGTAACTCTATGGCGATGTAATGTAGCTATAGGATGAGAATGTACAGTGCTTCAAAAAATGTTTATTGATGGTTCGCAAATCGTTTCGTGTTTTCATATTTGTTGTTCCTAAGCTTCATTTTAAAAACAAAATTGCATCAAAATTTGAATGTCCACTTTTTGCGCCGTAACCTGTCTGATTTCAACCGCACACCCGCTATTTTTTGGCCCAATTTTATAGTGTATCAAATCGCATTACAACAATTTAACAGTAACCCGTAACACATTGAACATACATTTATAAACATTCATAAAATTACTTACAGCACGAGTATTTTTGTATTGTCTTAGACAAAATATCCTCAAATACGGTTGTTTGAATGAAATAAATATTGTTAACATCATAAATTATTTTTGTCGATTTTTTTTTTCAATGTATCTTTTTTACGCGCCTGTTCTGGCTCAATGCGGCACGGGTTCAACTTAAAATTGAACAAAAAGAAAATAATAAATTCTAATGGTTTTAGATAATGACGATATCTCATGTTGGAGACACTAAACAACTACTCGTATATAATACATCTAGAGTCTAGAAAAATAGCCGTAATCAACTTTACACTAGTAGTAAACGAATTCTTTTACGTTATCAGCGATGATTTCCACATAACAGAACAATGACAATCTTCAACAATTCAGGTCATGACACGTAGCGTACCAAATGAAAGGGCCGAAAAAATTGCACAGACGCTTCTTATTTCAAGCATGAGGATCTTGGCAGGGGAACTACATTTTACTTTCCTTTTTAAGAAAGCCTAGTAATATTTTTAGGCCATTATAAAAACCTATCGACCCCGGCGAGTTTGAACCCACGAACTTTGGCACCAGAAACTAGCAAGTTAATGAAGGAAGCTATAAGTTAAAATTGCAACAAAGTATGAGTAGTAAGGCATATTTCTACAACTGAACAGTCGTCCAGAACAAGAGTTGAGTTTTGTTTGGGAAAAGATTAATGACACGTGCGTGAATAATTTATTAGTAAGAATTGGGTGTAAAATAAATTTTATCTGAATTTCTACGGCTATTTTTCATGTAAAAATCAACTTTTGAAAAAATGCTGTTTACAACCTTGATTTTGGTGACTATTCAATTGTTGTAAAAGAACTTTCAGGCCTGTATAGTTTTATTTTGATACCCTTAAAAAAGTTCTTCAATGTTTATTATGGGATCTGGCAATATTATTTTGACATTACTTCACATATAAGATATTTCTGTTGCATTAAGAAAGAAAATAACATTAAATTTACATAAAATATACTCTCTGTGTTTAGCACGTAACTTCCTTTAGTCCACCGCGTGCGGCAATGAGTTTGTGATTAATGAATGCATCTCAAATATCAGCGGCCACGCTTAATAATAGATATTTCTCCTCCGTGCTTAAGAAACACTCCAAGATTTTATTGATTTTTTTTTCTTCTCATTCCATGGAAGGGAGAGTTTACATAATCCAAAAATGAAAACAACCTGGAAGGGTGGGAAGATGTAATGAATTAAATTAACATAGTAGACGATGGGTTGTTATTGTTTTACTTCCGTATGTGTGTGGGCTGGGGAACCCCGAGGCAATCATTCAGTGAGTCACGGTAAGGTCCGCCATTTTGATAATTACATGATATATAGAATTTGAAACCTCCCACCCCAAGAAGTGGGTCGTGTCTCGTCCAGGACATCGACCTGCCCTCCGGGTACACCGTCTTTCTGTTGCACCTGTCTACACTACTGGACAACTCTTTATCAATAATCAACATTAAAGAAACAAAGCATTATCTAATTAGTCATTGTACACGGTACTAGGAAACAGAGAGAAGCTATTCGCGTTCTTTCTTCTCAACTTCTATAACATCACATTCGTCCAGCATGTATGCTATAGGGCACGTTTCAGAAAAAAAGAGAAGTAAATATTAAATTAATAGTAAAGAAAAATACTAAGGTAGATATATGGAAGAATTTTAGAAGAAAAAACCAGAAGGAAGAAGAAAGGTTGTAAGATGGAGACATAAAACTAGGAATAGAGAAGAATGGGCAGATGTTATGAAGGAAGCCAAGGTACTTAGAGGACCGTAGAGCCAAAGGAAGAAGAGGAAGAAGAAGAAGAAAGTTATAGGAGTGACACCTGATTAGTTTGTCTAATTTCTGAACCTGAAAAGAGCAAATTATCATGTATGTATGTATGTATATACCCCATACGTCCCATGTGAGAACATGGATGCTCCCTAAGGACAGTTTCATAACCAATCTATCTTAGTTATGCTTATTTATCTACATATGTCAACGAGTGACATGTGGTCGCCTTAATGAGCCATCTAATAAGGCAACTAATGTATTACTTGGGTGGACGAAGATCGGTTAAATTTTGCACAGAAACATTTTTTTATTCAGGCTTGCGGATCTCTTACCAGTCTGAAAATCTTCAGACTCAGGACCCACAGCTTGAAGTTCCTCCCGGAGGACTTTTACCGTGGATTTTTCTACCCTAAAAATCCATCGATCTCGACCGGGTTTAAACCCGCGACCCTCAAGACTAGAGGCAAGGAACATAACCACGTTACTTATCATAGATATCCAAAATTACACACGATATTAGAAGGGCTCCGAAATTCCATGAGAAAATGTCTTCCCTCATGGGGACAGGAACCAGCGCGCGATCCAGGGTTCTGCACTAAGTTATGTTATTATTTTATTTAACGACACTCATTAACAGCTCAGGTCATTGGCGTCACAAATAAAATCAGGGCGTGAAAGATATAACAAACTTTATTTGGACCTTTTTTTTCAGGTTCTTTTTTTACGTACCGTAAATCTGCGACACGGGGAACCACGGCTTCAGTTTCCTTTCGAAGAAACCCGCCCTATGGATTTTATGTCCTGGAACCAGAAACTGATTACGTTTGCCGGGTTTGAACCCGCGAACCTTGGACCCTGAGGCGAGTATGGTCAGTAGTGTACATAGCTATGGAAGAATGTATTTAATAGGAAAATATAATTAAAGTTCAACAAGGGCTTGAAACAAGCCTATATTTATGTCTAAATAAATATAAGAGGAAATAAAAAAATGGAAACTAGTTAATTAAACTTTCCTGGTACAAGAAATATGAGTGTTTGCTTATATAAAACATTGGAAAATCGTGAATTATGTTAAGATACTTATGACCAAAGAAGAAGAAGAAGAAGAAGAAGAAGAAAATATTAGAGAAACTAACGGCGAAGGAATTGAAATTTATGAGAAAAACAGGTTATACAAAATAGTATAAACAAATCGAGGACATAGGAATAAAGAATCGCACAATAATAAACACAAGAATATTTAACCAGAATAACTGGACAAATCATTTACATCGGAAGCGGGGTTTCCAGTCCCCGCCCCCCCCCGGCTGAAATCGGAATTTTTAAATAACAGAATTGGGTTACTAACAGACTACCGCTGTTTCAACTGATTTTCGTACGAATCAAAATAACTTGCACATAAAACGACTCTAAGTAAACCCATATTCGGTTTATAATAATATTAGCAGGTTTCACATCTTCCAACGCCCTATTAATCTATTGCCATTCTATCATTCCAATCTCCATTATCCAATTATTTTTCTCTCATGCTGCAACACTTTATATTATTCTTTATTATTATGCTTATAATTGTTTCATTTATAGTTATTATACTTGTATCCCCTATGAATATAAAAAGTTAAGTTCTAAAGAAAGTAATAATTTGTAATAATCTTTCTTTTCGTGTGATAATGAATATGCTGCAACTGTGTCAAGAGAACGCTATTCATTTAGTTTGCTAGCCCCCCCCCCAAACAGCACACATTTAACACAATCTTTAGATGTCGCATTCTTTTGCATGGCACAACATTCTGTCAGAATGGAAGGAAAGTAGAGATGAAAAACACTGTCCTCGAGAAGTAATAATCCCTCAATTACTGAAGAGAAAAATGGACCCCATAGCTCCAAATGCAAAAGCTAACTTGTAATCGGACTTCAGAAAATGTGTCATTTATCCATCCACAAGGAAAGACAGTGGTGCTGTCAAAGCTCCATATTTAGAAGCTCTACAAGTCTACAACCCTGAATGTATAGGCAACAGTTCTGTCAAGAGAAAGAGGACGAAAGTGAACACTGTTCCAGATACAAGTATTGCTTCAAGCACAACTACAGCAAATGAACATGATAATACAAATTCCATGTTTGACACTCTAAATGAACATGATGACAACAATTCCATGTTTGATACTGACCACACCATTCGAAGAAAAAAAAAATGAAATCAATGACAGAAATGTAGATGTACTGTACATTATGATACATGGTATTAATGTTTCTTTCCCTGAGGATTACATAAGGAATGCTATATTACATAAAAATCCATGTCAGTCAGTGCATACAAGATCAAAAATAAATTAAGAGTTCAAACAAACAAGTCGATCTTGCCTTACTGGTACTTCTGCTGGTTTTTCAACAGCTTCTTTCCTTCCTCTATTAATGTGATTTTATCTGACCCGTGAGAAAGACTAAATACGAAGGGCACCCAGTACAGTGAGTACTATAATCGTCTTTTCCTTTACTAATCACATATATGTTCTACACCATTCACTGTTGAAATTACATTGTTTTTTAAACCGATAATGGTAATGTATTATGAAAATTGATAGAGGGCATTTAACAATTATAAAAGTCTTCTATCAATTTTCATAATGCATTACCATTATCGGTTAAAAAAAACAATGTAATTTCAACAGTGAATGGTGTAGAACATATATGTGATTAGTAAAGGAAAAGACGATTGTAGTACTCACTGTACTGGGTGCCCTTCGTATACATGGCCCAGTTGAGAATAAGATGAAAATCAACATTTCTATGAAGATCTTCAAAAAAACACTTGGAACCATTAATAAAAATGATGTTATAATATGCGGCGACTTCAATGCAAGAGTAGGCAATATTCCAATACCAGGGATAGTGGAAAAATTTGGAGAACAGCACTTAAATGAAAATGGAGTACAGCTTAGACAATTTGCAAGCAATTACCACCTTAAAATTACCAACACATTTTTCAAAAAACGAGATATAAATAAATACACATGAAGCACAAGAGGACTCAGAACAATAAGACTATATTCTAATTAATGATAAATTAAAACAACTCCAAGATGTACAGGTATATAGAGGCTGCGATATTGATTCAGACCATTTTTGGTTATGGGCAAATTTAAATTATGGTCAAGATGGAAAAAAAGTAAAATCAGGAATAAATCAACAAATGAAGAAGTAGGCCCTATACAAAGTATACCTTTTGCAGAAGGAAAGTATAAGAACATTATATCAACAAAGACTACAACAATACCTCATGCACACACCAACTAGCGATATATTTGATGATGAATGGAATAATATTAAAAGTCGCATTGAAAAGGCAGCCAAAAAAAAAAATAGAAGCAGTAAAAGAGTAAGAATTTGGAATGAAGAAATAGAACTGTCAAT
Organism: Diploptera punctata; assembly: GCA_030220185.1. Lineage (NCBI taxonomy): Eukaryota > Metazoa > Arthropoda > Insecta > Blattodea > Blaberidae > Diploptera > Diploptera punctata. The sequence continues at coordinate 911,995 of JASPKZ010010257.1, forward strand.
TAAAGAAAAACAAAATTCATATAAATAGAGGCTTTAACAAAAAAACAGAAGAATCGAGACGACGATATGTAGAAAAAAGGAATATAGCAAAACAAATTATTAGGACAGCTCATCAACATTCTTGGAATAATTTTATAAGTGAAATAGAAAACATATTCATGGCAGAAAAAATTTTGCATACAAAGTTATAAAACTTTTAAATAAATCAGAAAAGGATACTGCAAAGATACATGTTATTAATAACTAGCTAATACCCGGCGTGCGCTGCTTACGCCTAAATAAATTATGTGTTTTAGTTGAATAATTATAAGGAAAAAATAGTTATAAATTTATATCGTTATTATTTTTAAATACCCGGTGCTGATTACCCGGCAAGGCCCGGGCATCTACGTATCCCGATGTATTTGTCATAAATGAGCTGAAAGACAAAATTCGTTATTTCGATTTATCCGTGCTGCTGCTCTGCTTGCCCGGGAATTTACTTATCCCGATCTTTTTGGCATCAATGAAAGACAAAAATGGTTATTGTGAGTTATCCATAAAAGATAAGCATAGAGTTTTTTGAGATATTCAATTATGTGTACATTCATTTGATGTACTTGTTATGGTTTAGGCAGCGTAATGCATTTAAGCGTACAAAAAGCCACTTTTATTTTATTGTTTCACTACAAACGGTGGTTTTAAGGGTGAAGGGCTTGAGCATTAAAACTCTCTTATAACCTAACCTTCAAGGTAAAATCCTGAACATTTAGCAAAAAGCCCCATTAAAATCGGCAGTGCACGCTTGTCTGGGAATCTATTTATCCCAATCTTGTTGGCATCAATGAAAGACAAAAATGGCTATTGTAAGTTATCCATAAAAAGATAAACATATGCTGTCGTGGACTTTTTTTGTAGAGTTTTTGAGATATTCAATTCTGTGTAAATTAATGTTGTGTATTTGTTATGCTTAAGGCAGCGTAAGCCATTTAAGAGTAAAAAAAAATCACGTTTTTCACTACAAAGGGTGATTTTTAAGGTGTTGGAGTTGAGTATCACAACTCTCATATAGCATATGTTCATCCCGGGAATCTCTTGAACATTTTGCAAAAAACACCATCACAATCGCATCAACGGTATGGCCGCGCAAGAAGTACGAACGAACAAACAAACAATATTTTTTATATATTAGAAGAAAGATGGATAGAACGCTATAAAAATGTGTGGTGTAAAGAAGAAAAAGAAGAAGATGAGGAAAAACAAGAATTACATCCAGATAATGAAAAAGGAGAAATTCAAACTGATATGATTACATTTGATGAACTTCACGAATCCTTTAAAGAAACCAAAAACAGAAAAGCAGCTGGTCCTGATCAGGTAAATATGGAGCTTCTAAAATATGGTGGAACATTTCTACATTGGAGAATACTGCATTTATTTAATGAACATTGGATAAACTGCAGAATACCAAAAAGTTGGATTATAGCTGAAGTCATATCGTTATTTAAAAAAGGAGATAGAAGAGAATGTAAGAATTATAGGAGTTAGCCTACTTAATACATTTTATAAAACCTATGCAAGGGTTATAAATAAAATACTTAAAATAATAGCAGAAGCAATACTTGAAGAGGAACAAAATGGCTTTAGAAAGGGACGATCAACAACAGATAATTTATTCATATTACAGCAAATAATTGAAAAAAGAAGAGAACATAACCTACAGACGCATGTTGCTTTTATTGATTTTGAGAAGGCATTTGATCGTGTTGATAGAGATGATGGAAAATTATAGAAATACACGGCTACCCAGCAAAATTAATATATGTGATAAAAAGTTTGTATGTAAAATCTCAAATTATAATAAATATAGGCACATCAAAGACCGAAGCTATTTTAATAAAGAGGCGTAAGACAAGGATGTAGTTTATCACCTACCCTTTCTAGTTTATACATTAATTACATCATCCAAAATTAGAAAAGAAATGTTAATACAGGTATAAGAATGAACCGTTTTAAAATATTAAACATTTTAATGTTTGCATATGATATGGTAATTACTCAAGAAAATGAAAATAATTTGCAGCATCTTTACATCAATTAAATCAGTTATACCAAGAATATAATTTCAAAATATAAAAAGAAAGAAAAAAAACAGAAATAATGGCATTTTGGGAAAATGAACATATAAGATCAAAAATCATAATAACAACAAACCTCTGGAATCAAGTAACAAATTTTAATTGTTTGGGGTGTAATTTTACTAGAAGCACAAAAACTGAAAGAGACATAAATATGAAACTGTCGAAATTTCAATTGATGTGTGGAACTATAAAACATTGAAGAATAAAACAAGAAGAGATACTAGATTGAAGTTCCATAAAACATTGGCAGTTCCTGCATTACTTTGTGGGAGCGAAACTAGGGTAGTGACCAAAAAATTACAAAATAGAATACAAAGTGCAGAAATGAACTTCCTTAGAAGAACAAAAGGCTGCACAAGATTAGATCGGATAAAGAATGAATATATAAGAACAATTTATCCACTGAATGAGAAAATCAAAGAATATAGAGAGAAACGGTTTACACATGTAGAAAGAATGAATGGAACAAGATTACCAAGAGCAGCATTCAACTACAAGCCAAGAGGTTCAAGGAATGTAGGAAGGCCAGAGAAAAGATGGACAGAACAACTGTGAGGCGGAACAGGCAATTTTTGCCTAGTCCGTGAAGTGAAGAAGAAGAAGGTAAAGTATTACTTTCACTAGTCTCATCTCATGGTGAATCCATCTTTTAAAATACAGTACCGGTATTTCACTATACGGAAAATGTACAAATCTGTGAAGTGTAAACTGAGATGTTAAAAACGGTATATTTTTGTCACTGAATTCGAGCGCACAAGCTGAAATAAAATGAACTCAAACTGACTAACAAACTGAGGAACAAAGTCTGTAACTGCGGGAAGAAGGGAACTACCAAGCCCAAGACTAAAACGCATGCGGCATAAGAGAAGCGCCGTTTATTGTTATTTTCATCAACTAACTGCATTATCTCTTCTTCCGTAAATACGGTATTTTAAGGTACGTACACATATGCGCGCCGCATGCGGGCGCGTGTTATGTTCGTCGAAATTATTAATTTCAACGAACCTCCTGCGATCCATAGGAAACCCACAAACCTTCAGTAGACATTTTGCAGAGCAGGTGTAACCAACCATGTCTATTCCCTTTCCGTTCTCCCGCTTGTCCTGCATTCTTTCCCAAAAATAGGGACTTTTTTTAAATGTCGCGGGACGCGGGACAATTTGTTAAAAATCGGGACTGTCCCGCCAAAATCGGGACGTCTGGTCACGCTTATTACTTATTACATCTTATAACTTTATTTATACTTTTTCAAATATTATAGCATTAAATGAATTTAAAAAATATATATGATTTGTATATATATGTTTAAAATTATTAAGAATCTATCTCACCATAACATGGCCTTAATTTTTAATAAAGATGTACATGATTATTATACTAGAGGTTGTACTTTATTGCACAAAGATACTAGTTTCTCAAAAAAAAAAAGAAGGGATTCGTTATGCATTAATCAACCATTACAATAACTTACCTATTGAATATCAACATTTCACGAATGTTAAACATTTTTCTAATTGTATTAAAAAATATTTTTTCTCATTGCTTTCTTAGTTAATTTTATTATTATTAATATTATCCTGTTTAAATATTGTATTTATATGTGTATATATATTGTGCATCTATAGTAGTTTGTATTACTTAAACTTATGCCTGAATTTGTTTTCTTGTTTTTATTGTTAATTGTTTTATGGCCATTATTTTTTGTATATTGCCCCTTAACATGAGCAGTCTCTTTGGAGTCTTTGAAGAAATAAATAAATAATTAGTAATAAATCTGTTTATATATTGTATTGTTTTGTGATACTTCATACAGAATATTATGAAATGAACGTCTTAAATAAATAATGTTTTCTAAATAATTCTAATTTATTCATACAATTACAGTACACACGAAAAAAAACACATAACATTGAAAAAAAAGGCATCTCCTTTCAATGATTTTTTAAAATGATCCTTATGTTGAGGATCCCACAATAATTGCTTGCTTCTATAAATATCAGTAAGTTTTAACATGTTTTCCTCTGACCACTCCATACTCAAATAATAGGTGCGCACCGAAAACAACGAACCTCTCAGGTACCCGTCCAAATCTAAACAGCGAACCATCAAGTGTTCGTGGAAAAAACCGACAATGAGTGGATCGTGGTGCGAGACCGCGCGCACCTTAAAACCTCGTCCAAATCTGACGTACGTACCTTTATACAATCCCGACCGGCTTTAATCGGGATTCCATCAGAGAAATCGGGACAGCCCCGCCTACATGGGGATGCCTGCCAACCCTGACGGTTAAAAATCACTAAAGTTTTATTTCACTATTGTATAGAGGGAAAATAACTTTGCGCTATCCAACAGTGCATAATACTATCTACTCAAGGTGGGAAAAAAAAGGCCTAAAAGTTAAGAAAAACATGTTGAGAATGATAGTACTATATCAGTTTAACTTTATAATTTAAAAAAAGTGTTGAGTTGAAAATGCAGCACTATTATCAAAAGGCCTAATAGTCGAAGGGCATAATCCATCCATCCATAGTAATTCTGCCCGAAGGTAGGTCCTTCACTGCAATCATAGCATTTTCATACTATGCTTGCAGCTTTACTAGGGAATTGTAGGTGTGGTGGCTTCCCGTTGCTTTCCACACCGGTGAAGGATGATGATGTGATGACGATATGGATGATGGCCATATGATTTCGGGGACCGTTTGGGCCTTAAAGTTTTTCTGACATTTGTCTTACAGGTGAGGAAAAACCCCGATAAAACCTCACCCAGAAAAACTGCCCCGACCGGGGATCGAACCCGGGCCCGCTGCGTGACAAGGCAGCACGCTACCTCGAGACCACAGCGGTGGACTATGGGCATCATAATAATCCATCCATAGTAATTCTGCCCGAAGGCAGGTCCTTCACTGAAATCATAGCGTTTTCATGCTATGCTTGCAGCTTTACTAGGGAATTGTAGGTGTGGTAGCTTCCCGTTGCTTTCCACACCGGTGAAGGATGATGATGTGATGACGATAAGGATGATGATGGCCATATAATTTCGGGGACCGTTTGGGCCTTAAAGTTTTTCTGACATTTGTCTTACAGGTGAGGAAAAACACCCCGATAAAACCTCACCCAGAAAAACTGCCCGGACCAGGAATAGAACCCGGGCCCGCTGCGTGACCACAGCGGTGGACATACTAATAATAATAATAATAATAATAAAATAATAATAACTGACACGAAAGTCCCAAAGAACTTAGGCTGACTGAAGTCTATTTCAGAACAAATATAGACATAATCATGTTACCTACAAGACGTTTCAATTTTGGTAAAAAAGAAACAGGGGATACGAGATGTTTTGTGAATATTTTTACATGGGGAAACTAAATTCCTTTTAACTAAAAAAAAAACAATATAATAAATAAAACCCACAAGTGACTTCGGAACTTTTCAGTGGCTCTCGAACTCATTAAATTCGAGAAAACTGAAAAGCTCCAGGTCAAGTGGGTTTTATTTACATCTACTCCTTTCTTTAGTTGAAAGGGGTCTGAGAAGTCAGGTTAAGGAGATACCAGTATGGGCTCAAATGTGTATAACTATTTGTTTCCTTTACATGAAATAATCGAATGGGAGAAAAAAAAATCTATTTGATTTGAACCCATGAACCTCGGGCACCGAGACCGATGTAGTACGTCAAACCGACCTTCGGATTATGTAATAAGAATTGCACTATAAAAAGAACAAATAGGTCTTCTTCTTCTTCTTCCGAACGCAGCATTGGGCGATGATGCCCGTTCTGCGACTACAAAAACTGATCCCTCCATCGGTTGAAGGGTCTTCCGAGGTCTCTTCTGCCACTAGGGTTGAGGTGGTAAATCATCCTTGGTAAACGGGAATTTGACATTCTCTGGACGTGTTGGAACCATTTAATTTGATAATTTTGTATATGTTCAACCATTTCCCTACTATTCCACTGCATCCTTATCTCATCACTTTTCATTCTATCCCTTAATGTTACTCCAGTTAGTGATCGGAGGAATCTCATTTGTGAACTATTAATGCGGGATTTATCTTTTGCTCGAAGTGTCCAGCATTCACTTCCGTATAGTAGACAGGTTTGGCTATGGCATTATGAAATCTCAATTGGATTTCTTTCCTCATTTGTTTTCCAAAATTTCTCCTAATTATACCATTTAATCTGTTATATTTTCCTAAATTTGTTTCCACATCTTTTTGATTATGAAACTGTGATATATTATTACCTAAATAATTAAAGTGTGTTACTTGTTCTATTGGTTTATTATTTATTATTATTTTTACTCTCGAAAGTTCCTTTCCAGTGATTGCCATGGATTTGGTTTTATTTTCAGATATTTTCATGTTGTATTTTTCTAGGGTATTCTGCAATTTAAACACCGATCTCTGCAAATCATCTTCATTCTCCGCTAGAAGTACTTGATCATCTGCGAAGATTATTGTTTGTATTTGATATAACAAATAGGTTAATCTTAAAATGATTAGCATATCAATACATGTCAAGAAGATGTATTTGTTTTATAACCAGAGTCTCTCATAAGTAACGTATTTTTATCATGTTTTCTTGTGTTGTATAAATTATATAATACCGCTGATCTCGGCGCTGGATATTTAATTTGTTCGGAACTGGCCTTAAAGTTGCGTATTCAAATATAATTAAATATGATAAATGAGCCGTGGGAAATCGCTACGGGACTTGCATTGATTGGAGTCCCCATGGTTAAGAAATTTTCTCTTGGAATTTCGGAGAGCATTGAACCAGTACCCACCCAACATTGTAAGGAATTTGGACAGCTAACAATAAATAGCGGCTCCAGGTTTGGAAAACCAACTTTAACGCTTGGGGCTTGTCATGCTGACACACATCACTCCTATGCTGGCCACATGTGGGTGTGAGGCCAGCAGCCGGATGGTAGCTAAGGAGCTTGTAGGTTTGTTACACCATGGAGATGACCGAATTGAAAAAAAAAAAAACCTGGAACTTTGTAGATGTATTTTTACATGACCCACGTATCGCGTATCTTAAATGTACATGGTGCAACTGTAATTACTGCACCTTGTACAGGTACACAACAGATCGGAAGGACTTTTTTTACATTATTTTATTGACCACACAAGGGAATTAGGACCTTCTGGATGAGTGAGCCGACGTCACCTCGAGACAACACAAATAGTTCATATATATATTAATAGCAGTACATTCATAAATTTATAGTGAACAAGGCGAACACGATGTCATTACTACGGTCTGGAAGTATCTGAACATTAGTTTCCTGACATCTGCCTTACAGATAAAGAAACGCCCGTAAACCACCTAGGGGTTAGGAATCGAACCTGGGTCCGTTGCGTCCGAGGTAACGACGTTATCCGCACACCATTAACGGTGGATTTAAAAAAATGTGCAGAAATGTAAAAATGAACATTGTCAAGTTTTTCATAATTGCCATCATTTCTACGTATAAAAGCAATACAAGAATAAACATAATTTTATTTTTGGGGAAAAGCGGAAATAGTATTGGTGATTTTGCAATAAGATTAATCTTGGCGACAAGGGGCGAGTTTTGGGAGATGTTAGGAATAGTAACAACTTGTGATTTGTGACACGTAATCGAAGACGAATAAATTTCCTGCGCGAAAAGAAAGTATTTTCTCATTTTGTTCACATGAAAAATTCCATCGATCTTATTGAGATAAAATAGCAATCGTCAGGTCCAAAAATGCAGTCGGAATCCGGTATTAAATATTGATTATCTGAACCCCAGTGGATGTACAACTTCAAACACTAATCCCCAGAATATACTGTATGATCTTACACAAGAAGTAAGAATTTTTATTTTCATAGTTAAAGTATTTTTGTAGGGACACTACTAGAACTGTACGGCAGAATGACTGAAAAATATAAAGAGGAACAATAAATAAATAACACGTTGAGGCATTGGGTAAGAAGAAGCTGTGATCTGAAGTACTCCGACAGGAATGCAGAAACAAAAAAAAAAAAAAACAAAAAAACTCGGGGAAGAACATATCAAATGACAGGCAAACATTAAGATAAATTAATGGCATGTTGATGTAAAGGAATACAAAAAAGAATGGAGACAAATTAAGGATCTGATCTTGAACAGTATTTGGGACTGATTTTTAAATTCTGATACGACAGAAGAGGTTGCTGTGGTTACCGTTGTTGTAACAGTTGGCAGTTCATGAATCAAGCGGTTAACGTAACCCAATACCTCAATCCTAGTTTCAGTTCTCTAAACTGAATATTGTTAATTCTTAAATCAAGTTGAAACTTAATTGTCCTCCACACGAGTCTTAGTGGACACTGTTCTAGACCCTATACCTCAGTGGTTCCTTTTTTTTTTTTTTTCTTTCACGAAGCCCTCTCCTAATTGGTCAGATATCTGAGATGCCCTCATGTCAGGAGAAGATACAATTAACATTATTTCGTAGAAACTCGTTTATATACAAAAACTATGTGGATTTTGCCATTTTATCATTTTTACCCAACGAGTAGACAGGACGCTGCACCTTGCAAAAGTTCGGTACCACCTATACTCCTAATAATGAAACATATTTACATAAATTATGAAATATATATATATATATAGGCCTATACACACATAAAGTTTCTGCTTGTAATCACTCAGATTGATTTTTTATTAAAATTATTCATTATATATTTTACATATTGAATCCACCGATATCGTCTCAGGGTAGCGTTGCTCCTGGTAGGCAAACAGCCCCGGGTTCGATCTCCTGACGTGACAAGTTTCCTGGGAGATGATTTTTTTCGGGGTTTTTCTTCATCTGTAACACCTGGAAACTTTAAGGCCCGAACGGTCTCCAAAAACTATCTCACCATCATAATCGTAATTATCACATTAGCCAAGTTTAGTATGCATGTATGAGTGAATGGCGTGTTTCGCCTTAATGTTTGATTTCTCTCGGAGGAGGTCCTGGATTATGCTGATTACTCATTCGGCGAGGCCTTCCATATTCTTGTGCGGTCAAACGGTATTGTGTGTGGGGTTTCTATGCCAGGAGTCCCCCTACATACAAATGACATAAAAAACCGATAAAAGCACAAATTATTGTTACTGTATGTACCAAACTCAACTCACTGTCACTATCGAACCCGTAGGTTCATGGCCGCGCGAACATAAACTCTCCATACCTCCCTATTCTGAGCTAACGTTTTCAAATCATTCCCTGTATAATCTACTTGCCCCAAATCATAGTTAATGTTATTCTCCCACCTCATTCTTGGTCTACCAACTGGGTGTTTCCTTGTAGTTTTCCTACAAGAAGCTTCTATACATGTCTTTCATTCCCCATTCATGCCACATGTCCTGCCCATCGCAGTCTACGAGACAACTTTTCTTATTATATCTGGCTTCCTATAAATACCATGTAGTTCACTGTTATGTGGGGGCACGCCGTAGCGTAGTGGTTAAGGCACTAAGCTACAAGCCTGAAGGTCGAGGGATTTTTAAACTGACCCAAATCTTCTGGCAGCACTATGGCCCTGGGGTCGATTCAGCCTCTAACGGAAATGAGTACCAGACGCTTGTTCTGGGGGTAAAGGTGGCCGTCACGCAGGGCTAACGATTGTCTAGAAAAAGTGGGAGCCTTAACCTCCTACTACCAAAAGGCCCTCCGGGCCTGTTGTGGGATCACTTTACTTTTTTTACTTTACTGTTATGTAGTCTTCTCCATTCACCTCCCTGTTCATCTCTCTTTGGTCCAAAAATTTTCCTAAGAACTTTATTCTCAGAATTGAGCCTATACTTAATTTATTTCTGCACCTCATTCCTGTTTGTAGTTATTGTTCCAGTTATTTCTCCAAAATTTCCCTCAATTGTTATTAGCTGTCCATTTGCGTTATATAATGTATTTCTATGTATGAATATATATTTAGGTTTATTGATGTTTACTTCCAGTCCCAATTTCTCAGTGTTTCTCAATAGAATGTGTATGTTGGTCCTTAGTATCTCCTCACTACGACCTAATAATACTACATCATCAACATATAGCAAAGGCTTATTAATTTAATTGAATTCATGCCTTCTTCATAATCTAAAGATTTGATGGTATACTTTGGTACAAAACTGAATAGTAGAGGAGATGATGCATCTCCTTGCTTTAAACCATTGTGAATTTCAAAAGTATTTCCAACCCTTGAGGATGCCAGACGCAGTCTCTGGCAAAACGTCAGGGAACTACAAGCCTCACGACCACGGCCTACAGCCCGAAAATCTTCAAGATCATCATATTTCCAAACTGTTTACCTACCCACACCTTACTCTTTGTGTCAATTATATACTTTTGAATAGACTGAACTTTTCAGGAATTCCGAGGTCCAGTAGTATACTACACAACTTCTCTCCCTTAATTGAATCTTATGCCTTTTTGAAGTTTGCATATAGTTGTACAGTTGCATTAAATTCCCCTTTTTTCTAAAATATGTCTTATACAAAAAAATCTGAATTAACTAACTCACTGGCACTATCGAACCCGTAGGTTCATGGCCGCGCGGACATAAGCTCTCCATATATCCCTATCCTGAGCTGATGTTTTCCAATCATCCCCTATATAATCCACTTCCCTCAAATCATAGTTAATGTTATTCTCCCACCTCATTCTTGGTCTACCAACTGGGTGTTTTCCCTCTGGTTTTCCTACAAGAATCTTCCATGCACGTCTTTCATTCCCCATTCATGCCACATGTCCTGCCCATCGCAGCCTACGAGACTTAACTGTTCTCATTATATCTGGCTTCCTATAAAGACCATGTAATTCACTGTTATGCAAATTACTGTAGATATTTTCTTCTGAATCCACATTAATGATCACCTATTAAGTTGGCAATATAGGGAGTAAGTCTGGATAGGTACTAACATAATATTTGTCAGAATTTTGTACGAAGTTGAAAGTAATGATATGTCCCTATAGTTGTTGTAATCAGTTTTATTTCCTTTCTTATAAATGTATACATTAATTTATTCTTTCCATTAATCTGGATGAGCCTCTTTTTTTCTAATCCTACTAAGCAATCAATTGAGGTAAGAAGATCAGACTGAAAATAATTTAATTAAAATAACCTTCAAAATATCACTTCCTAAAATTAAATATTAATCAATGTATCTTTTACATAAATTTTTCTCCTCCTGATTTTATCAGTTTTGCTGGGATCCCATCTGAACCTGATTTTTATAGTTATACATCCTTAATTTTTCTATTGTCATTTCAACATCTAATATACTTGGCTCTGTGGCTACTAAAGCTTACTTCTGCCATGTGTAAACCATTCTCTTCAATATTCTGTTCTGCAGTACATTTAATAGCTGATTAAAGTAATTTTTACATCTATTTAATATACTCATATCCCAATTTTCATCCCTAATTATATTTATTCTAGCCTGTAACCCTTTTCTTTCTATCCTAATTCCCTGATACAATTTTCTGAAGTTTTTTTTTTGCATTAATTTCAATATTATTAATCTTCTTTCTCCAATATTCCCTCTTTTTACTCTTTACAAACCTAGTGATTTCCGAGCTGATGTTACCCAAAGTGAATAATTACCTGATGAAAATATATGTGTTGATTTTTTTCTCAAAAAAAAAAAGCGAAAAATTCTTTAAAATTTAATTAGAAGTTGAGGTAATTTTAACCTAAAATGGCCACATTTACAGTGGCTATTTAATTCATGCCCCAAATGGGAGTCAATGACCAATCACATTTCAATGATTTTTTATTTACAACCAATCACAGTCTTGTTTCACCTAAAATTTACCAACTAAAGTTTATCATAATAAAGAAAGCAGCTCCTTTTTAACATTCTGAATAGGCCATAGCATTATTTTGCAGTGACTGACTCCCTAAGAAATACGGCTACCAGATTGTATATATAGTGCATGAATGTCAACACGTAGTGCATACGAGAGATAAAATAAAAACATTTGTAACAATTGATTATACCACAAAAAAAAAAGAAACCACTGTTTGCAGTTTCTTTAACAAATTATTTTCCAGGAAATGACGTTGCAGAAAAATATAATTGACATATTTACATCATAGGACATCAGAAATTAATTAATACCTATAACGTTGGTTATAAATTTCTCCACTAGGCTGCATTCTTACAACACTGCGATCTTTTGGCAATCTCTGTGATGTCAGTGAGACCTACTAACAATTAAACTATAGAAGGTTACTTAAATATTACAAATACTGTCTCATCTATTTAAATAAGCTGTAGATATAATTGTCTCTAATTAAAAAAATAATGACATGTTATTTATTGTAATCAATACTGCATTCATTAATTAAATAAAAATAAAACTTAGTTTTATTCGATTTTCATATTTATTAAGATATAATTCAGTGACAGCTGTTTCAGTACACTGTACCTTCTTCAGACATGTTAGCAAATCATGAATTGGATTTTCATCAAGTAAACACCAACTCAATTGATTATTTAATACTGCATTTGTTTAATCTAGATTAAATAATAATAAACATTATTAGATAACATGTAAGGTGATGTTCATAAATTAATTCAAGATTGTTAGATTCAACTGTAGCCCAATCCTGCAAAATATGTGGAAAAGCCTATAGCCTATATTTTATAATCAATGCCACCAGGTTGTCATTTTGACATTCTGGTGTTCTCTCCTATAAATAGCATTATTGTACCCCACTTCTGAGGTTTGAGTGTCTGGAAGGCGAAGTTACACTGTATCGATGATATATGATTGATGAAGATGGTGATGATGTGCCAGGAGAGGCCTTAATCTAATGAGATATGATAATGATGGCCAGATGATGTTAGTGGACCGTTTGGGTTTTAAAGTTTGTCTTACAGGTGAGGAAAAACCCTGAAAAAACCTCACCCAGGAAACTTGTCCCCACCGAGGATGGAAGGGAGTAGCCTTTATAAAATATATTAAATCAGAATGTGAAAATCGATGTCCTAAGTTAACATTGTTATATTAAGAGAAAGAAAAACTATACACATACATCCCTATCCTGAGCTAATGCTTTCCAATCATTCCCTGTATAATCTACCTCCCTCAAATCATGGATAATGTTATTCTCCCACCTCATTCTTGGTTTACCAACTGGGTGGTTTCCCTCTGGTTTTCATACAAGAAGCTTCCATACACCTCTTTCATCCCCCATATGTGCCACATGTCTTGCCCATCACAGCCTACGAGACTTAAATGTTGTTATTATATCTGGCTTCCCATAAACACCATGTAGTTCATTGTTATGTAGTCTTCTCCATTCCCCTATATGTTCATCTCTCTTTGGTCCAAAAATTTTCCTAAGAACTTTATTCTCAAATACTCGTAATCTCCTTTTCTCCCTTAAAGTAAGAGTCCATGTTTCGCATCCATATAATATAACTGGTAGAATAATAGTTTTATTTATTTTCAGTTTAACGTTTTTTGAAAGGAGTTGGGACATCAAGAGTCTCTGCAATGCATAATAGCACGCATTTCCAGAATTGAGCCTATGTTTAATTTCTTTGTGCATCTCATTCCTATTTGTGATTATTGTTCCTAGGTATTTGAATTCAGCCATTTCCTCAAAATTTCCCTCATTTGTCATTAGCTGTCCATTTCCATTATATAATGTATTTCTATGCGTGATCACATATTTAGTTTTATTAATATTTACTTCCAGTCCCAATTTCTTAGTGTTACCCAGTATTGTGTGCGTATTGTCCTTTAATATCTCCTCGCTATCGGCCAATAGTACTACATCATCAGCATAAACTAACAGCTTATTAATACCATTGAGTTGTAAGCCTTCCTCATTCTCTAAAGATTTAATGGCATGCTCTAGTACAAAATTAAATAGTAGAGGAGATAGTGCATCTCCTTGCTTCAACCCATTCTGTATTTCAAAAGTGTCTGAAAACTGTTTGCCTACACGCATCCTACTCTTTGAGCCATTTAGACACATATTTTACAATTACAAAAATTACTTAGAACCCTTGTCATTTCCACTTTAATAATAAAAATGTTATTGTTATTACTATTTGATTTGTGGTCTTTACAGGCACAATATTTCACCCTTTTTCCTATGGGTTCTTCATATCATACAGAATAATGAATAATTAATTTTATGGCTCAACTGCACTTCTACTAGCACTTGATTTCTTTGTTATATTGTTGTAAACTACAGCTCTTCTTCTGTACTTACCAACATTATTTAAATTTTTTAACTTTTTCAAACAATTTTTATAACATTGTTGGACAATTTTGAATTAATTATTTAAATATGCAAATCACAATATTATGACACTGTTAGACAATATTGTGATGCTAACTGCTATTTTCTCCACAGAGTATATTACTTGTCTATGATTTTTCTATCGCTGCTTTGGGTTATCGCTGGTTGGATCAGCGTTAGGGAGTGATAAGTAAGTGTACACCCATTTTTAATAAACATTTGGTAATTTTAATATTACTGATATATTATTTTAACATATATTTGGGGATTTATTACAAATATTGGTCATTTAAATTTCATAGCGACAGATAGTAATTGAGGATGATAATCGATATGTGGTTCGATTGTGGGTTATCGCTGGCTCTATAAACTCTGGCGCATGCGCACTGTTGTTCTATAGGACTTTTAAAATATTTCACACTAGTTTAAGTGTAGTTTTTCCAATTTTATTTTAGAGATAATTTGTTTTAAGATATGTGAAAAAAAAATCATTTTGGCATAAACATCAAGGCACAAAAGTCAAAATAATGCTGGGATTAGAATCCAATTAAATTAATTTATTTTTATATTAAATTTAAATTGTTACATTACAGCTTTAACACCACTTAATTCATAATAGAATCACAAGTTAACTGATGATCGCATATTGAATATTTTCATGTATCTTTGCATCGACATCCACCATTCAAAAGTATGATTGAAAATAAATATTGGATTATGAATATTATAAGAATTAATAAAATGACTTGTGTTCCACCCACATTGGTGATTTCAATGCACACATTTCTGCAACTAGTGAAATTCATTCTGGAGTGCAAACAAAATAATCGTAAGTAATACTGTTAAATCACACGAAGAGAACAACGCTGTTATTAGTAACGTTCTTCATTCCTTAGTAAATCAAATAAAAGGCAGCCATATCAAACTAAAAAAAAATCACATGGGTGCTACTCCAATGTCACACATTATATTTACATATTTAATAAAAAACATGAATTAATGGCATCAAACTGAATGTACAAATATTATCTTCTCTATAGTTTGTATATAATAAGTGTTTAAAAATTGATAGTTGATCATTTGAAAGATCGTAAAATTGAATAAAAAACCGGTCGGCAACATGAAAGGAACGCTTGCGGCGGTCTTCCATTGTCTAGTTGCCTATGAGAACTGGTAGTGATGAAAGATAAGAGTGGAACATGTTAGATGAAATATAATAAATGATCTCACCTGTGAACGCGAGCAGGAACACAACAAATAACATTGTAAACAAAAACACTCAGACCAACATCTTCAGCACACCAACCTCACACACTGCAATAACGAAGCGAACTGACGGGCGCCCTACCACACGAGCGCCACTCGACGACAGCATTATAAACTAATGTCGATTCGTTCTCTATGATTTGCAACATCAGACGTATCTATCCAGTATCAACCATAGAGAACGAAGTATCAACGGTATCAACATCCCATTCGCCCGTTTTCGATTGTCACTAACATACTAAACTTACGGAGGGAAATTAAAAAATCGATTTTTACTAGGTTACTTATACTTGGATCCATGGGGGCGTAAAACCATTTCTCACATATCCTCGATCAATGGCATCACCATATGATAGTGTGACTATTAATAGCTGGAATATTTTATTTCCCCCTCCCTCCGTAAGTCCTGAATTATAATTACCTGTTAAAAGAAACTGTCAACCGCGGTGGACTAGTGGTTATTTTCTTTGCTTCTGATCCCAAGGATCGCGGGTTCAATGGATTTTTCAGGATGGAAAAATAAAAAAAAAGCAACCCTCCAGGATGGACTCTGAAGATTTTCCGACTGGTAAAGGATCCATAAAAGCCTGAATAAAGATGCCTCTAAGCAAAATTTACCGACTTTCTTCATCGTAGTAATACCTTAGTTGCCTACTAGATGTCTCATTGGGTTAGTATATTGACCACATACCATTCATGACATCTTTAGGAAATAAGCATAACTAAATTAACTTGGTCTAGTAACTCCTAACAAGGAGAGTCTAAGGACTAACTGGGCTGTTACACCATTGTAGATGTAGATTAAAAGAACCTGAATAGCCTCTGAGCCCTTTCCATAGAAATTGTCACAGTACAGGGTTGAACAGTTTGACTCCGTCAATTATATAAATTCTTCCACTGAATTATGGACATCGGGGCCTCTGTAAAATAAAACTCTATACTAGCCACAATGAAAGTATAATGTGGAAATAAACAAAAGCAATGAGACTTTCAAGCACATCACATATTCTATTTCTCTCTATGGTGTTTCATGCAGTTTACCATATTAGTAATACTAATAAATAAGTATTTCTCTTTTAGGTAAACTTTTATCATTCACCTCATATTTTTCTTCTATTTGAAACTAGTTTCACAACTTTACACTTCAGTCCCATCTTCAGTAATTTTATGACCATTGTTCTGTCGTTTTGAAGAGCTGCCTCTTATTCCCTCTGTTGATAGACTGAAAAACCTTAAAATCATGTAATTTTCAAAGTTCATTAATTTCTCCTTTGAACTTTGAAATTCCCGGGGAAAATTACCTGATTTCAAGGTTTTTCAGTCTACCAATAGAGGGAGTGAGAGGCGACAGAACAACGGTCATGAAATTACTGAAGATGGAACTGAGTGTAAAGTTCCAAAACTCATTTAAAATAGAAGAAAAAATATGAGGTGAGCGATAAAAGTTTACCTAAATACGTCATAAAAACTATTCTCTCTTTAATTTCTTTCATCCTAGAAAGTGACACCACTACTCCTATGGCCATCCCTGGATGTACAGATCTAATGTTCATGATTTAAAAATGAAGTTATTCTCTTCATTGCTCCCCAATATTTTGATTTCATCAGATCATAATGTGTCTGGAGAGCTTCACATATTTTGATGTACTACTTCCTAATGGTACAATAGTAAGTAAATAAATATGTATATTAAAGCACTGAGACCTGTTGGAATTTGGAATGAAATAAATAATAGTTTTAAAAAACTAAAACAACACACTTTATTAGAAAACCGAACTAAAAACATGAAAAATAATTTTAATTTCCAACACTCTTGGGATAAATAATTTTACCATCAAAAGCGTGGGGTGCTCTTTATTAATTAATATATTTGATAAACGGATATTGGTAAAAATAAAGTCTCTAAGAAGAAAATGTAAAAATCATAAAAAGCACCCCACGCTTTTGATGGTAAAATTATTTATCCCAAGAGTGTCGGAAATTAAAATTATTTTTCATGTTTTTAGTTCGGTTTTCTAATAAAGCGTGTTGTTTTAGTTTCTTAAAACTATTATTTATTTTTTAGTTTTAATATTTTACAATATAAGATAAAAATGTAAATATCTTTAAATTCAATACTATTGCAGTATGAGCTAAAAGTATTACTCTTCTAAAAAAAATCCTCCCCAGCCAGATTTGAACCAGCAACCTATGGATTACTGAAATTATATACCACTAGTTCACCGCTCTACCAACTGAGCTCTTACAACGATTGACTAAAAAGTCGACAAGTCCGCAACCTATTATACCAGTTTTAATTTATTTTTATTTTCTGATGATTCTGGCCAGGATTTTAGAAACAAAATATGAAATTATTGTAGTGTCACGGGTCCTTTACAAGTATACAAAGTTTCAAGTCGTTCCAATGTTTCTAAGTGGGTGAAAATCATGTTCAAAGATTCCGTTACATAAATACAAAGACACTTTTTTTGATTTTCTGATGATTCTGGCCAGGATTTTAGAAAATAAATATGAAATTATTGTATTGTCACGGGTTCTTTACAAGTATACAAAGTTTCAAGTCTATCCAATGCTTCTAAGTGGGTGAAAATCGTCTACAAAGATTCCGTTACATAAATAAAAGACACTTTGTTTGATTTTCTGATGATTCTGGCCAGGATTTTAGAAAATAAATATGAAATTATCACGGGTCCTTTACAACTATACAAAATTTCAAGTCGATCCAATTATTTTAAGTGGGTGAAAATTGCATTGAAAAATTCAGTTACATAGATAGATACAGGTCAAGCTAATATAAAATGTGTAAAGAGAGTGAATTTATTAGCCAAATAATGTAATAAATTTTTTATTGTTCAATGCCAAATCCTTACATGATGAATGATTTTTGTTACAATGTAAAAAAAAATCACATTATTTTCATAGTTTAAAGTATGTTTAGATCAGTCTCCATTTAATAAATTTTATAACACAACAAATTAATATATTACTCAACCAACATATCAATATATTAAAATTCTATGTTAAATATCTTATATATTTTAAATATATTGTGATAAATCTAGTGAAACATATATATTTTGAAAATTTATATCAAAGGATTGTATATCATCCAAATGTAAATAAAATTATAATAATTTACATCTCAATGGTCAGATAAAATTTATACTGATTAAATCCATAAAACAATGTTAAAAGGAGATACATACAATATTTTTAACTCTATTGCTACAGTTTAATACAGGATAAAATCAAAACATTTCCTACAAATTGAAGTACCTCCATTTCATTTATAAAAGTTCAGTGTGTACTCCACAGTTCATGGCAAAATGATAAATTTCACTTCAACTTAACAGATGTTTATCTGATGCCCTGAAAAATCCATCTACGATGACGTGGATAAGCATAAGTGGGCAATGCACTTGGATGAATTGCTGAGACAATATTCATCAGACTAAACACCTCATATATACTGATACCACAGTATGTCAAAGCCTTAAATATTTTATAAAAACATATACATTCTCTTGGTAGATCTGATATTTCAACTGATCTACAAAATTTGTCACAATAACACATGTCATCTTTACCTGGACTTGATTTTCTTGGTAGATCTGATATTTCAATTGATTTATGAAATTTGTCAAAATAAAATATGTCATATTCATCTTGACTTAATTCCATTTAGTATTTTCAACTATTTACATATAAATGTATAGAATTTGTTTTATATTTCTCGTTCAGATCCTTTCAAGCTATTTAAATGATATTGTGATAAATATCTCCATAGCAATTGTGAGTAAATAACATATTGTTGGAATTTTAATTGTTATAAGTTCAGATATTTTTTAATGTAGTTCATATATATATATACAGTCAAACTAATGAATAATGGACAACCTATGGGAAAATAAAAATGTCCATCACTATTAAGAAGTGTCCAATATATATATATATATATATATATATATATAAAGAATAACTTATTTGTAATTAACTCTTTATCAAAAAGAGTTAATTACAAATAAGTTAAAGAAATTCAAACAGAAAAAGACTTAATGAATATACTACTCTACACAATTGCAAAGAAAAGAAAAAATACAATAAAATTACTTACCATCCTGAAATGCATAGGAAATTTAAAAAAAAAAATGAAAAATACAATATTACTTTGGCACTAATAGATAAATTTAGTCTGGATAATCTTCTAACTAGTAATAAAAAAGTCAATGTCCTAGATAGTATGAAATCTGGAATTTATCAAATAAGTTCTAATGATTGCAATAAAGTTTAATATAGGAAAAACTAAAAGGAATTTGGAAACTCGTACCAAAGAACATTTTAGAAATATTAAAATTTGTGAAATCAAAAAATCTGCAATTGCTTCACATAGTTTAGTAGAACATCATAAAATTGGAAGAGAAGCAAAACTTCTAAAACAAGTGGATAAACCTTTAGAATTGACAGTTTGGGAGATATACATTCAGGAAAATAAATATAGATATTTCTAACAAACAAAATTTGAATTTTAAGTTTATAAATTCAACCATAGATGACAGCACTGAAGTTGGTGACAATAGAAGAGTTGATAGCTGAAGAATTTCATCAGTCGGAGTTGTGACTGAGGACGGGAGTGATTATGCTTGAAACTGCGGTTTCATGAAAAGCACGAAATTTATAAGGTGAGTTTTCAAAAAATGTTCTCTGATGAATTTAAATGAATGCACCTTATAATGTTTACTTCCCAACATTAATTTAATATAATTCCTGTAGAATTTGAGGGGACCACAACCATGGAAATTCCTTAAACCATGACTGTTTGAAACTAAGATTGTAGCATTTATTGAATGTTTAACTTCTTTTGTACCACATATTTATAGAGATTCAGTAGGATGCTCACAATTTAAAACTTACCTTTCATCTTCATCTTTCCAAAATGAAAAAAGTTGTTTCCAATAAAACACACACCACCACAATAATAACTGAATATGAGATAATTTCATACACAAAGCAGATGGTTATTTGCCTCTCCCTACTTCACTTGTGGTATTTTTTTATGTTAGACATAAGCGGGCGATGTTACGGTTGTCAGGGCAACCTGCAAGGTAAGTTCTGCCTCCAGAAGTAGGAGCAAGCAGGAAACAAAAATCCTTCACTTCAATGCGTCCCGTATCATAAATTAATACAGAAATATATTTCTACTAATATTTGCGATAAGGAAAATAAAGTTTAAAAAATGTTTGTAAAAACTATAGTGAAGTGACACTTCATCTACTTCTCCTGAATAGCCACCTCTAATGTATAAGCAAAAT
Source organism: Diploptera punctata (assembly GCA_030220185.1). Taxonomy (NCBI): domain Eukaryota; kingdom Metazoa; phylum Arthropoda; class Insecta; order Blattodea; family Blaberidae; genus Diploptera; species Diploptera punctata. The sequence goes on from JASPKZ010010257.1 coordinate 932,949, forward strand.
TTATGTCAATATTGACTAAAAGTTAATATTATCCATAACACAACCATAAAATTTGGCCACTGTATTTAATTAAACACTTACATTTGATTATTGGCCAAGTTTTTTATTTGCTTATGTTCAAATGAATGCTTTTTAGATTTCCTTTTATGAAGATACTTCGATTAATCTCTATTTTGTGACCGGCAATAGTCTGCTATCATGTTTACATTCAACTTTCCTTGTACCATCTCCTTTAAGTCTCGCTCTGCTGCTCACTGACACTACCAAGATTTTCTGGGAAAAGTCCAAATGAGAGTGTTGGAAATGTATTTTACAATATTTTTGTAATTTTGATCCTTGTAATTTCCTAGAAAAATTTTTATGACTTTTAAAACCAATGCATGTCTTTTTTTAATTTCTGTCATTTTCTTTCTTCAAATAAAGTATCAGAACTTAATTTCCCTGTTCTAGGGAACATCTTACAGATGTCAAGATATCATCATCAGCAATAAGGATTAGATCTTAAAGTCCATTCAGAGTTCATGCTAGAATTGGTCTGCCCTTCTTTCGCTGGGTCTTCCAACATTTCTTCGTCCTAGTGGTTTGTATGAAGAAATCTTGCAGATGTATTTTGAAGCAATTGCCATCCATATTTAGTTTTCAAGGATTGTTTCATTAAGCCTAATTTTATGTGTAAAGGAGGTAACAGAACACTGTTTGGATCCACAAGAATCCTGTGAATTACATTTTTCGTTCTTTGCATGAGATTGTTTCTCAGTAGACTTCTTGTCCAGTGTTTAGATCAGACTCTATGTCCCATTTACATAAGAAACAAGGCATTTTTAGTATAATCTGATTGTTGACCTAGCAGCATATAACTTTTAGATCTCTACACATCTGCCACTTATGCTCTTCATACGAGGGTTGAATGAAAACTATTGCCTCCACCTTCGTTACTTGGGTTTGGATGGGAATATTTTAATAAATTAAACACAGAAATAATCCTTAGAATGTGATCTTCAATTACCAATATTCACTTTTCCATACAATCTGTCAACATTTTGCTTGTGAAACTCGGTGGTTGTTGTCACAGGACGTCCAACTCTTTGTTTGTCAAGCAAGTCAGATGTTCCCACCTCAACATCTTTAAACTTACTCGTGACGCACAGTACTCACATCAACACAATCACCATAAACTGCTTTCATTCTCCGATGAATCTCCTTTGGGGTGACATCTTCTGCTGTCAAGAATTCAATGACTGCACGTTGCTTAAATCACATTGACAGACCGTCTGCGCAGGGTTCCATACTTTACACTGTAACAATACAACTGTTCAATGCTAAGGATTCTCACCAACTGGAACTGTAGAGAAGAGGCTACGGAACAAGCCAGTACCTGCCGCATACCAGTGCTGCCATCTGTTGAGGAGTAACGAAGGTGGAGGCATTACTTTTCATTCAACCCTCGTATTTTAACTTTTCTAGAAGTAATTTTAACTTCTAATATAAAAATCTCATAATATTACTTCCTGTTGTAATTTGTTAATCTAATATGTTTTCTTGAAGTGAACTGAATGAGTAACTAGAACTGATGCATATTTGTTTCCATTACACAACAGTACTTCTTTCAGACTAATTTTTGAGGAGTCTATAAATAGTTTTCAATTATCTGGAAAGTATTCTGCATCTCTCAACCAGGAATATCGTGACAATATGCAAGATTCTTTTCCTGAGAAAAATATGCAACAAATTCCTCCTCACAGTGTTTATACCAAGCAAATGATTCCCACAACCAGGATATAATTTTTTTATTACTTTGGACTCCAATATTTCAGCAGAAGCCTTAGAAAGACCTAAGTCCCTATCCAAATTATTAAGTTCTCTCTGCGTGAACTCCTGAGGTTGTTGGAAATCCTCTTCTTGGACTGTATCTAATTAACTACCTCACGAGAATTTGTTTTAGAATCTAATGATTCCTTTCCAATTGTTTCTGATGGTATAGAAAGACCAGAACAATCTGGAATGAGTGTTATTGGCAAGAACTGATTTGGATAAGTGTTATAGCCCATAATATCACATACACAAAAATAGTAATCATTCACATGATTTCGAGGTTCATGCTAGATCACTGGAACAGTAAAGGGCATATTAGCTTTTTTCTCTTGACTTCATTTCTTTAGCAGTTCTACACAAGCATGACATATATTTTTGGAGCCCATTTTTTTTTTGTCCAAGTCTCCAGAAATTTAAAGTATATATATATATATATATATATATATATATATATATATATATACCCATAAAGTAAAATTTTAACATACTTAAATTATTTACAAAAAGAGGCATTATAAATCTTAAACTTTTTTTTTAGAATAAATCACTATGAGGTTTAATTTATGATTAAATTAAAATGTTTCATACCTCACCTCATATCCAGTCTGACATAGTCTGTCATAACCCTGACAGACTGGATATGAGCAGAGGTAGAAAACATTTTAAATTAATCATTATAAATCTTTTTAACAAAATTTGTAATGTTATGTTTTCTCTTTTTAACAACAAAATTTCACAGATATGACAATATATCAGGTTGATTTTACTAATGAATGGAGGAAAACACAACGAGGATATATACCCATCAATAGGAACCTCAAACTCGATGCTATTCTTTTTGCAGACGATTTAGCTCTTCTGGCACTTTCCGAAAATGATTTGCAACGATCAATTTATAATTTACAAAAAATAGGTGCCAAATTTAATATGGAAATATCAATTAACAAAACTAAAATTATGGCATTTCATGGAAAGGACCCCATACAAAGTAAAATCTGTCTCCAGAATAAAATTTTAGAGAGATCTAATCAATTTAAATATCTTGCATATTATCTCTCTATCTGGGATGAAAAGGATATCCCTGAAAAAGTTACTAGTTATAATAAAAGTTTAGGAATTATTAATCAAGTTATGAAACCATCCCTTGTACAAAAAAACACCAGATTACGTTTATATAACACTTTGGCTAGACCAGTGTTGACCTATGGTAGTGAAGCATGGACACTAAGAAAACAACATGAAAGCAGAATAACGGCTTGTGAAATGAGATTCATGCGCAGAACAGCGGGTTACACCAGATGGGATCGGAAAAGGAACACCGATATCTTAAAAGAATTGAAGACTACGCCAATTTTGGAATATATTAAACAGTATCAACTAAATTGGAAACACCATCTTGAAAGAATGAGTTCAAATCGGATCCCCAAAGCTGTTTATAATTATATACCAAGAGGACGAAGATCACTGGGCCGTCCTATGAAACGCTGGAGGGAAAATTTTCTATAGGATTGTAACAGGCCTTGGCCTAATACTTGGAAGGAAGAAGAAGATTTTACACTTTCTGGAAGACATATTACTTCAAAACAAACAAACATACGAAATACAGCTATCATTCACAAAAATAGATGCTCACTATTTAAGAAGCAACTTCAAAGTGAACTAAACTTCCAGGGATTGCAATGAAAAAAAAATAATTTCAATATGAAATTCATAGCATATCTTTACTTCAAACAAGAGCTGTACATAGAATATATTAAAAACATATATCTATTTTTAATTAATTTTTTAAAAACAGTAATGTATACAACATATAACATTAACTATGATTTGAGGGAAGTATGGAGAGCTTATGTCCGCGTGGCCATGAACCTACGGGTTCGATAGTGCCAGTGATTAAGTAAGTAAGTAATGTATACAACATTTTCCTGTTCCCAATATTAAGTGCATACATCTATAAAACTAGTAAATATAAAAAGAAAAGTGCTATGATTGCAGTTTTGAGATCAGGATATCAGAATTAGTAAATGAGACATATTTTGCAGAAAATCCCAGAATCATACATAATCAGTGAATCAGAAGTCCACCTAGAACTAAACTTAGAAGTACAAAAAATATTACAATATTGTAAAATGAGATTAATATTTCAATGGAAATAAAAATTATGAGGTTCATTTTTAATCAATTTAATTGAGTCATTAACATCTTACCTCATAATATGGTAGAATTCTTGAGAACATGTTTCAATATGCTTGCATACCATTATCAGCTCTTTTTCTGATTGTTGAATTGTCAGTTGAAATTGAGGATCGCCAACTGAGAATTCAACAGCCAGAAAGACCTGATAATAGAATGCAGGCATATTGGAACATGTTATCAAGAATTCTACCATAATATGAGATAAGATGTTAATGACTCAATTAAATTTATTGTAAAATTAAATAAAAATAATTAACATATTTGTGTTTAAGACATGGGATTTGGATGATCTCTAATTCCTGGGTACGTCAGGCGTCAAAAGGGAATAAGTGTCACTGCAACTAAACTGTTGAGGAACACAATGAAGAAAAAAAACCCCTTATTTACGCCAGTCTACTTGTTGAGACTCTTAACTAGGCTTTGCAGTTTTGTCCACAAAACAGGAATTTGAATTTATTGCGAAGTATTGCATGGTTATTAGGGAGTTCAAATATATAGTGTTCACTTCCAGGGCTGAGTTTACAGTACAGTGAATGTGTAAATAGTTAGAGCATTAACATACTGCAAGTAAGTTTTCCGCTATTTTACCATAAACAACCGCAGTTGACAGATATAGCATGACTGGTGTACCATTCTCGAAGACTGGCCCCTGGAGGACAACGAACTCCTCAATACAAAACACAGTGCTTCCTATATAAACAAACCCCAATGGATTCATAAACCATAGTGTTCATATAACCGAACTTTGTACCTATGAATGATGTCATTAATTTTACCAGTGGAAAGTATATGATTACAATATAATTCCAGTGAACCAACAATCGCACGCCTGACTAACATAAACACCCAATTCAAAAATACTGCTATAAAAAAATAAAGGTATTGAACCTTAAACAATATGCATAGCATGCATAACTCATTTTGTCAAAAAAGCGTGACCATACCCTGGTTACATGCGTCCCCAGGAACTAACCACAGTAATAACTTAATTTAAAATGCCATTTTCCAAATAAATATTGGGAAAAGATACTTTTCTTTTTGCTAAAATAGTCCATAAGGAATTAGGACAATCCAATTCATTCCAGCATAAATACAACATGACTGGCTAGGGATATAAGACATGGCTTTGCTATACATTTCAGTGTATAATACATTCTTTCACAACCAATGTCGAATTGACTAGCAAAACTTATGCTATCATATTTATGGTACATAATTATTTTCACCATTCAACACAACAAACCAGAGATTTATACAATATTTCTTATTTTATGCATACAAATTTTAAAAAATTCAATAAAAACATGTTCTTCCTTTAGAAAACTGTTATGTATGTCTGTGTAATCAAATACGATCAATGCATTTTTGTGCTTCAGGTTCTGGATTCGGAGGACAAAAAGAATTAACACGGTCTAATTAAAATCTATGCACCATTTTGGTAGACCATGTTATGTAGGTGATGAATGTTGAAGTGTTTGTGTAGTAGTTGTGCAAATGATGAAGAGAAGAGATACGGTAACTGGTGCCAGCATGTAGCCCACTCCTTTTGAAAAGCTCCAATGGGACAACCATGTTAATGTCCTGATACAATGAAAAATAATGCTATCAAAATTACCATATGCCTTCTCAACATATGTATTGCAGAGAGGTTTGAATTTAATCCAAGGATTTGATAGATAATCTAGTGATAAGCAACTATTCACACTAACTCTGAAAATTAAAATTTCAATCTTGCTGAGTATTAAATTCAATCATGCTTGTCAGAATAAAGGCAGGCATGCTACTACTTGAGCACAATGGTGTGAAAGTGATATTATTTTTTATTTTGTAGCATTTTCTTATTAAAATATATACATAAGGCAAGTTTGTAGTTTGATACATAAAAAATGTATCCATGTGTAATACATTGAAAATACAATGTTCTATAGATCTTATAAAAGTAACATCTATTTTACTTTTTCAATTTCTGCTAATTTTGTTGACAGAATCATGCTCAGGAAAAAAAACACTTTTAGGTGACACTATTAGGTAATTTTACTAAATTATAAACCATTATAATATATTAAATATTATTCTATTTTCATATCTTATAGGTAGAGATCCGTGAAATTCGCTAGTCGCAATAACGAAAAATGCTATAATTTTGTCATTTTCCTGTACCATTTCTTAACTTCACTTCCCATAACCTCAAGAAAAGCATTTATGAATTGCGAAATAACACCGAAATTAAAAATTTTCAACGAATTCCGGAGATTTTTTCATCTATTCGCAAAATTTTCATAATGCATTTTTAAACACTGTTTTCAGATTCCATCTTCTTTTTAACTGCCATATCTGCTTTCTCCATGCAAAGGGAAATGGTTGCAACACAGATCACAACATAGAGGTAATATTTTCTGACCTTCTCATGCTCAAATATGGTCTCTCCATAGATTTTAAGTTCCATGGCCAATATGAATACCAAGAAATACAAATTATATTAATGTGTAAGATAAGTTTTTTTTCCTCTTAAATTTTTGTAGACATAATTATCAATTTTATATCCCTTAAACTACTGGATATATCATTTTTATTGGGTTTAATATACTAGACTAGTCCACTGCTGTGGTCTCGAGATAGCATGCTGCCTTGTCACGCAGCGGGCCCGGGTTCGATCCCCGATGGGGGAAGTTTTTCTGGGTGAAGTTTTTCCTCACCTGTAAGACAAATGTCAGCAAAACTTTAAGGCCCAAACGGTCCCCAAAATCATATGGCCATCATCATCCTTCACCGGTGTGAAAAGCAACGGGAAGCTACCACACCTACAATTCCCTAGTAAAGCTGCAAGCATAGCATGAAAAGGCTATGATTGCAGTCAAGGACCTGCCTTCGGGCAGAATTACTATGGATCGATACTAGACTAGGATTAAAAAGACTCAAATTTGCATTTTTTAGAATAACATCTCCAAATTCCCAATAACATTGAAATGTTGAAATTTTAAAATGAATTTTCCCTAAAAATAAAACCACTTTCACGGATCTCTACTTATAGGTTTTTTCTATCTAAGTTTGCTAGTAGTAGATAATTTTAAAGCACTGGTGTAAAGATCACAAATGTTTAATGGTATAAATATAAAATAAAATTATAAAATAAACAGGATGATTATATTAAATAAAGGCAATATAATAAAAGTAAATATAGAAGATTACAACTACAGGAAGATCTGTGAAACTGTTGAACACATCTTCTTTACTGTGTGGATATCTTTTTGTGTAATTTGTATTATATTGTAAGCCCATGTTTTCCCTTTACAGAGATTTAGGCGCTCTCCCCCTACAGGGAAGAATTTGAACCATACTAATTTAGTTACATTTGTTTTCATATAGATGTCATTTTGAGTGGTCCGTGGTCAGCGTTCCGCCTCATAGTGACATCTAGGAAACCAAGGTAGTACTAGGACGGGAAAATTCGGTAAATTTTGCTTAGAGGCCTTTTCATTCAGGCTTAAGGATTTTTTATGAGCCTGAAAATCTTCAGACTCGGGACCCATGGCTTAAAGTCCCTCCCGGAGGACTTGCTCCTTGGATTTTTCCATCCTAAAAAAATCCATCGACCCCGGCCGGGTTTGAACCATTGATCCTCGGGACCAGAGACAAGGAGTATAACCACTAGTCCACCGCTATTTGATTTAATCCAATCACTTTTATTACTTCTTGTGACCATTTACTTTGAGTTGATTTTAAATTAATAATTTAAAGGAACAACCTTCATACAGTGGAAAATATGAAGAAAAAATTTTTCTCTTCAAAATATAAAAAATTATATGCCTGTGGCTATTTTTTTTGAGTAAATTTAAAAAAAAATAATTTAGAGAAATAATCCTCACATAGTAGAAAATATGAAGAAAAAATCTATACCTTCAAATGTTAAAATTTACTTAATATTTAAAGGAAGTGAGGTTTATTTTAATTAAGAGAGTTTAAACAATCCAACAGTTAGAAGTATTGAAACTATAGTCTTATACAAAAAATAAAAATTATATATAAAAAAATAAGAAATAAAAAAGCATAAACAATCCAACAGTTAGAAGGAATTGATAATGATGAGTAGTGCATCGAAAATACAGTCTTCAAGAAATCTACATTTATCAGGTGAGTCACTAAAATTCTAACTCTCTATTTGTTAAAATTTAATTTGAATTATTATGAAACATTGGTTCTATTCTAAGGCAGCAATATATGCAATAAATTCACACAAAATGAAGTCAATATAAATTAAAGAGTGCTACAAAATGATTCAACAACTCCAAAAACTACAGAAAAGAATTCAATTGCAATGGATACCTGTACATTGTGGAAATGACACTGCTGATTTTCTTGCAAATAAATAATAGTTTTAAAAAACTAAAAGAACACGCTTTATTAGAAAACTAAAAAAATTAAAAATAATTTTAATTTCCAATACGCTTGGGATAAAATAAAGTGGTCAACAAAAAAATCATCTCCAACACATATAGAATAAAATTAGAGTTATCAACAAAAAGAAAATAATTTTACCATCAAAAGCGTGGGGTGCTTTTTATGATTTTTACATTTTCTTCTTAGAAAGCTTACTTTTACCAATATCTGTTTATTATCAAATATATTAATTGATATAGAGCACCCCACGCTTTTGATGGTAAAATTATTTTCTTTTTGTTGATAACTCTAATTTTATTCTATATGTGTTGGAGATGATTTTTTTGTTGACCACTTTATTTTATCCCAAGCGTATTGGAAATTAAAATTATTTTTCATTTTTTTAGTTTTCTAATAAAGCGTGTTCTTTTAGTTTTTTAAAACTATTATTTATTTTTTTATTTTTTAGTTTTAATATTTTACAGAATAAGATAAGAATGTAAATATCTTTAAATTCCATACTATTGTAGTATGAGCTAAAATTATTACTCTTCTAAAAAAAAATCCTCCCCAGCCGGATTCGAACCAGCGACTTATGGATTACTAAAATTATATACCACTAGTTCACCGCTCTACCAACTGAGCTCTGACAACGATTGACTAAAAAGTCGACAAGTCCGTAACCTATTATACCAGTTTTAATGTTTTTGATTTTCTGATGATTCTGGCCAGGAATTTTGAAATAAAATATGAAATTATTGTAGTGTCATGGGTCCTTTACAAGTATACAAAGTTGCAAGTCGATCCAATGTTTCTAAGTGGGTGAAAATCGTGTTCAAAGATTCCGTTACATAAATACAAAAACACTTTTTTTGATTTTATGATGATTCTGGCCAGGATTTTAGAAAATAAATATGAAATTATTGTATTGTCACAGGATCTTTACAAGCATACAAAGTTTCAAGTCGGTCCAATGTCTCTAAGTGGGTGAAAATCGAGTTCAAAAATTCCGTTACATAAATACAAAAACACTTTTTTTGATTTTCTGATGATTCTGGCCAGGATTTTAGAAAATGAATATGGAATTATTGTATTGTCACGGGTCCTTTACAAGTATACAAAGTTTCAAGTCTATCATATGTTTCTAAGTGGGTGAAAATCGTGTTCAAAGATTCCGTTACATAAATACAAAAACACTTTTTTTTGATTTTATGATGATTCTGGCCGGGATTTTAGAAAATAAATACGAAATTATTGTATTGTCACGGGTCCTTTACACGTATACAAAATTTCAAGTCGATCCAATTATTTTAAGTGGGTGAAAAACGCGATGAAAGATTCAGTTACATAGATAGATAGATACAGGTCAAGCTAATATAAAGCGTGTAAAAAAGGCTCCAATCTAATTCAGAACACTACTAAAAGCTTACCTTTCACATCCATAAAAAGAATAATTAAAAACAAATATAAAATCAAACAAAACCAAGACCTATGTAATAAAGCCAAAGACAAATAATGGAATATTTTAGTAAAGAAGCCAGATATTATTACAGAAATTCCACGTAAAACTACAGTAGCAAAATTTAGACTGCTTACAGAACGTGACTATTTGGCCAAACTTTTATATAAAATAGGAATCTACACGAATACAAATTGTCCTCTATGCAATAAAGATGAAGAAATGAATGAAGAACATCTACAAACCTGTAAAGTATTACATGTTGGATCCACCATAGAGAAATATTGGAGAGCAAGAATGCTAATGGCTCTTCATTTGAAAACAACAACATTATTATGAAACAAGCAGGAACTTGTATTTATGATAACCTTGTGCACTTTCAGTAGGATAACAATTTTAGTGAATGATATTTTTACAATTATAAAGTCTGTTATCATAAGGTGGAATAACTAATGAATGGAAAATCTAAGCTGAAAAAAATTATTGATATTATTTTAACAATGAAATAATGCCAAGAAAAAAAAATCTGTGTATTAATACTGTTGTGAATTGTGATTGAACATAATTGAGGTGGTGACTAGAAAAAAGGGAAAATTTAATTGGGGGGGAAAGTGTATCTTTTCCTCAATAATTAATCAAAAGAAATAATTATTTGTTTTTCACGACTAGGAATCTAGTTTTCATATAATTTTTCTTCTAACTTAAAATAAATATATCTTGTGCAGATAAGAAAAAAATACGGTATCTTTATTTTTATTAAAAAAATAAAACTTTGAAGAACTTTATCTCACAACAAAGTTTCTGTTTTTTTGCAGCCACTGTCCATAATAATTGATTATGGATCACTTTGAACACTTACATGATTCCAGACAATTTGATTGTGATTAAAATTTGCATAGAATGTTGTCAAAAAAAGTAAACAGTTATAGGATAAGTTTAAAATCGTTTTTAGATTATCCATTAGATCTTTAACAACTGAAGGTAAGAAAATCAGTGTTTTACAAATTTTCATTGCTCTTCCACAATCAGGAGATGAAGTAAGAATATCACAATTTAGAAAAGAGAATTGCAAATTCATTAATCTTCAGCCTAGAAATTTCCAGTATATTTCTCACATGCATAAGTTAGAAGAGTATCCTGCATTGTAAGGTACATCATATGTGCTAGTTTGAGTTCCTGCAGGGGAAGAAACTTCAGCCAGTATAGGACTGGTATCATCCACCTAGCATCATATCATGAGGAATTTAGGTACATACAAAAAATAACAACTCCAGGTTGGGAATAATGACTAAAAGAGTTAGGGAACCTGATATGTAACTCCTTCTAGGCCTGTCATACCATGTAGTAATTGAAATTAATTCAAGGTATAGGTATTGAAAAATGAAGTAAATAAAGACATCCATACAGCATGATACTAATGAGGTGATATTTTCACAAGTCTCCCTGTACACTGATATGCACAGCTGTATTAAAACATACTAATGATTTTCAATTATATCTAATCAATTCTGTCCTGATGTGATTAAAGATTATACATGTAAAATTTTTGTTCAATTAAGAGGTGTATTTGTATGAACAAAAATTATCTAATTGTGCCAGAAAATTGCAAATTCAATTTTAATTAAGTTAAATTTTTGATATTATATATAGTTTAACATGTTTCAGTCCTGGATAAATTAATTTTATTCAAAAGAAAAATTTTTCTTTAAAAAAAAATTAAAATTTACGTTACATACATCATAAATGCTGTTTAAAAATTATTAAAATCTCAAAATTTAAAAACTTTATTTTTAAATTAAATTTTTGCAGGATAGAAAAGATGGAACTATATGTCACATATCATTTGAAAAGTGACAAATCAACTCCCTTGGGTGGGTAATGTAGGTGGGTTTGGGGTTTCAGTATATTAGTAATTGTGAAAATAGTGAATGTAAATTTATATATTAAATTTGGGAATTTTTAACATTATGAGGTTCAATTCATAAGAATTGAATAAATCGTGATTATTTCTTACCTCATACTTCTACGTTTCTTTAAACACAGCACTGCAGTATCGGCGACTCCTTGTCACCATCGTCAGTTGTTTTCGCAATTGTCAATTTTTTCTCTTGACAAACGTGAAAAACAGATTGAAAATGGTGACAAGGAGTCGCGACATCGAATACTGCAGTGCTTTGTGTTAAAAGGAACATAGAAGAAGTATGAGGTAAGAAATTACCTCACGATTTATTTATTCTTTTATTAGTGCATTGAATGCTTGCATTAAAGAATTAAAAAGGTCCTAGGAAAGAAGAAACTTCTAACCCACAATTAGTGTGAATTGATAAAGGTCATTTCATTTTTATCTTTTTGAGTTAAATGTATGATGAAACATGTATTGGTGATATTTAAATGAATATTGGGAAGTAAACATTATGAGGTTATATCATTAATAGTGAGTGGAGAACATATTTTTAATGACTCACCTCATATTTTCAAATTTCATTGATACCGGCAGTTTCAGACAATATCTTGTCCCTCTTCAGTCATGGCTTCCACTGATGAAATTCTCTGGTTGTTGATCTCTCCAAGGACACCACCTCCTGTGCTACCATCTTTGGTTGGGATTATAAACTTTGTAATTAAATTTTTATCCACCGGAATATCAAAGTTCATAGATCGATATTTATTCTTCTGAATGAATATTTTTTCCCAAATTGTCAATTCCAACGGTTTATCCAATTGTTTCAAAAGTTTTGCCTCTTTTTCAATTTTATGATGTTCTAGCAAACTATGTGCAGCAATTGCTGATTTTTCAATTTCACAATTTTTAATATTTCTAAAATGTTCTTTAGTGCGTGTTTCCAAATTCCTTTTTGTTTTTCCTATGTATACTTTACTACAATTATTACAATTTATTTGATAAATTCCAGATTTCTTACTGTCTGGGATGTTGATTTTTTATTGGTACTTAGAAGTTTTTCCAGACTAAATTTATTAATAGTGAGTGGAGAACATATTTTTAATGACTCACCTCATATTTTCAAATTTCTTGATACCGGCGGTTTCAGGCAATATCTTGTCCCTCTTCAGTCATGGCTTCCACTGATGAAATTCTCTGGTTGTTGATCTCTCCAAAAACACCATCTCCTGTGCTGCCATCTTTGGCTGGGATTATATACTTTGTAATTAAATTTTTATCCACCGGAATATCAAAGTTCATAGATCGATATTTATTCTTCTGAATGAATATTTTTTCCCAAATTGTCAATTCCAACGGTTTATCCAATTGTTTCAAAAGTTTTGCCTCTTTTTCAATTTTATGATGTTCTAGCAAACTATGTGCAGCAATTGCTGATTTTTCAATTTCACAATTTTTAATATTTCTAAAATGTTCTTTACTGCGTGTTTCTAAGTACCAATAAAAAAATCAACATCCCAGACAGTAAGAAATCTGGAATTTATCAAATAAATTGTAATAATTGTAGTAAAGTATACATAGGAAAAACAAAAAGGAATTTGGAAACACGCACTAAAGAACATTTTAGAAATATTAAAAATTGTGAAATTGAAAAATCAGCAATTGCTGCACATAGTTTGCTAGAACATCATAAAATTGAAAAAGAGGCAAAACTTTTGAAACAATTGGATAAACCGTTGGAATTGACAATTTGGGAAAAAATATTCATTCAGAAGAATAAATATCGATCTATGAACTTTGATATTCCGGTGGATAAAAATTTAATTACAAAGTTTATAATCCCAACCAAAGATGGTAGCACAGGAGGTGGTGTCCTTGGAGAGATCAACAACCAGAGAATTTCATCAGTGGAAGCCATGACTGAAGTGGGACAAGATATTGTCTGAAACCGCCAGTATCAAAGAAATTTGAAAATATATGAGGTGAGTCGTTAAAAATATGTTCTCCACTCACTATTAATGTATTGGTGAATTATAGTGACATATTTTCTTCCCATGTCATTGTCCCTCTTTTTCCTATGTCTTGCTAAGTAATGAACTATAGCAATGGTGGCTTGATGTTATTTTATGAACCCATAAAGATCTATGTGGGATGGGGACATATGAATTTATATATTGTCTCAATCAATGACACGAGAAGAAGGCAAGGTAAGAGAAGAGACAGACTGAGAACAAGCTTTCTAGCACTGAAGTAAAAAGTCACTATTTCTTAAAATTATTCCGGTCCATTTTTATTCAGTTCTCACTTAAGTCCAAGCTTAAATCCAACGAATTTGATTGAAACAGCAATATATATATATATATATATATATATATATATATCTCATCATCATCTTAAGGCACGACAACTTCAAAAGTGAAAGTTTTGGCCTTCTCAATAATCCTCTTCCATGCCAATCTTTCTTTTGCCATATTCAAATTAGTCACTTTCATTTTCCTTAGATCGTTCATTGTGTCATCCTCCCATCTGATCTTTGGTCTTCCAACAGCTCTGCCTCCTATAGGTTTCCATTTGTAGAGTGTTTTGACCAGTCTCTGATCATCCATTCTTATCAAATGTTCCAAGCCAACCAATTCTGAGAGATCTTATATGGTTTACTATGTTCTGATTTTTTATTAATTTGTTTAGTTCGTTATTTATTTTGATTCTCCAACAGTTATCAGTTCCTCTATTTGGTCCAAATATTCTTCTTAAAATTTTTCTTTCAAAAATTAGTAATTTCTGTTTTATTGTTTCTTTTAGGACCCAAGTTTCACAAGCATATGTAACTACTGGTCTAATGAGTGTTTTGTATAATCTTATTTTTGCAGTTTTTGATAATTTGCTTTTAAATAAGGTTCTATTTGCAAAATAAGCTTTATTCCCATTTACCAATCTTCCTTTAATTTCCTCTTCTAATGTATTATGTCCATTTACTTTGGTACCTAAGTATTTAAATCATTCTACTGTGTTAATTTGTATATCAGCAATTTGTAGATTTTCAGATTTTCTATTGTGATTACTACATTTTAAATATTTTGTTTTCTCTTGATTTATTATTAGACAAAATTTTTTAGATTATATATAAATAATTAAAATAAATATATGATAAATAAATCTGATATTAAGATGAAAATAATATAGCTACAACTTAACACAGTCCTCCGCGTAGCCCAGTGGTTAAGGCAAGATGCCTTGGTGTAGATCTATGGGACTTGAGATGTTTCAGGTCTCCATAGGAGAAGAAATTTTCTCATAAAATGTTGGCCAATAAGGGACCAGTGCCCATCCAGCATCATGAGGAATTTGGATAATAGCTACAATACGTAGCGGCTCCAGGTTGAGAAAACCAACTTTAATGGCTGGGTGTCCTGACAATCTGACCACTAATCACCCCTATACAGGCAGGATGATCATCTACCTCTGTGAATAACATATGTAGATGTGAGAACAACAGCCAGTTGGTAGGCCAGGGGCTTCTAGGCTTATCGTGCCATGAAATTAATTTTTTTACAACTTAACACATGCTCAAATGGAATATTGAAACAGGAGCAAATTTCTGCCTTCACTAGAGCCAATGCTAATAAAAGGGCAAGTTATTTTTTAAAATTAAAAATTGAGGCTTGAACCGGGACTTGAACCCCAGATCTCTGACTCTACATGTCAGTATGTTGCCCATTACACCATTCAAGACCCAATACAATGACAAACTTTTCATTCTTTTTATACAATTCTTTTATGTCCAAAGGCAGATAGCAATGCTACCACAACACCATCAGTTGGCTCCTATTCAGAAGTATTTTAATGAGAATTTTACATTACTTTTAAGCAGTAAAGCTTAATATTTTGATGTTAAAGTATTAAGCTTTACTGCTTAAAAGTAATGTAAAATTCTCATTAAATACTTCTGAATAGAATCCAAACATTAAAATATTATGAAATTATATTAGGAAGTAACATTACCTGATGTTCTCTTAATAAATAAGTTTGGCCTGTATTCATCTTACCTCACAAATTGTTGTTTCTGAAAGACATGATTCAAAGCTTCTGTGCTTCATCATCAGTTGGTACAGACTGATCTTCTTTAAGTTGTCGACGCCTGCTCCTTCTTTTTGTGGTCCAAACAAATATTAAGCTTTATTATTTAAAAGTAATGTAAAATTCTCATTAAAATACTCCTGAATAGAAGCTGTCTGATGGCGTTGTGATAGTGCTGGCTATCTGCCTTCAGATATAAGAAAATTGTGTAAGAGGAAAGATTGTATCAGGTCTTGAATGGTGTAATGGACATTATACTTACGCATAGTCAGAGGTCCAGGGTTTGAGTCCTGGATCAATTGTTAATTTTTTTCTTTTCAAAAATAAAACTGATCCCAGTATCAGTCTGAACATGAGAGATTAAAGAAAAATCTCCACCCTATCACAATCTGTGATGCCTTGCCACCTCAGTTAAATGGCTTAAAATTAAGTTTTAGTAATTATTTATTATTTTTCATCTATTTTCACTTCTTTAAAATTATACCCATAATAGACTAGGTCCATCTAAAAAATTAAGTGTAACTTTTATTAGAAAACTATTGCACAGCCATTATTTCTTCAAGTAAACAAATGTAAGCAAGCAAGAGATGTGCAGATAAGCTTGACTTTCATAAAAACATACATTTTTCTGACATCTAGTTTTAAGATAAGCAGAAATGCGCAACACGATTAATAAAAATATAAAATTACATCTTGACAAAAATTAAAAAAAAATGTTTATAATGATAAACTTCACACTAGAAATATTTCAAAGGTGAGTTTAGAATTTTCTACCTCCATTCCATTTACTGAGTTAACTAGTGCTAACAATGAATTTAAATGTAAACAAAATTATTGCTGTGGAGAAAAATAAGCAGTGATGCTTCGTAATTTCTTATCAGTGCCGATGACTAGTTTTTTCTTGCCAGGTCTGCCACGTTTCCGTTTAGCAGGTACCTTTACAGGTGCTGTTGTATGAAGTGGAGCTAGCTGTGGAACACGATTCAATTCTTTATGCAACTTTTCTGCTGCATGGAAATCTAAATGTTCCAGATATTCACTCAATGGAAATTCTTTACCACATTCTGGACATTTCTCAACAAGTTCACAATTAATATTACCTTCTATTGAATTACAAGATAAGCTTACATTCTCTTCATTAATGGTGCTTATTGAATCAGGGCCCTCTGAAACATGTTCTCTTTTATCGGTGCTTACAGTATTATTCTTATTCTGACTACTTGAATCAGCTTTACATTGAGAATCACAATTAGTTTCTTTCTCACCTGTCATTACAATTCCCATAGGCTCTATAATCATATCTTTCCTTTTTATTTCAGTGCTACCATTTCTATGTTTAAGAGTATTTTGTTTTTTCTGATTATTAAATTCAATCTGCTGATCCTCTAATCCAGATTGTTGATTAGATCTCTTTTCATAGTTAATTATTGTATTGTTCTTCATAGAAATATCTTCATTTCTCAATGCAATATCTATATTATGGGAATTAAAAGATTTTTCTTTATTTTTAGGATTCATATCTTTTGGAGATTTAAGTTGATCCCTACTTTCTTCATCGTTATTTGTTTTTGTATCAGGTTTATTTTTCCTTTGTTTGCCTACCTTTTTTCTTCTATCCAAATGCTTCTGTACTTTCCCATTACTTGTATTTTGTTTCTGTTGATATTCAATTCTGGTCTGAAGACGTTTTTGCATGGGAGATGGTAGCAAACTCACTACATCATTATCAATTTCATCAAGATCTGGGAATATTTCACTTAAACTCACACACAATTCATCTGTATCATCATCAATTCGAGAAGTTGATGCCCCAAAATTAACACCTGTCATATTTTCAGACTTTGAATTTGTTTTGTTAACATGAGAAGTAGATGCTTCATACTTTATGTTCATATTATCTGATTCTGAATTTGATTTATTAGCTCTTACTATATTTGTCCTAATTTTTGAGTTTGAAATAATTTTGTCTTCAAGATTTGAATTTAAATACATGTCATTGCCTTCACAATTTGTTTTATCATTATTTTCAAACATATCATCATCACTGTTACTAGATGTGTCTGGTAAAACAGCATTGCCTGCTGCTTTCTGTTTTAAATAACGTAGAAAAAAAGAGTTTTTAAGGTAAGGTGTTTCACTTCCACCCTTATTTGCATTACTTCCTGCCTCTTCTGACTGAGCATTGGTATCTTTTTGTTTTACAGTGCAATCTGCCTTTACATTACTTTCTTTGTCATACTGTAAATTTGTTGTATTGGCTATTTCTTGTTTAGCTTCAATATTGCAAGTTGTTTTAGTTACTCTTTGAGCTGCTTTAAAGAAATTTAATAATGTTGAATTCTGATTGCAACCTTCATCCACAAATTTACCAACAGAAAGGCCTAAGTACTTCAGTGGAGGATACCTGAAAATAATTAATTTGTACATTAAATTAATATTAAGAAGCTAAAGCTATTACTTTGATTGAAATAAGTAAACTAATGTACACAATTAAACTATTATGATCAATGGTAAAAATTTATTTACAAAAGAAAACTTAACGCTTGAACCAGAACTTGAACCCTGGACCGCTGGTTCTATGCACTATGCTGTCCATTATAGCATTCAAGACACAATACAAACATTAACATTTCTTTCCTCATATCATATTGTGTCTTGAATGGTGTAATGGACAGCATACTGGTGCATAGAACCAGAGGTCTAGGATTCAAGTCCTAGTTCAAGCATTAATTTCTCTATTCTAAATAATAATATATTATTTTTGGTCTGGACATATTACCTCAATATTAATGTTGATTTGTTCTTGGACATGTTTCAAAACCATTCTGTTTTATCGTCAGCTTTCCCAGACGATAAAACAGAATTGCTTTGAAACATGTCCAAGAACAAATCAACATTAATATTGAGGTAAGATGTCCAGACCAAAAATAATATAATTAAAATAACCTCAAAATATAACTTCCTACAATTAAATCTAAATAATATTGTCCTGTAATGGAAAATATTAACATTTAAATATAACAATATATAAATTATATTTGAAATATAATTTATCTTTCATTGAGAAATGTTGAATGAATAATAAAAACATCATAACAATATATTCACTATCATCAACATTCTTCACTGGCATGGAAAGCAATGGGAAGCTACCATACCTGTAGGCTAGTAAAGCTGCAAAGCACAGTATGAAAATGCTATGATTGCAGTGAAAGACCTGCCCTCGGGCAGAACACTATGGAATGGAATATATATATATGCCTGAACTAGGATTTGAATCCGGAATTTTCAGCTTTATGTGCTAATGCTCTAGACCAGACTACTGGGCTAATTCAGACTTCTTTCCTATACAAATACAAATACTCCTATTATTTTATTCTCTTGATCCCACATTCAATGCCATGAACTATCATTCATAAATACACATTAAATGGTTTCTATATTAAGAAGACATGATGGGATTCCATACAGCTATAGTATTATTTATTAAATTGACATTAAGAAGCTAAAGCTATGATTAAAATAAATTTAAATTTGTCTAGTAATGGTAAAAAATTGTTGTATTTACAGTGATGAAGTCTAAAAAACTGAATCTACAAGGTGGCACATAAGTCTCCATACAGGTAACAGACTTGAATAAGGTCTACTTTTAAAGAATATGTTTGATGTGTTCCCCGTCACACACCATGCATAGGTTAATACAGGGTGCTCTAAAATTCCCCTTACAAACTTTTAGGATTTGTAGAGGGGATTGAGTTGATACTTTTTAGAATTGGAAACCATGTCCGGAAACTTAAGATTTCTGTGCTACAGCCATTTGAAAATATGTTTTTAACGTGACCACTTTTACAAGTAATTTATTATGAGGCGCGACACAGTACATCACTTGTTTTACAATTCAACTCATTGATAACCAAAGAAACAAAATGGAAACTGAATCATTTTTCACAAACACTTTTGTTTATAGTTTAACTTAAAACTGTTTTTGTCCTTTTGAAATGATGGTTAACATTCAGATCCACTACAAGTTTGGTTCGATGTGGCGACCAGCAACTTCGTTGTACACATTGTACCTACAATGTTTTGGTAAACGCGCTCTATCACACCTGGTGTATCTGCAATCCCTCCTGCAGTGACCACAACTCGAGCCACCAGATCTTCTTCTGTCTCTACAGGCGTGTCATAAACCAAACTCTTCATATGACCTCAGAGGTAAAGTCCAATGGAGTCAAATCTGGTGATCATGGAGGCCATATAATTGGACCACCTCGGCCTATCCATCCTTGTTCGAATTGTCGGTCCAGATGTTCCTGAACATGAAGTGAAAAGTGTGGGGGTGTGCCATCATGCTGAAACCACATGTCTTGACAGACGTTCAATAGCACAGAATCCAACAACACACCCAATACTTGTTGTAGGAAGATCAAGTAGATGGGACCTGTTAGTCTGGATGGAAGCACGTATGGTCCACCATGACCATCCAGAATATCTGCCCACACATTAATTGAAAATCAGCATTGGAATCCCTGGACATGCACGGCATGAGGGTTTTCGTCTGCCCAGACATGGCTGTTTCGTGAATTGAGTACACAATCCCTAGTAAATGTACATTCATCTGTGAAGAGAATGTGCAGTGGGAATAGGAGCTCGTTGATGCAATGGTGCAGAAACCACATGCAGAACTCAATGCATAGAGCAAAATCGGCTGGCAGTAGTGAATGTACCCTTTGGAGGTGGTATGCATGTAGTTGTTGTTCATGCATAACATTCCAGACGGTGCTAGGAGCAACATCCATTACACGTGCAATTACTCATGTACTCGTTGACGGTTCCCTTCAACTTGATGCAGTACGGCCTCTTCCAATTCGGGAGTGCAGCATCAATTGGAGCACCACAGTCATTTCTGCTGGCAGTGAAGCCATTGCGTAATTATGGCAAAAAGGGTATGCGATGGAGTCAGACATTGTGGAAAACGATCTTGATAAAGGCGACGAGCAGCTCTTCCATTACCTAGAGCATTGCCATACAGAAGGATCATGTCGGTGTACTCAGCAAAAGTGTACTAAACCATGTTGCTCTAACACTGAAGGACATGTAAATGAGGCTCGAACCAGCTCCGAGAGGTAGGATAGATGTCAATTGACATCACGTGATCCGACGTAAGCTCTGCAGGCGGACAAATCGCGAAGCTATTACTTGTTGAGACACGTGACATATGTTCAGGCAATGCTTGTTTTCAAATGGCTGTAGCACAGAAACAGTAAATTTCTGGTCATGGTTTCCAATTCTAAATATTATCAACTCAGTCCCCTCTACAAGTCCTAGAAGTTTGTAAGGGGAATTTTAAAGCACCCTGTATAAACATATACAATAGAAAATAAATAAATGTAAATGAAAAGGCAACAACATCTATATGGAGACGTATGCACCATCCTGTACAATCTTAAATACTCAAAAACTTATGGGAAGTGCCACCATGAGGAAATATCATTAAATAAAAAACTCACCTCATAAAATACGATCCTTTCATCTCAACATAAATAGAAGATCATTAACCCCATTTACAACTAAATACTGACTTACTTTCTAGGAATTCACACCTAAATAAATACTCACTGTTAGGAAATGCTCCAGGTGAGAAAATAATATTTAATGAGGTGAGGTGAAAGATTTCCGATTCATATTTGTATTCTAATATTAATTATGTTTGATATATTTAGAAAGCAACACTATGAGATTTTATTTATAATCATTAAATGAATCAGATTTTACACCAAGGTTTATACAAAATATATGAGGTGAGGTATAAAATCGGATTAATTATTAATTATTTGTTATATCAATTGAAGTATGAGTGGCTTAATGGACTGGAAAGTTGTAGTTTTAGAGCATGCTAAGATTGATTGATTTAAAATTTACTTTTGTGGTTTAGGTTTTATACTCAGAGAAAATAGTGTTAAAGAATTCTATTTTAAATTTCAGAACTGTATCAAGAAATTATATCACAAGCACAGGACCAGTTTCTGGAAATTATCTTTCCTATCTCAGCCATCTTTACGACCGTTAAAATTTTTGTCTTTGCCTTTAATTTCAAAGCTGCCATGTGGTGTTGATTTGATGAACTTTGAGATAAAATCAACACCAGAAAGCTTTGAAGATGAAGACAAATATTTCAACAGTCATAAAGATGGCTGAAGATAGGAAAGATATTTCCAGAAACTGGTCCTGTGCTTTGAAGAACACAGAATTTATGAGGTGAGATATTCACAACTCAATAATTATTTATTAACTTCAAAGTCTCATAATGTTATTTCCCATAATAAATTTATGAAATATATTTCTGTTCTTAAACAAAGAGTTGAATTTAAGTTATGATAAGTAGATGGTTGAGGTTTGTGTGGTGGAGGTATGTTGTGTGAGGGAAAGGGAACAATGGGAAACCTGATGCCAGCACAAGACTTCATCTTGCCAATAAGGAACATGGGGATAGCCAGGATTAATATCTCCAATGCATAAACTTCTACCAAAATCACTACTTTTATTTAATGTATCCACAATGGAATGGTCTGCAAGTTAATACAGGCATTTGGTGCATAAGCTAGCAATTAGAAATTGTAAACTACTACCCTCCTATTGTTATAATTTACAACTCTGCTGGGTATAAACTGGACCCATTACTGATGAAGTAGTGACAACAACATGAAGGATTAACTAAGTTAAATAAACTATAAAAACCAGGAGAACTTACCAAGTATCTTGATTGCCTGAAGAATTACTTTTTTTAAGAAGATCAAATGCATCATTTGCTATTCTTTGTGAATCGTAAGACGAAAGAGGCCCAGAACGAGAACAAGAAGAATCCTGTACAAAACTCACACAGAGTAGTTTAGCTCTTCTTTTGTTCTGTAAAATATGATAAAGAATAATTTATAAGGCTAACTAACTAACTCACTGCACTATCGAACCCATAGGTTCATGGCCGTGTGACATAAGATCTCCAATCTCTATCCTGATAAGTTTTCCAATATATTCAAATGAGGGATTATTGGTCTAAAAAATATAATAAAAACTTTTTTTAAATCAAAATCAAAGTGAGAGGTAACACTATGAGGTATTTACACATATGAATGAGTCGAAGAAAACATTTTTTATACATCTCACCTCATAAAGTTGCATGTTTTCACAATACCGGTTTCAAAAGTATAATTTTACTTCCATCTTCAGTCAAACTCCAACTGTCAAAATTTTGCTGTTAATACAATCTTCTGAACTACCATCTGGTGTCGATTTTATGAATTTGGGTATCAAATTATTCTCATCGGGAATTTCAAAATTCATGGCTTTATATTTATTCTTCTGAATGTACATATTTTTCCCAAACTGTTAATTCCAAAGTGTTCTCTAAATGTTTTAAAAGTTTAGTTTCTCTTCCAATTTTGTGATTCTCTAGTAAACTATGAGCTGCAATTGTTGATTTTTCAATTTCACAATTTTTAATATTTCTGAAGTGTTCTTATGTACAAGTCCCTAAATTCCTTTTTGTTTTTCCTACATATACTTTCTTGCAGTCATTGTAACTAATTTCATAAATTCCAGATTTTTTACAATCTGGGACATTAACTTTTTTATTAGTTATTAGTAGATTATCCACATTTTGATAACATATCAGTAGAGCCTAATGATAGATTGGGTTCTTTCGATGTTGTTTCTTTATTCCCAAGTATCCCAACAGAAAAAATGTTAAATATTTTAAAAAATGGCAAAATTCCCTAAAATTGAAAACAGAAGAAATAGAAGAGTACAAAAGTTTAACAAAACTTAGTATTGACAACTCATTTTTCACCTTCAACCAAAAATTTTAATAAGCTGATTTTGGGTTTGGCGATGGGCAATCCACTTTCACCAATTTTGGCTAATTTGTTTATGGGCATTCTAGAATGTCACATCACCAACGCTTATCCATGGATATTTAAATGTTGGTACAGATATGTTGATATTTTCTCAGTAATAAATTCAAAACATACAGAAGATGCATTGAAATTACTTAATCTTCAAGACAAATCTATGAAATTTACTAAGGAATTGAAGAAAAATAATCAAATCCCATTTTTGGACCTGAATATAATTAGGAATGAACATCAACAAAAGATTGAATTTAATATACACAGGAAAGATACTATACATCAGGTTTTAATCATAAACATGCAATATGGTTGGTTGGTTGGTTGGTATCTAATGTCGAGCACTTGATAATGAAATCATTCGCTCTCTTGCACTCCAATATTTAGCAGGAAGGCTGGTCTCTTCTACAAAAGCTGGACAACGGAGGAGATGGTTTCTTTCTATATCTTCATTTAAATTGCAAAAGGGGCATTTAGGTGAATCTGTTATGCCAAGTCTGTGTAAGTGTTTATTCAGGCAGTCATGTCCCATTAGCAGTCTGAAGGTTGCTACTGCAGATTTTCTTTGTAATGTAGTAATGTCATAAGCTGGTAGATTTTCCCATTCCTTTCCAAATGTTTTGGTGGTGTATTCTTCTCTAAGTTTTATTGATATATTTATTTGAGATAATTCTTTTGATAGAGTGAAAGGAAACTGGCGCAGACGTTGGGTTTGAAACAATTTTGCTACCCTTCTTGGCCAGAAAATCGGCTATTTCATTGCCTGTCACTCCACAATGGGCCGGAATCCATTGAAGTACAACTTTTTTATGTAGACGGGATAACTGTTTTATCATTTTGTGACATTCCATAATTTTGATGCTTTTGGGTGTTGTGTCTCGTGTTATAGCGAGAATGGCTGCTTTGGAGACACACAGAATTACAACTTTTGTAAATTTTTGGATGTGATATAAAAGATTTTTTAAACTTAAGAAAATTGCTAGAATTTTGCCATCAAAGTTTGATGAATTTGTGTTTAGTTTACGATAAAAGGAAAAAAGTGGACATACTGCACCAGCACCAGTGCCACTGTCATTTTGGTAGGCTGGAGCCATCTGTAAAAATATGTATCCATTCAGGAGCAGGGTATCTTAGATTTATTATTTTCAGTGACATTTGTTTTAAAATATATGGGGGAGTTTCAGATATCTTGATGTCTTCTGTTAAATGAAGGTTATATTCAATTTCCAAAAATTCTAGAGGTTTGTTTCTCATCTGCATATTTTCTTTTGAATGTGAAGTTGCAATTTCTGTTTGATTTCTTGTACTATGCTTAAGAAGCTTTGCTGAGATTTTAAACATACTTGTGGTTTTCTTTGGGTCCAGTTATTATGGGGTAGCCTTAAAAATTTTTCATACTGTGTGATTGCTGTTTTCTCAATTTCAAATCTATGTTTGGGTTATTTGTTAAGATTTGCATGGCAGTGATTGGTGTTGTTTTATGGCTCCTGTTATCAGGCGGAGGATTTAGTTCTGCAATTTATTAAGTTTTCCACTTTAGTAGTTACTAGGATTTCTTCACAATAATGAAGTACAGGTTTTATGTACATTTGGTAGAAGGTGTTTAGGGTTTGTGTGTTGCAACCCCACTTTTTCCCTGCTAATCGTTTTAATAATGGTAACCTTGTTTCTATCTTTGTACATATATTCTCTATGAGTTTCTTCCATGTTAATTTTGTGTCCAGAGTTATTCCTAAATATTTTGCTTCATGTGTTTGAGTTAATAATTCACCCTCCAATTTCAGAGTGATGGGTAGTGGTTTCTTTCTTAATGTAAATAGTTGATAATTTGTCTTCTGTATGATGATCTTGACAACCCTTGAGGATGCCAGACGCAGTCTCAGGCGAAACGTCAGGGAACTACAAGCCTCACGACCACGGCCTACAGCCCGAAAATCTTCTTCAAGATCATTTATCTTCATTAAGTTCTGGGATGTCCAATTCTCTAACTGTATTACTGATTGTTGGGCTATGGTTATCAATTGTTGACTTTGGTTCGGTTTGGAGACCCATATTACAACATCATCAGCAAAAAAGTAGGGTTTTTGTTTGGAGCTTTTCTACACTGCTCAAAAAAATTAGGGGATATTGTAGAATAACCTATTAAGACTATGTTTTTTGGAATAGTATTAGATGCAATCACTTTCTATTATTCCAAGATAATGTAAATAAGAGTTTGAAGTTGTTACGTAACCTCGGTACCACACCAGAGGGCAGTGTCTGTACTGTTGATGTGAAAGGGTGGTGTGGGGGTGAATGTTTTGTTGCTGTTTTTAAATCCAGTCGTTTTCAGTTAGTGAATGACTTGCCTTAGGGACAGTGATGCCTCGGCAACGTGGTTTACCTGAACCAATGGCTTGGAGGGCCATAGGAAGGATGGAAGCTGGACAGACACAACAAGAGGTGGCACAAGCCATTGGGGTGTCTCAAAGCGTGATTTCCAGTCTTTGGAATCATTTTCAAAGAACATACTGTTCACAGAAGAGCCAGACAAGGTCGACCAAGGGCAGCAACAGCAAGGGATGACCGTTACCTCTTGTTAACAGCCCGTCGGAATAGACAGCAGAATGCAACTCAACTGCGAAATACACTTCAAACAGCAACAGGACGCAGGGTGTCAACTCAAACTGTCCCTAATCGACTGCATGGAAGTGGTCTCTATGCCCGTAGGCCCATGGTGTGTACCAGGTTAACTCCACAACACCGTAGAGATCGCAGAAACTGGGCGGAGGAACATCGTGGGTGGAGGCATGCTGAATGGAGATCAGTTCTTTTTTCTGATGAGTCGCGATTCAACATGGAATGTGATAGTCGGCGTGTATCCATCTGGAGAGAGAAAAAGGGACACGAAACAATCCAGCTTTTGTACGTGAAAGATCCCCATATGGTGGCGGTGGATTGATGGTGTAGGCAGGAGTCAGTAGTGGTGGATGTACGGACCTCTACGTTATCCAAGGTGGTACTTTGACTGCGGTAAAGTATAGAGATGAGATTCTCCAACCTTTTGTCATGCCTTATGCTGATGCCATAGGTGATTCTTTTCTTTTTATGGACGATAATGCACGACCCCACAGAGCTGGCTTGGTGGACGACATGCTGGAAGTGGAGGGTATCGAGCGTATGCAATGGCCAGCTTCCTCCCCGGACTTAAATCCGATTGAGCATGTGTGGGATGCATTAGGTAGGTGCATTGCAGGCAGACCAGCACCTCCCACAACTGTTCCAGAGCTGCACATTGCTCTTATGGAAGAGTGGCCATGTATCCCCCAAGAACTCATTGCTAACCTCATTGCATCAATGCCATACAGGTGTGAGGCAGTGCTGGCCGTTCGAGGAGACCATACACCATACTAAAGAAACATTTTCACCCATGTTAATGTTGTTTTGTTTGTTTGCCATATTCCTAATCAGGATCTCTTTGACATCTGGTGTGGTACAGAGGTTACATAATGACTTCAAACTCTTGTTGACATTCTTTTGGAGTAATAGAAAGTGATTGCATCTAATACTGTTCTTAAAAACATAGTCTTAATAGGTTATTCCACAATATCCCCTAATTTTTTTGAGCAGTGTATATGCTTAGGTAGACCATTAATGTCGATATTGAAGAGAGTGCTACTGAGTACAGAACCTTGTGGTAAACCTTGACGTGTTTAAAAATCATCGGAGAACATATTGTTTAAATAACTCACCTCATAGGATTCATGCTTCCATGCATAATCATGTTCATCGTCAGTTGGTATTTAGAGAGGTGATTATTATACTTTGTAGCGATGAACCGTTGGATGAGAAAATTGCTGATCCAGAGTAGCATATTCCCTTGAATGCCTAAAGTCTGCATTTTTTCTAATAATTTATATCTCCAAATAGAGTCATATGCTCCTTCAAAATCAATAAACATTGCCAGAGTGTCTTCTTTTCTGTTGAAATTATCTTTAATATCTTGACTTAGGTGTACAATTTGTTGATTGTAATTCTCTAAATCCAGCTTGATTGGGTGAAAGTAAATTATTGGTTTCTAAATACCAATTTAATCGATTTGAAATCATTTTTTCCATAGTTTTAACAATTACACTAGTTAGTGCTATTGAGCGATAATTTGAAAAAGTATTGGCTGATTTTTTTGTTTTCAAAATAGGTATTATAATAGTTTTTTTTCCAATCATCAGGAACTTTTGTGTTCCAAGAAAGATTATAAAGGGAGAGTAATTGAGTTTTGGCTTTATTGCCAAGGTGTTTGAGAAATTCTGCATGTATATTATCTGCTCCTGGAGATTTGTTTGATTTTAAACTATTAATGGCTATGTTTAACTCTTTAATGTTGAAATTCTTATTAAAAATATTATCTTTTGTACTGCTAGTTGATTTTATGTAATTTTTTAGGTTCTCTTTTATTGTTTTTTGTTCCTTTTTGTTCTCTGAGCACAAAGTATAGATGTTAGCATAGTGTTTGTTGAATTTGTTGGCTATTTTACTTTCATTTGTAATTTGTTTGTTGTTGTGGATAAATGGTATTTTTTGTCGTTCTTTTTTATTTTGTATATTGTGTACAAATATATATGCTTTCTGGCCATCTTTCCTATAACCCATTTTTTGGAGAAAGTTATTAAAATTTTCTCTTTTATTGCTGTTAATTTCTTTTTTGAGTTGTGCGCATAGTTTTCTCCAATTTTGTACATCTTTTGGGTCTTTTGCTTTTCTGCTTGATTTCTAGCAAGATCTCGGTCTATTTTCATTCTTTCTAGTTTTGAATTCCAGAAGGGTTTGTAGTTTTTAACTATACCTCGTGGTATATATTTTTGTTTGTTTTTAGTATTATTTCGCAAATAGATTTGTTAATTTGATCTGATTGAAGTGATTCGTTTAAAGGATTTTCAAATTTAGTTTCCAGTTCGTCTGTGTACAGTTTCCAATTGGCTTTTTTGAAGTTCCACCTAGGTTTAAGATGCATTGGAAGTAAGTTGTTATTCCCCAGTTGAATAGTAGCAATGATGGCTCTATGTCCTGAGCCAGGATCTTCTACAATTTGTTTTTTGGTTTTGGAGTATAATAAACATACAATATTCAACAGTTTAATATGCACATCAACAAACATCCCATTAAGAAAATAAATTTTTAAGAGAAAATACAATCACATTTTAAACATAGCTACGTTAAATGGTTTTGGAAAGAAGATAATAATAAATACGTTAAAGAGGTTAAAACAATAAAAAAGACTTAAAGAATACACCACTCTACAACCTGATTCAAAAGAAAAGAAACAATTCAAGAAAATTACTTACCATCCTGGAACACAGAGAAAACAAAAAAAAAAAAAAAATAAATTCAGTATTACATTAGCACTGATTAACAAATTTAGTCTGGATAATCTACTAATAACTAAAAAAGGTAATGTCCCAGATAGTAAAACGTATTGAATTTATGAAATTAGTTGCAGTGACTACAAGAAAGTATATATAGGAAAAGCAAAAAGGAATTTAGAAACTCATACAAAACAACGCTTTAGAAATATTAAAATGGTGAAATTGAAAAATCGGCAATTGCAGCTCATTGTTACTAGAGAATCACAAAATTGGAAGAGAAACTAAACTTTTAAAACATTTAGAGAAGCCTTTGGAAGTAACAGTTTGGAAAAAAGATATACATTCAAAAGAATAAATATAGAGACATGAATTTTGATATCCCCGACGAGAATATTTGATCTCCAAGTTCATAAAATTGACACCAGATGGTATTAAAGGCGAAATTTCGACAGTTTGAGTTTGACTGAAGGTGGAAGTAAAAATATACTTTTGAAACTGCTATCGTGAAAACATGCAACCTTATGAGGTGAGATATAAAACATTTTCTCCAACTCTTTCATAAAAATAATAAACAATATCTGAATTATGTAAAACAGCAAGAGTCCATGTAACAAATTAGGCTCTTTCAGCGGGCAACAAACTTTATGTGCACATGTCATTCAGCAGTCTATTATTTGCTTCTATATTGATCAAAATATGGTGGTTGAAACCATTAGGAGGAATTTACTTGATTTGTAAGCATTAAAACATTTTTTTTCAATAAAAATTTTATATCAAATAATTTAAAAAATGAGAAAACAAAAGATACTTTTTGGAAAGTCACCAAAATCTGCATAGCATCCTTGCAGCATTGAGAAAGTTACTGAATAGGTAAAAACCAATGCACATAATTAAAACAATTTGTCTGCTCATTCTTACCTCTTAGATTTGTTTTAGTCGAACATATGTTTCAGAGCTTCTTAACCCCATTATCTGAAACATATGTTTGACAAAAACAAATCTAAGAGGTAAAAATGAGCAGACAAAAATGCTTTAATTATTATACAAACCTCTTAATGTTACTTCCTATTGTATTTTAAAATAAAAACCAATGCACATGTTCTGATTGGTAATTTAAATCTGTTTGAAGATGGCAAACTTAAGCAATGACAGTTTTTACTTAATTTTTATATTCTGGTTTTTCGAGGCACTTAATCTACTTGGGGAAATAAAGGCAGTATATTAACTTAATTTCTACTGGTGGCAATGTAGTATGAAGATAGGTAAGTAATGGTAGTCCAGGTCACTCCACTAGGAAGCATAGGACCTTGATAAAAGCTCGCCAACGCCTTAATTTCATTCCAACTCATCCCTGCCTTTTCAACTTCATCCCTGATTGTATTACTCCATGTTGTCTTAGGTCTTCCTCTTTGCCTTCTCAATCTTTAGGGTTCCAATCAAATGCCATTTTTCTGATGTTATAATTCTCTCTCCTTATACATGACCAACCCATTTGCATTTGCCTCAGGGGTCCTCATCTAGGGGATATGTGGATGGCGACCACAAGGTGCCCAAGCTATACAAAACATTTCTTCCACTTACTTGTGTTTTGCACTCTTTTAACTTTACTATCTAACCTCTTTTGGTTAACTCTTGTTTTTTCGACCCCGACGCTATTAGGGCATCCGAGGGCTAGGGAGTCCTTCCTTTCTTCCATTTCTTCTTTCCTTTATTTTCTTCTCTTCTCCAGAAAGCCTGACCAGAGGCTATAAGATGGCAGCCCCATCACTGGTCTTGCCTTCCTTTGGCCAGCAACCAATCGAAGGGACTATTATTATGCTTTCAAGTCTTATATGAGAATTTCCCATAAGAGAAAATTTTCTATAGGATCGTAACAGGCCTTGGCCTAATACTTGAAAGGAAGAAGAAGAAGAAGAAGAAATTTGATTTCTTTACAAATTTAATTTTGTTTCATTCTTCTCCAAAGTTCTTTATTTGTTATAATCTTTCACCATCATATATCCAAGATATTTCTCAGCAATGATTTACAAAGATAGCTAATCAATACTATTTTAATCTTGTCATTTCATTACAAAATATAAGATGAGATGTACACTTAGTGATGAAAAGAATGAGCCACTTTAAAAAGCAGAGTTCTTGTTATGGGCCACTGCACATGCTCGAAAAGCCATACCTGCTGTTCACGAGGTAATGCATTGTTAAATGTTTTAAATACACTGTATTTGGTATTAATCATCTTAAATAGTTAAAGAACAGTGAAGGAGACATGTTTCTAGATATTTACGAGTGTTCGACAAATGCAATATTACTCAAATTGCGACATTTTAAATAAAGTTCAACTCTCGTTCATAGTGTAAAAGTAAACAAGGCAACTAGTAGCCGATGTTCGAGTAGCGTAGATTGTTAAAGTACTTGCAACAAGATGAAATGTATGTAAAAGCCAGGATTCGAATCCTCCGTCAATATTTTTATTCATTTGTATTTTCGCAAAATACATCCTATAATATTTAATTCCTGCCACATAATCTACATCCACTTTACACTATATCAAGTAATATTCCTGCCTTTGTAAATTCTGTAACACTATTTAGCTACCGGTATAAATTTAATTGTGTATGCAGTACCACGTTTTAAAAATAATGCTATAAATTTATGTAACAAAATATAATATAGCTTCATATATTTATGAGTTGATTTATTTATTACGTATTAGTGAGGAAAAAGTTTCACCCTTCAATTAAAATATTTAGTTTATATATGTCAAGTCCAGCATGATAATAGCACATAGATGATGGGCATTAATAAAATCATCAATAATAATAATAATAATAATAATAATAATAATAATAATAATAATAATAACGATGAAAACAACAATAATAATAACAATAATAATAATAATAATAATAATAATGGAATGTATCAAATGATGTGAAGAATGTAATTACCTGGGGATCCAAATTAACTCAAAATGTATCCAAGAAAATTACATAAAATATAGAATTCGAAAAGACAGATCGGTAATGACAATGTTAAACAGAGTTTTGTGAGATAAGAACATAAGAATAGATACCATATTAGAAATTTATAAATCCCTAATTTAAAGCACGCTAACATACGGTGCAGAAACTTGGCAGTTGAATAAACATTTAAGTTTGAAGCTTATGTCTACTGTAATGGATTGTTTCAGATGCTCAACTAGACATTATAAATAGGAAAAAATCAGAAATACAATCATCACACAACAAATTAAAGTCCAAAATTCAATAAAATTCATCGGAGAACATATTGTTTAAACAACTCACCTCATAGGATTCATGCTTCCATGATATCGCGATTTCAAACATAATCATGTTCATCGTCAGCCAAAATTCAATATTAGATTTTGTGAGACAGACAACTAAAACGGTATGGTCATATACGTAGGATGCTAGAGAAAAGATTACCCAGACAAGGTATGGAATGGATTCCACCTGGAAAAGGAAAGAGAGGTCGACCTAGATTTAAATGGATGGATGATGTAAGAAGAAGTATGAGGGGCTAGGTCTGGAAGAAATGGAATGAGAAGCTAGAGAAGCTTTGGGCATAGGAAGATGTTTTATTAAACCTGTTTATAAATAAATAATAATAAAAATAGTAATACTTCCAAATAGTTAGTACGTTTTTTCTTTAAGAATGGATACACAGAATAAAATAGAAAGCATTCTAACAATTTAAAAAAATTAACCTCACAGGGAATCGAACCTGAGACCTCTTGCATACGAATCAAGCCACTAAGCACCGAGCTAAGCTTTCACTGTCTTATCACGTTTAGAAAGAATACTCTTCAAAGGAAGAAGGGAAACGTATTGCAGCTCTACTGTGCAATTATTTTACTCGTGTGAATTGCACATCCCCACCTAGGGAGTGCAAGACCTTATAGTTGGTGGTGGGGTTTGAGTACCTCGATGACCCTGAGAGCTATGCCGGCGGTAGCGTAGCTACTGATAGGGTTTCCCATGCCGGACAGGTCAAAGGAGAGAGGTCAGACGAAGAAGCACTCCAGAAGAGGATATCCAATGGCTTCTTAGGCAGATGAAGAGTTTGGAATCTCAACGGCGAAGAAGGCAGAAGAGATTACCTCAGGATAGGGAGCTGCTGCCTTGCAGGATGGGAGTTGGTCCTCCAAAGGCTAGGGGAAGACATCCTCGATTACAAATTACCTGGTCCTCCAGGTTGGGGGTTGGGCAGAGGGCTAGCACCCCGATCCTATAAAACAAAGCTTGCTACGTTCCCAAGAAATTAGCCGGACGGATTAATAGGCATCGACTTTGGCTACGTAAACGGACTTTGGTATGCGGAACTTGGAATATACAAGGAATAAGTGGAAAACTAGTAGAAATAGTTAAAGAACTAGATACTCTGGATATGGATATAGTAGTTTTAAATGAGACAAAAAAGAAAGGACAAGGACAAGAAGTGGTTGGGGATTATATACATTTCTGGAGTGGAGTGCCAAAATCAGAGAGAGCAAAGTCAGGAGTGGCTATCCTCATAAAGAAGAAATGGAAATCTGGAATAGTTAATTGGAAAGAAATAAGTGACAGGATAATTAAGATAACTATACGTATTCATGAAACTACTGTGGAAGTAATAGGGGTATATGCCCCCAACAATGATGCTTCAGTTGATGAGAAAAGGGTTTTTTATGAAGATCTGAGAGAAGTAATTGATGATTGTGTGAATGGACATGAGCTCCTGCTAATGGGAGATTTTAATGGACGTGTCGGTAGAAAAATTAATAGTAACATTGTTGGAGCCTGGGGAGAAGATACAGAAAATGATAATGGCAGGAGGTTGATTGAATTCTGTAAGGAGCAGGAATGTGTTATCATGAATACAAAGTTTAAACACAAGGATATACATAAATATACCTGGGTAAACCACTCCAGGAATTTGAAGTCTATTATAGACTACGTAATAGTAAGACAGCAACGATTGATTAAAGTACAAGATGTTAGAGTACGGAGGAAGATAGAATGTGGATCGGATCATCATATTGTTGTATCAAAAATTGCGTTCCCAATGAAAACTAAATTAAAAACAACTAAAACTCAGAAAAATAAAGAAATGACTATTATAGATGACCCCAGATATTTGGTGCATCTATTACAGGAAGATAGTGTACGCTATCTATATCAGGAAAGGCTGAACAATAGACTGAAAGTAGTAGAGGAGGATTTGAATGCTGAAGGCCTGTATGATTTTTTAAAACATTGTGTTAATGGAGTAGCTGAGGAAGTGTTGGGAAGGGAGAGGAAAAGTGGAGGAAGGACAGAATGGATGACTATGGAAGCACTGGAAATTATTAATGAAAAAAAGAAATTGTACTATAAGTGGTTGAGCTCTAAGAGTGAAGAAGACCTACAGAAGTATAGAGAATGCAAGAGAAAGGTAAAGAAGGTTATAATAAAATGTAAAGAAGAATCATGGGAAAAAGTATGTGCTGAAATCGATCATTCATTAGGATACAGAAGATCTGCAGAGGCATGGAGAGTTATAAGGAGGATGAGGGCAGTTAATAATCCATCACCAGCCTTAAATCTTGTGAATATGGAACAATGGGAGAAGCACTTTAAAAATCTGCTTGTTGAGAAAAGGAAGGGACTAAAATGTGAAAATTTGGAGTATATGGACAATATATCGTCACGTATGGAACCTATTTTAGAGGAAGAAATAAATCAGGCACTGAAAAAAGCAAAGAATGGTAAAGCCAGTGGACCCGGTGGAATAATGACAGAATTATGGAAATATGGCCCCCCCTTATTAAAAAGACTTATCTGTAAAATGTTTAATCAGATTTTGGAGGGTGATGAAATACCAAAGGATTGGTGTATGTCATATATAACATCTATTCATAAAAAGGGAAATCGTAAAGACCCTGGAAATTACAGAGGAATCAGTGTGATGTCATCCATGAGTAGAATTTTTAGCAGTATCATCACAAACAGACTTGAACACACTATCGAAGGAAGAATGTTGGAAGACCAAGCAGGATTTACCAGAGGGAAATCATGCATGGATCACATTTTTAGTCTGAGACAGATAACAGAAAAATCACATGCTAAGGGCCAGGAAATTCATTTGATATTTGTTGATTTAGAAAAGGCCTATGACTCAGTGCCAATCAACCAACTTTGGGATGCAATGGTTGATGTTGGTATCGATTTACCAACGATTTCACTTGTCCGACGGTTGTACCAGCAGTGTCAGGCTTCGGTTAAAGTGGGTAAGATGATATCCTCTCCATTCAGAACTACTAAAGGCCTGCGACAGGGCTGTAGTATGTCCCCTACTCTGTTCAAAATATACATCCAGCATATATTGGAGCAGTGGAATCGATATTGTGGAGGCATGGGAGTACCAGTCCAAGGTGGCACAATACATTCCTTATTATTTGCAGACGATCAAGTGTTGATAGCTCAGAGTCGTGAGGATGTGAAATACATGATGAGAAAACTTCTAAATTCTTTTGAAATAGGAGGATTAAGAGTAAACATGGAAAAAACTGAATATCTTGTAGTAGGAGGAAGTGGACGAGATATATCCCTATCCCAAGGAATTATTAGAGCTGTTAAAAAATTTAAATATTTGGGATCACTTATTGATGAATCAGGGAGTTGTAAAGCTGAAGTAGATAGCAGGTTAGTACAAGCACGAAGATCCATAAAAATGTTGAATGGAGTACTGTGGAGTAGGACCATGTCAAACCACACGAAGAAGAGGATTTTGAAGTCTGTTGTGGAAAGCATAATGACTTATGGTGCTGAGGGATGGACTTTGGTAGAGGGACAAAAAACTAAGATCTTGGCAGTGGAGATGGATGGAATAAGACGCAGTGCCAGGGTGTCCAGGTTGGAAAGAAGAAGAAATGAAGAAGTGAGGCAGATGATGGATATGGAGGAGACAGTGGTGGAAAGGATCGAAAGACGAGCTCTTCAGTGGTATGGCCATGTCAGGAGAATGGAGGATGATAGGTGGCCCAGAACTCTTTTGGAATGGTCACCTTCTGGTAGAAGGAAACGGGGCAGGCCAAGAACAACGTGGAGAGGAGAGATCCATAGATTGATGAACGACCGAGGTCTGGAGGAGGATGAATGGCGTGATCGGCAAGAATGGCGAATGGGAATACAGGGTAACCGCTGAAAAGTGGAGAGGCCCTCAAAAGTAAGTAAAGTAAAAAAAGTAAAGAATTGCACATTAGAACTTGAAATATTTGAGCTCAAGAGTCGGCCCATTCTTTTTGTCGCTAAGTGTACATTACTAATTTAATCTCTTGATCATATATAGTATTATGCAGGCAACATTTTATTGCATCATAGGCTTGTAATGGATCTCTGGATACAACATTTTGTGAAGGTATTGAGTTTTTGGATTGGGATTTCAGGGATATATATGTATAAAATATTTAAAAAATGTATATGTAGTATATTTATATAGTCAACCCAGGCAATAGTCAATTGGAAACAACTTAAGGAAGAAGAATATTTATATAAAATACATTAGATGATTGACCCATGCCATACTTGAGTGATTTAGGCAAGATGCATTGGTGCAGAGCTACGAGACATGCACTGATTCAAGTCTCCACGGTGGAAGAAATTTTTTCATGGATTTTCGGCCATTATGAGACCGGTACCCACCCACACCTAGCATTGTGAAGAATTTTGGCAGCTACAATAAGTAGTGACTCCAGGTTGAGAAAACCTGACACGCTGATCACATGTCATTCCTATACTGGCTGGATAATTGTCCACAACTGTGATTAACATATATAGACGCGAGGCCAGCAGTCCATGGAGGAGTACATTAAATGATCAATTTTTCAATTTCTTCCTTCCTTCCTGTTTGGCACTACAACCTATTGTGAGTTTTGGTCTCCTTCACAATTTTCCTCTATTCATCTCGATCCTGTACTTTCCCTTTCCATCCTCTTATTTCCATCCTTCTCAAATCTTGTTCCACATCCTGCAGCCACCTCTTTCTTGGTCTTCCTCTTCTTCTTACTCCTATTATGTCGTCGTGTATTAATCGTTTTGGTATTCTTTCATCTTCCATTCTTTCAACGTGTCCCACCCATCTCAATCTCAATGACTTGATGTATCTTACAAGATCCTCTCCTCTGAGTACATGATCAATTTCAGAATTTGATTGGATTCTCCATATATTGTTTTCCAATACTGGTCCATATATTCGTCTTATTATCTTTCTGATCAATTTTTCAATATGCAATGTAATTTATGTAATATATTGTTTTTCCACAAATTTACTTAATTTTCACCTATTGCTTAAGTAAGGTACAATATGGAAATCAATACAAAGAAAACTAAAATGAATGCCTTTTGTGGGAAATACCCTATACCTAACAAAACTGTTTTGGATACAAAATTTAGAACGAGTAAACAAATTTAATTATCTGGGTTATAATTTAACATTTCAAGATGAAGCTGATATATCAAAGAAAATCACAAATTTTACAAAAACAGGGATAATTAACAGTATAATGAAACCATCTTTAGTACAGAAGTACACAAGATTACGGCTTTATAAGGTTCTCGCAAGACCAGTATTAAGATATGGTAGTGAAGCATGGACAGTATGAAGAAGAGATGAATGCCGAATAACACCAAACGAGATGCGATTTATGCGCTGTACAGCAGGCTACACAAAGTGGGACCATAAAAGAAATGAGGAAATTATGGAAGAGTTGGATGTAAAAACCATTCTTCACCATATACAAAACTACCAGAACAACTGGAAAGCCCGTCTTCAACGAATGCCATCTTATAGAATTCCAAAAGCCATGTTTAGTTACGCCCCCAAGGCAAAAGATGGCTGGGAAGTTCAAAAAAGCACTGGATGGAAAATTCCTCTTTGAGACCATAACAGGCTACATGGCCGGTCTAATACTTGCATGAATGATGATGATGCTTAAGTAATCACTAATTTACTATATTACATCAGAAAAATTATTCCCAATGCATTTTTGACATTGTACTCTGAGAAACACAGCTATTTGCTGCAAAACATTTCCAACTTTCTATTTAAGGTAGGTTTCGGGATGCAATGGTTGACAGTTACCTTGTTAGACTAGTTACTAAGACCAGATCAAATTATTTACTCTTTAATCCCAAGTTCTTGTAAAAAATAAATTTGCACTTACATTAAGATGCTTCATATTCAGTCTTCTAATTAGACTGCATATGAGGAGAGGTACGAAGCATTTTAATATCTTATATTAAACCTCATAGTGATTTTTTGTATAAAAGTTCAATATTGCACTTACATGTTTTAAATGAAATGCATGATCCATGTGTTTGGGATTTTGCTGTTAGATAATTATCATCAAGTTGTCATTGAAGTAAGATTGGGCATTCACATTGGTTTTTTAAGTTTAAGTCTAAATGATCTTAAATCCTAACCAAAATCTAATACAGTTACTTAAAAGCCGTAAATGCTATAAACATTCTCTAAAATTAACAAATAAACAAGTGACAATAAGAATCAAATGATCCCATTTCAGGCAAACATTTTTTCTCTTTACCATTGATTTACGAGGGTAACAGAGTAGAACCCTTGAAAGAGGTCCACTCCAGGGAGCAGGCGCCCCTGCCCTTTTGTGAGCTCCAGGTCCCACTCGCCCAGTACCTGGGTAGGGCCCCGTCCACAGGGTTACGTGGGGAGAAGAGAAGTCCCCAAAGCCATAGTGAAGGCAACTTCTCTAGGTGACGAACACTCCGAAATTGCAGTTCCCTGCCCTCCAGGAAGAGGGATTTGGCTAGAGGCTGGTAACCTCTGCTAATAAAAAATAACTTACTCATAAACTTCAGCAGAAGAAAAGCCGGATTGATAAACCTTATGACGACCACAGCAAGAAAAACTATAAAAAGAGTTTTGGAATACATGACCAGCTTAAAATAGCGACTTGGAATGTCAGAGGCTTGGGAAGCAAAGAATTCGAACTAACAAAAGAAATGAAAAATAAAAATATAAATATATTAGCTGCTTCAGAAACAAAGAAAAAATTGAAAGGATCACAAATGATAAATGATATGATGATGTTTTACAGTGGAGTAAGTCAGAAAGAAAGAGCGAAAGCAGGAGTGGCGATATTTGTGGATAAGAAATGGGGATCCAAAATAGACACGTATAATTGTATTAACGAAAAAATAATGACAATGCGATTTAAGCATAATGGAGGACATATGACAATTATAGCAATATATGCATCGGAGGAAGGGAGAGATGAAGAAACAAAAACATTTTATACTACTCTACAAAAGGAAATAAATAAGATAAACAAAAATGACATAATATTATTAGGAGACTTTAATGCTAGAGTGGGGAATCAACCAGTGGCAAATGTAATTGGGATCCATGGAGAAAATGTCATAAATAAAAATGGACAAGAATTAAAACAATTCGCAATTTTTAATGATTTTAAAATAACAAATACATTTTATAAGAAAAAAGATATTCACAAATACACATGGTCAGCACAAGGTTTTCGTTCACTGATAGATTATGTGTTAATCAATAAGAAAGCATCATCATTATTAACAGATATGAGAGTATTTAGAGGAAGTGACATCTAATCAGATCACTATTTAGTAATCTCAAAAATAAATATATTAGCGAGATGGAAGAAAACTAAAAACAAATATAGAAATAAAGAGACCACATTCAAAGTACATTTATTACAAGATAAAAGTATACAAAATCTGTATCAGAATAGGCTAAATGAACAATTAGTATTAAAACCTACTTCCAAAGAAATAAACCGAGAATGGGAATATATAAAGAAAGCATTGATAAAGCAGCATATGAGGCATTAGGAACAGAATCAAAAATATATAACAAGAAGGGTTTAAGAATATGGAATGAAGAATTAGAGAGGATAATAAAAGATAAAAAAGAGGCTTATCACAAATATTTACAGAATAGAACACTAGAATTAAGAGCTGAATACAAACATAAAAGTGCAATAGCCAAAAGAGAAATTAAAAAAGCACACAAAGTCAGTTGGGATAGATATATAAGCAGACTAGAATACGATATACATGGGCAGCAAAAAAATAGCCTATAAAGTAATGAAATATCTAAATAAACAAGAAAAATATACAATACAGATCAATGCAATTGAGGAGAAACAATGGGAAGAACATTATAAAAAACTGTGGTATAATGAAAATAAAATAACTAAAGATAACATATATGAGTGTGAGACAGGGATATGATAACAATTGAAGAATTAGAAGTACTGAAAACAACAAAGAACAGAAAGGCAGCTGGAATAGACGGAATTAATAAAATATGGAGAAACTTTTTTTATACTGAGATTATTACATTTTTTAAATTTATGTTGGAAACAAGCAACAATACCAGAAACCTGGACAACAGCAATAGTACAATCTATTTTTAAGAAAGGAGAACGTAACGACTGCAACAATTACAGAGGAATAAGCATTTTAACTGCAGGCTATAAAATATACTCAAGAATCTTAACATTTAGGTTAAAACAAATAGCAGAGGTAATGTTAACAGAAGAACAAAGTGGATTCAGACCAGGGCGTTCATGTATGGTTAATATATTTACGATAAAAGAATTTATAAACAAAAGAAGAGAATATAACAAGGAAACACACATAGCTTTTATTGATTTTGTCAAGGCATTTGATAAAGAAGACAGAGGAAAACTGGACAATTTTAAAAGAAAAAGGAATTCCGAAACACTTAATAGCAGCTATAAAGAGTTTGTACTGGAACACAAATTTTGTTATAAAAACTAGAAATGAAGTAAGTAAAAATAAAATTCATACTAATCAAGGAGTTAAACAAGGATGCAGTATCTCTCCAGTTTTATTTAACCTATACATCAATGATATAATAAAAAAATGGAACGAAGAAACAAATAAAGGAATAAAATTAGATAAAACACACTACTTGAAAACATTATTATACGCTGATGACCAGGTAATAATAGCAAATATGGAAGATGAACTTCAAAGGAATATTTTTAAACTACATAATATATGTGAACAATATAATCTCAAAATATCCATAGAAAAAACTAAGGTAATGGCATTCCAAGGGAAAAATCAAATCAGATCCAAAATAGTAATAGGAAACAAAATCATAGAACAGGTGAACCATCTCAATTATCTAGGATGTGACTTTTCATTTAATTATGATAATGATATAACTAATAAAATAGCACAATTCCAGGGAATATGTGGTACGATAAAAAGATCACTAAATAACAAAACAACAAGAGAGACCCAATTGAAATTTTATAAAACATTGGCAGTACCGGTACTGCTCTATGGATCAGAAGCCTGGATACATTAAAAACAAGATCTAAGTAGGATAACGGCGGCAGAAATGAAATTTTTGAGATCTGTTAAAGGGTGCACTAAGGAAGACAGAATCAAGAACACAGAAATAAGACAGGAACTTGAAATATTTGCAATAACTGATAAAATAAATACATATAGACAAAAATAGAAGCAACACATAGACAGAATGAATGAAGATAGATATCCAAAACAAATAACAAAATACAAACCTAAAGGCACCCGAGATGTGGGCAGACCTAGAAAGAGATGGGCTGAAGTCGGAATGGGTCAACAGACCTAATCCATGAATGCAGATGATGATGATGACCATTGATTTACAATAATTTAATTGTGTTCATTAATTTACTTATTTCTATCATAGCAATATTAATTTAATAACTGTTAGGTGTTTGAAGAAATATGAATAACTGTTAAGTTTATTGTCTGGTCATATGTTACGTATTTTGAAATCGGTAGTTATTAAAGTCAGTTATATTACAGTCTTAGGCTTTACGCAAACTCCCAAGGTTAAAACTCAGAAGGAAAACATCGATATTGTTAGGGGGAGATGCAAAGAATGGTTTATTACTCTAAGAAATTCAACAGTAGGAAAAAAAAAAAAAAAAAAAAAAAAAGGTAGCCTCCAAAACATAGCAGACAGATAAGTAAGATCATTGACCTCAAGCAACTGAACCTGAATAAGGAAGATAGTCCTGTAAAGGCCACGCCCTAAATTTAGTGGGCCTATGTCGACTTGCACATATAGCATATAGAGGTGTGGCAAAAGTTATTTTTATTCAATCAAAATTTAGTATGAAAAATGTAATGCCAATGGAAAAATTAAATTAAATCCACGACTTTCTTAAATGTTTTAATATAAAATGTTACGTAAACTATAGTCAATGTAAGTGGAGCAAGTGCTCATATTCGAAGAACATACAAAGTGTGGAGCTGATGCTCCGACTCG
This sequence comes from Diploptera punctata, assembly GCA_030220185.1. Lineage (NCBI taxonomy): Eukaryota > Metazoa > Arthropoda > Insecta > Blattodea > Blaberidae > Diploptera > Diploptera punctata. The sequence continues at coordinate 975,354 of JASPKZ010010257.1, forward strand.
AATAACAAGCAGAGTCACCGCGAGTATCAGGAGGAACTTGGAATATAAAGTCTCATTAACGTTGACATAAGATAAATGGAAATTCAAAGATTATAATTTTTTAAAACTTACATAAGTTGTCGTTTGGCAGTTTTGCCCAAGCAAAGTTAACAGTGCTGTATACTAACAACTATTGAAAAAAAAGATATTTAATAAAAATCCTTCCATAATATTTAATTTTAGGAAGTTATATTTTGAGGTTATTTCCCAGTCTGGGAAAGCTGACGATAAAACAGAATTGTTTTGAAACATGTCCAAGAACAAATCAACATTAATATTGAGGTAAGATGTCCAGACCAAAAATAATATAATCCTTCCATAACGTCGCCTAAAAATAGTTTTATCACTAATTACCTTCTATAGTTCCTTATCTATCACCGGCTAAAATAATAAAATTCAGCCTGACTTTAGAGAATCTCATAGCTCATGTAGAAGTTCTGTTGCAATTTGAAGTTCAGAAAAGGCAAAGGTTCCATCCTTCCAAATATGTGTGTAGCCAAATAACCATGTATATATATTTTAACTTATTTGTAGTAATTATGTCTTGTGATTAATAGAATAAGATATACAAGACACAGGAAATCTGCAATAATTACAATATTTTTTGCAAGGAAAGATTTTTTATCACAATAATATTTGCTTTTAAATGCTCTGATTGTTCATCTTCATAAATTATTCTGTATATCTGTTTTAGTTGTACAATTAATGTCTAAACAGCACTGCCTAGGTAATATGCCTGCAAGCAAATTCAATTTGCTATTTCGCTGCAGCAATGTTCAATTCAAAACCTCACTGAAATTCTGATGCATTGAGAGCCATATTAGAAAATAGTCCATCAAATACATTCAGTGTTAATTTTGATTAAATAGAGGAAAAATAAATTTTGAAGAAATTTAATGGAGGCTCACCTCATCAAGATCCTTTTCAAGGCGCTCTGCCACTTCAGCAGCAAGTTCCCGTAACCAATACTCCACCTACAACATTACAATCTAAATACAGTCTTGGAATAATTAAAACATTTTGCATGTTCATTCTTACCTCTTATACCTGTTTCTGTCGAACATATGTTTCAAGACTTCTTATCAGCGATTACAGACTGAATTTTCTCATGTAATCACTGATGATGGGACTGAGAAGTCTTGAAACATATGTTCGACAGAAACAACTCTAAGAGGTAAGAATGAACAGACAAAATGTTTTAATTATTGAACAAACCTCTTAATTATATTAAATTAATGTTGGGAAGTAAACATTATGAGGTATAATCATTAAAATTCATCGGAGAACATATTGTTTAAACAACTCACCTCATAGGATTCATGCTTCCATGATATCGCGATTTCAAACATAATCATGTTCATCGTCAGCCATAACTCCGACTGATGAAATTCTTCGGCCGTCAACTATTCTATTGTCGCCATCTTCAGTGCTGCCATCTGTGGTTGAATTTATGAATTTTGATATCCCTAACGAAATTACATTGATTTCGAAGTTCATAAATTCAACCATAGATGGCAGCACTGAAGATGGCGACAATAGAATAGTTGATGGCCGAAGAATTTCATCAGTCGGAGTTATGGCTGACGATGAACATGATTATGTTTGAAATCGCAATATCATGGAAGCATGAATCCTATGAGGTGAGTTGTTTAAACAATATGTTCTCCGATGAATTTTAATTATGAGGTATAATCATTAAAATTCATCGGAGAACATATTGTTTAAACAACTCACCAATAATAAGGGTATAAAAATATAAATATAAAAATAATAATAAAAATTATTGACTGAACAAATCAATAATTTATTATAAAACATAAAGGGATTAAAAAAATTAAAGGGAAAATTACTGAGTTGGAGTTATGGCTGAAGATGAACATGACTATGTTTGAAATTGCGATATCATGGAAGCATGAGTCGGAGTTATGGCTGAAGATGAACATGACTATGTTTGAAATCGCGATATCATGGGAGCATGAATCCTATGAGGTGAGTTGTTTAAACAATATGTTCTCCGATGAATTTTAATTAAAAACCTCTTAATGTTACTTCCTACTGTATTTTAAAACAGTCTTGGAAATTAATTTTATTTATCGAGGGTAATTGATTGAAACAGCAGCTGGTTATAATTGAAAACATATGAGAAATGTAAGTACTTACATCAGCTCTTGTTGCTAAAGCTTGTCGTCCTGGGAATTTCTTGCAGCAGCCAATTGATTTAGAGACTAGACGAGGAGTCACTGCTTCATTGTCAATTCCTCTTGCGATATTATATAACCAAGTTCCTGTTTTATCGTCAAATCGTTGTTGAAGTTGATGTTCTGAGAAGTGAAGGAGATCTGCCATGACACTACAGCCTAGCTGCTCCTCAACTATGCAGCCAAACTTTCCACCCAAGTTTCTCACTTTTTTAATAGGCAGAGTTTTGAATAATCCTGGTACACCTGCCTGGGGCAGAACTGTTTGTCTATTGGGTTTATGTAAACCACATGCCAGCTTACCTAGAATCTAACAAAATTATATTATGTAAATTAAGAGATTATCAACTGATCAAACTATTATTCTACCAGAAATATATTATATGGGTGCGAGGCATGGCCTCTTACTTTAAGGGAGGAAAGGAGATTACACGTATTTGAGAATAAAGTACTTAGGAAAATTTTTGGACCAAAGAGAGATGAACAAACAGGTGAATGGAGAAGACTACTTAACAATGAGCTACATGGTCTTTATAGGAAGCCAGATATAATAAGAACAGTTAAGTCTCATAGACTGCGATGGACAGGACATGTTGCACATATGGGGAATGAAAGACTTGCATGGAAGCTTCTTGTAGGAATGCCAGAGGGAAAACGCCCAGTTGGTAGACCAAGAATGAGGTGGGAGAATAACATTAACTATGATTTGACGGAAGTACATTATACAGGGAATGATTGGAAAGCATTAGCTCAGGATAGGGATATATGGAGGGCTTATGTCAACGTGGCCATGAACCTACGGGTTCGATAGTGCCAGTGAGTAAGTATCAACTGATCAAAGTGTCCACTCTGAATATGAACAATTCAAGAAAAATTTCATCAAATGGGATTGAATCCTGATTGCTGTAATGACTTCAAAAGTGAAAATTTATAATATAAGAACAATCTCTCTCTTCAAGACAATATATTAGATGTGAATTAAAATCTAATTATCATAAGTAATGCCACGAGTGATTTCCAAATTATCGATAAATTCACGACTCACGAAGTGAGGAGTGAATTTATCTAGAGAATTTGGAAATCAAGAGTGGCATTTGTTAGGACTATTTAACGAATAAAATAAAGCTGTTTACTCACAAATCATTATTTAACTACAGTTATTTAAAAATATTTTTATATTTAAAGTAAACGGTGATGTTTGAAAACTAATGAGAAACGATAGGTAGCCTACGCTTCTACTGCTTCTTTTGTTTATCACTGCAACCAGATCATACTATTTATTGCCAAAGGAACGCAATATTGTAAGAATGCTCTCTAGTGGAGAAAAAATGAAACACATCAATCTGTATATTAATTCATTTTTGATGTCGTATACATTTAAGAAAGTGCAAACAGTGGTTTCTTTTTTTGGTGGTATAATCAATTGCTACAAATGTTGACATGTAAGCACTATTATATACAATCTGGTAGCCGTATTTGTTATAGGCTCAGTCACTGCAAAATAACGGTCAGACCTGTTCAGAATATTAAAAAGGAGGAGCTTTGCTTAATATATGATAATCCTAACGTTGATAATTATTTCGTGAAACACGTCTCTGATTGGTTGTAATACAGAAATCATTGAAACGTGATTGGTCATTGACTCCCATTTGGGGCATGAGTTAAATAGTCTGTAAGAGTAAGTATGTAGAAAAAAAGTAAATTTATAGCAATCCGAAAAGCCAAAACAGAACGAAGTTGTTGCTGTTAAAGGCAGGAAGAAGACAGTAGAAGGAATCATGCATTATCTAACACTATCCATGAACCTTAAATTTGTCCTTCGTTTTCTTAAATTTGCTATTCCTCATATTATGTAGTTACGGATGGAGAATGGGTTCTAGACCCAACTCTTCCATAATTTCCTCATTTATTTTATGGCCCCACTTTGTATTGCCATGCTTAACTACCATATTAAGGCTTATATAAAATGATATAATTAATACTTTTAAGGTGTCATCGTCCCTGAATTGACTAAAACTTTTAAAATTGAAGGCCGTTTGGAATCCAATATCTATTTTAGCAGAAGGTATTTAGTAACATAATACCTTCTTATATTTAAAAAGAAAAATTTACGCCTAGACGTATATTTTTCTTTTCAAATATAATTTGTCCATCATTAAGATATTTGAAGAGAAAAATTATACGCTCAGACCGGGACTTGAACCCGGGACCTTTGGTTCTCTAGACCAAGTGCTCTACCAACTGAGCTACCTGAGCAAGTACCGATCTAAACGCAAATCTTTCTCTATATACATTGTAATTCCCATCCACCAAATGCTGTGAAGCCATGCTTCTAACTTGCAAATGGCGGCTCCTTTATTAAGAAGACATATTTGGGAATTATACATTACAGCCAGTACGGCTTTTTCCAAGTTTTTATTATTGATTTCGTACATCTCAATGATGGATAAATCATATTTGAAGAGAATAAAAACTTGGAAAAAGCCGTACTGGCTGTAATGTATAATTCCCAAATATGTCTTCTTAATAAAGGAGCCGCCATTTGCAAGTTAGAAGCATGGCTTCACAGCATTTGGTGGATGGGAATTACAATGTATATAGAGAAAGATTTGCGTTTAGATCGGTACTTGCTCAGGTAGCTCAGTTGGTAGAGCACTTGGTCTAGAGAACCAAGGGTCCCGGGTTCAAGTCCCGGTCTGAGCGTATAATTTTTCTCTTCAAATATGATTTATCCATCATTGAGATGTACGAAATCAATAATAAAAACTTGGAAAAAGCCGTACTGGCTGTAATGTATAATTCCCAAATATGTCTTCTTAATAAAGGAGCCGCCATTTGCAAGTTAGAAGCATGGCTTCACAGCATTTGGTGGATGGGAATTACAATGTATATAGAGAAAGATTTGCGTTTAGATCGGTACTTGCTCAGGTAGCTCAGTTGGTAGAGCACTTGGTCTAGAGAACCAAGGGTCCCGGGTTCAAGTCCCGGTCTGAGCGTATAATTTTTCTCTTCAAATATGATTTATCCATCATTGAGATGTACGAAATCAATAATAAAAACTTGGAAAAAGCCGTACTGGCTGTAATGTATAATTCCCAAATATGTCTTCTTAATAAAGGAGCCGCCATTTGCAAGTTAGAAGCATGGCTTCACAGCATTTGGTGGATGGGAATTACAATGTATATAGAGAAAGATTTGCGTTTAGATCGGTACTTGCTCAGGTAGCTCAGTTGGTAGAGCACTTGGTCTAGAGAACCAAGGGTCCCGGGTTCAAGTCCCGGTCTGAGCGTATAATTTTTCTCTTCAAATATGATTTATCCATCATTGAGATGTACGAAATCAATAATAAAAACATCATTAAGATGTTTAAAATCAAATAATATTAACATCATACCTTCTACTGATGATGGTATTGGATTGCTATAAGTTTCAATCAGGTTGAGGATGATGACACCATACAAGTACTCATTTTATATTGTGACTAACACTTCAATGGAATTTATGTTACTATTTGACCAGCTATCTACAGGGGAGAAATTAGAAAAATAAAAAATATATAAAAATAAAAAGTACCATAACCTAACATAAACTAATGAAACCTAATTGACCTAAAGTAACTAGTACAGCAACTTAATATAAATAACCTAACCTAATATAACTTAAGGTAATAAATTAATGAGTCATTTTAACATCTTACCTCATATTTCATGTTTTTCAAACACGGTAACTATAGTTTTCAAATGATCTTGTCATTCATTTTCAACCGCCATTATGACTACCGGATATTCGTTGGAATCTTCCTCTATAACGTTGCCATCTGGTGTTGATTTGACGAACTTCGAGATATTGTTGCCATCTGGTGTTGATTTGATGAACTTCGAGATGAGGTCACGTTCATCCGTAATGTCGAAATTCATAGATTTAAATTTGTTCTTCTGTATAAATATTTTCTCCCAAACTGTCAAATCCAAAGGTTTTTCCAAATGTTTTAGAAGTTTAGCTTCTTTTTCAATTCTATGACCTTCCAACAAACTATGTGCTGCAATAGCTGATTTTTCAATTTCACCATTTTTAATATTTCTAAAGTGTTCCTTTGTGCGAGTGTCCAAATTTCTTTTTGTTTTTCCTATGTATACTTTATTGCAATCTCGACAATCAATTTGATAAATTCCAGATTTTTTACTATCTGGGGTGTTCATTTTCTTATTGGTTATTAATAAGTTACCAAGGCTAAATTTATTTATCGGTGCCAATGTAATATTGAATTTCTTGAAAATTTTTTGAAATTTGTTATGTATTCCAGGATGATAAGTGATTTTCTTAAATTGTTTTCCTTTCTTTGAATCATCTCGAAGTTCATCGAATCAACACCAGATGGCAACGATATCTCGAAGTTCGTCAAATCAACACCAGATGGCAACGTTATAGAGGGAGATTCCAACGAATATCCGGTAGTCATAATGGCGGTTGAAAATGAATGACAAGATCATTTGAAAACTATAGTTACCGTGTTTGAAAAACATGAAATATGAGGTAAGATGTTAAAATGACTCATTAATTTATTAATTAAGAACCTCATAATGTGTTTCCCAATTTTAACTGTGAATAACTTAAGGTAACCTAACAAGGGTGAAAAATTAACTCCGTAGAACTGCATCAAATTAAATTAGCCATTTTAGAAGAATTGTTACATTTGGAAAATTAATAAGATAGGAATAATTCTTACTGTCGAAATGCATGGGGGAAAAATTATATAAATTACTAAGAGGAAATGTGAATAAACATGAAGATAACATAAATTGTAACTAATGTTATCGGATAAGTATTGGTATAATTAGTACCCAGTTAGGACCTTTTCACTTTTTTCTCTTTTGCAAGATTCATAGGCTTGTTACGTTGATATAATAGCCAAACTAACAAGGTAGGTCATATTAATGAATGATGTTCGTTGATGTTACAATAGAAGAAGAAAAAGAAGAAGAAGAAGAAGAAAAAGAAAGTTCAGATCATGAGATGTTGAAGATATAATGGAACAATCAACACCTGTTTGTAACCTGTGGTTCATTATTTATAATATGTATTTGTGCTGCAATAGCCAGGCCCTTTATTGTACTATAAATTTATACCAAAGCTTTACTTTCATTCTGGAAGAAAGGTATTCTTATGATTTTTATATCCAAAAAATACACTAGTCTGAAAAAATTAAATTATATCCCCTGAAACAAATATACCACAACGAGATTTCACAAAAATTATAATAATATGGACCTTATTATGAGAAATTCCAGCTGAACATCGAAAGTCTGTCTGTTTAAAAACAGCTGCTCGCATTTCTTCAACAATTAACGCTGCTACTGCTAGCCTTATCTGCGTATCATCTTGTAATTCAAACATACTATTCAACCAGGCTGTTAAACCTTCCAGTCTCTTATCTGTAAATAAACAATAATACATAATTTAAATAAACTCTTCCAAACAAACCATCTAACGATTAAGAAATTAGGCTTTAAAGAGAAAAAAATCAACATCTCATCCAGGACACTGAGAGCGAGTCCTGTTGGTGTTGCGACATGTGTCGCTCTCATAGTGGTCTAGTGGTTATGTACCTTGCCTCTAGTTCCAAGGATTGCAGATTCAAACCTGGACAGGGTCGTTGGATTTTTTAGGATGGAAAAATCCAAGGGACAAATACTCCAGAATGGACTTTACGCCGCAGGTCCTGAGTCAGAAGGTTATCAGGCTCATAAAAGAACCACAAGTCTGAATAAAAAGACCTTTGTGCAAAATTTAACTGACCTTCATCCATCCAAGTAATACGTTAATTACCTACTATATGTATCGTTGAGGCAATGTACTAACCACATACCACTCATTGACATCTATAGGTAAATAAGGCTAATTAAATTAGCTTGGTTAAGAAACTCATGACAGGGAGCACCATGATACATACATACATCCATCCAGGATTAGAATAGATGTTGTTTGTGAGAATGGGAGCATCTTACCTCAAATAAATGTTGGGGTGTTGCAACATGTGTCGCACACTTTTGCCAGTTCGGCAGGTTCAGTCGTCTTTGGCGTGATCTGCATTAACTATCGATGTAGTTCACCTTGTCTCCACTTGGAGGCACCTGAGTACAGCACCTAACATTTTATGTTGGTCATATTGCTTGCTGCACCATTTATCATGGCTGCCAACATTGTTGGTTCTGTGTTCAGGTCTAGCGTGTTCTCATGTGACTTGCTCTCAATGTTAGCCAGGCCATCGAGGGCAATGGTCCTGTTTTGATTGGAGGTTGAATCCCTCGCCTTTTGTTAACTACGCCATCTGCGATCACGGTATTGCTTGTAGGCTGAGGCTTGGAATGCCTCGTGGCCCCTTGTTGAAGGAATTCGAATATTCCTATTAATATACTTAAATTTATTTCTAATGTAAATATAGTTTAGCACTTTGTAATAAAACTTGATTATAATAGTTTCCAGGAGTGTACTGATAAATTCTTTCTCGAAATAAAAACCCAGCACCAACCAGAGGTCCTTTCAAACACTACATCTAAATTCAATCGTTGTGGCTTTTCGTTTTGTTAAACTCGCCAGTTGGTTCAGTTTGAACATGTTTCGATATAATCCTCTATATCATCGTCAGCTTACTCAGACTGTTGAGTTTAATGTTGTGGACCCTGGATGTCGACATCAGCTCCCTCCTCTGGCTGGCCGAAGAACCTCCAAACTAGGTCACGTTCAGCAGGAATTTCAAAATTTATTGTCTCTATTTTTGTTCTTCTGAATGTAGATTTTTTCCCAAATGGTGAGTTCTTTCCTATTTTCTAATTGTTTTAATAATTTACTGTTCGAATTTACATTTTGTTTTTCGGACCAAACATGAGCAGCAAGTGCATATTTTTCTAGAAAAATAGAAAAATTTGCAGTTGCTGCTCATGGTTGGTCCAAAAAACACAATATAAATTCAAACACCAAATTATTAAAACAATTAGAAAATAGGAAAGAACTCACCATTTGGGAAAAAATCTACATTCAGAAGAACAAAAACAGAGTAATGAATTTTGAAATTCCTGCTAAAGAAAACATAGTTTGGAGGTTCTTCGGCCAGCCGGAGGAGGGAGCTGATATTGACATCCAGGGTCCACAACTTAAAACTCAACAGTCTGGGTAAGCTGACGATGATATAAAGGATTATATCGAAACATGTTCAAAATGAACCAACATTAATTTGAGGTAAGATGCTCTCATTCTCACAAAAACTTGATTAAAAGAACCTCAAAATGTTACTTCCTAAAATAAACCATTAGATACAACTTTCCCTAATTCTGGTAAATTAATTATGATGCCAAGGGCTGAACTCCTATTCCTGAGTTCTTTAATGTGTCACACTTCACAGTGTCATTGGACACATTCTCCTTCCAAAGGAAGCTGGATCTTAAATTTTCCTCACAAAACAGTCATGAAAATCAGATCTAAAAGAATTTGTGTTTCAGTGCAGAGGTGTTACTCAGAGAACATCAAGGTTAACAATATGTAAAATACCAGCAACTAGCTTCAAACTTTCACGTCATTAAAGAGTTTTATTTTCCAATAATTGTAATACTGCAGGAAGAACATAACATTCCTTGCCTATCACTTAGTAAATTCACAATTTCAAAAACATTGTAAGATCTTTTACAAATGTACAAAGATGAGTTTCACTCATAGCTTCAGACTTACCTTCATCATTACTTGTTTCACAGAAACCCACCACATAAGTTGTAGCTAGCTGAGATGGCTTAATTTGTGAAAAACTTTTCATTCTCTTGTCCACAGCTTGTGTGATGTCAATGTATGCTTCATCAACACTCGCTCTCTGAACACAATCACTGAATTGACAGAAAACATCCACTACTTCACGACCTGCATCTCGATACTTAGTCAGGTCTGCTTTTCCTCTCAAACTGGGAACATGTACCAGTTCAATATCTGGACACTTCTTTCTTGCTTCATCTCCTCGCATACTTCGCGTCACTCCAAAATCACGAGCTTCGTAATTTACTGCAATAATTCTGAAATCAGTTAAAATTTACAATTTTTTTTTAGAAAATAGTAATGTTAAGAATGAGGTGGCATATTAAGATACATTTCTCATTAATAGTCATATTATGGTTAGTTGAGGATTCTATGCTGAATCCACCTACATGAATTAAATAAAAAAACTAAAAAATTGATTATTGTTGCAGTAGGTGAATAATTACCTTAGGGAAATACAAATGTTGATTAAAAAAAATGTGAGAAATGTCATAAAATTGAACGAGAGGTTGAGGTAATTTTAACCTAAAATCTCTATATTTACAATAGAAAACATACATTAATCATAGTTCAAACAGAATAGCAAACTTATCCTTATGGGGTGCCAGATTATCCAATAAACTGTAAACTAATCTAGTGTACACTAACTTAGTCACTTTTTCACTTAATGAATATAATGAGTAGGGGAAAGTCTGGTAGCCCTGGACATTTTTATAATTTGTTGTTTGGCTTCAAGCTTCCATATTGATGTGAGCAATGCATACATGAATGTGTACTTTAATAGTTGAACAACATTATTATAATCAACGATAATCATTTAAATGCTTTTTTGTAGGAAATAAACATTTGACAGTTTTTTACTGAATTTTGTAAAATAGTATATGTGGACGGTAGCATTGGACGCTTAAAAAAGTAAAGTATTATTATCAGACTGACAAGAAATTGTACACAAATGATTTAAATGCACTTGTCACAAACATAATTATTGTTTTACTCACAACTGGTTGAAGGACCAGAACATCCACAACCATCATTGGAGTAGAAGCGCATCACTCATGGTTTATTAAATCCATCTCTCATTAAACTAGAATTTCTGAGAGATAACTGACGGTTCTTTTTATTAAACTATAGTAATATACTTTACTAGCACATTGTTTAACTTTGTTAAATATATGGGATGTGGTCATAAGCAAGTTTAAGAAATTCCTTACGAGTAAGTGGCATGAGATGATTATCCAAGTCTCTTACATGTTGAGTCAACTCATGCTTCAATTGTTCAAAAAAACCTACCCAGTTTCAGTGTCAAATAAATTCACCACAACTTTTTTGTTTTTTTTTAATTCTATCATGTGGAAAACTTTTCAGGATTTGAAAACAAATAAACTTCTCTAAAAGACACAGTGCCTCCTATAACACTTTCTATGGCTTGTTTCATCGAAACTTCACTTCATGACCCTCTTCTGGTACTCCGGTCTTTAAATTTTGGAATTCTGAGGATTCAACAATAACCTAAAATACAATAAAAGATAATAAAAGCACTGTCCGTGGGTACCGTAAGAAATAGTGTCCGGTATTACCAGAACGTTGTCATAAACAAATATCTTAATATCTCCTAAAACAACTTATTCTCATGTTATAAATTGTAGTAGATATGTTTTTTAAAGTATATAAATTAATTATGATAAATATCAAACGAATGCATTACCTTATATTCACAACAATGGCCATCAAATATAACTTGGGTCTGTACACACTGAGCGCCAAACCACAATAACTGCACTGCATGTATGTCTGCCAAACTACCAAAACTCAAGCATTTGAAAATGTACTAGAAATCAATCCAGTAAGTAGTGACAACATCCATACACAGCCCTAGCGAGGAAATAGGAAATTAACGAATATCCGGGGATACCTACCGTCCGTGGCTACCAGACCCTCCCCCAATATTAAGTGGTACAAGGATTTAATAATGAATTAATAAATATATATAAAAAACAGAATATGATAGTAGAAATTAGTATCATATTGGCTAACATGATGCTAGGAGTCACTTCTTCTCTGCTGGAACATTTACAGGTGACTCCTTGCACAAAATCGTAAAGGAAATAACAGAGCAAAGTAGAAAATTGTTAAATTAAAATAGGCATACATAAAAAGTCGTCCCGCGCCATAGCCGAGTGGTTAAGGCAGGAAGCCTTGGTGCAGAGCTATGAGACTTGTACTGGTTCGAGTCTGCATGGGGGAAGAAATTTTCTCATGATATATCAGCCAGTATGGGACCGGTGCCCACCCAGCATCGTGAGACATTTGGGTAGCTACAATAAATAGCGGCTCCAGGTTGAGAAAACCAGCTATAACGGCTGGGAGACTCGACTCGACATGCTGACCACATGTCACCCCTACACTGGCTTATGATTATCTACCTCTGTGATTGACACCTGTGGATGTAAGGTCAGCAGCCGGATGGTAGGCTAAGGGCCTTCTAGGCCTGTCGCATCAGGAGTAGAATAAATAAAAAGTCAATGTGATTGTGTTTTTATCTGCTTCAAATTTGAGATCGTAACAAATATCTATGGCGTAACAGCCCAACGTTGAGTCTTTGTTAGGAGTCACTAGACCAAGTTAATTTAATTAAGCATATTTGCCTACAGATGTCATGAATGTTATGTGGTCAACATATCGAACCAATAGGACATCTAGTAGGCAACAAAGATATTACTAGGATGATGAAGATCAGGTAAATTTTGCTAAGAGGCCTCTTTATTCATGTTTAAGGTTCTTTTATGAGCCTGAAAATCTTCAGACTTGGGACCCATGGCTTAAAGTCGCTCCCGAAGGACTCACTCCTTTGATTTTTCCACCCTAAAATAAAATCCATCAATCCCGGCCAGGTTTGAACTCATGACCATCAGAACCAGAGGAAGGAATATAACCAAACATTAGTCCACCATTTTTTGGCTGATAGATAAATATGTGAGGATTAATTAGAAATCAGTTTTTTTCATGAAATTTAGACCTTTTCATTACATTCCAATTCTAAAAAATGTGAAACATGAACTCAATGAAACTATGATAACAGCTAGTGAGGTGAGGTTTATGTATCAAATTACAGGCTTCACCAAATAGGACCAGAAAACTAATGAATGTATATTGCATATCTAAAAATTATACTAGTCTTAAATAACATTCATGATTACCAGATAAATTGGCAGGAACATCTTAACAGAATGTCTGGAAAAAGGAACCCTAGAGTCAATGTTTCTTTCAGGCACTTCTCCAGGGGCAAGTTTACTGCCCCCCCCCAGATAAAATCAGTATTGCATTAAAATGTCCCCAGACCCCGAGTAAAGTATCTTACCACTTCTAACAAAAATTATACTTTTAAATAAATGCTCTTTTCATAACTGCGCTTCCTCAAGAACTTAGTGTTTATGTACGATACTTCCATTTTATAATTTTTTTTGGCTCATAATAATTTTTCCTTTCTTGACTTTGCAGAATGATGGGAAATTTCATTTTGCACAAAAAAGTCTCTCGACACATTTTGAAAATTATTTACAGAAATTTAATATTTTACGAGCTCAAGTCATGGTCAAAATTACCAACAAGTATGGAAGATGAGTGTTGATTGTTATGATTACACAAAATTGTGCCATCACAATTCTTTTCAATAGTAGTTTTTTAATACACAATTCATAATGGAAACATTTAAAACAATAAATGGTGAACCAAAGATAGCAAGTTAGAAATCATAGAAAAAACTTCATTATTAATTAATGTCCATTAATGACTTCATGATCGTTATGTATTCTTTTTATCTTCCAAAAATTCATGAAGAATTTAATACCAACCATACAGATTAACCAGCTAAACAGATAATGAAATTGATGGCCGAAATTAAAATACTACAAACAACTTTTGACTAATTATTGGGTTACAGTTTTGTTGCCTGACATTTTCTACTATTTTATACATTTTCTAAGGCTTCTTAAAACAATTCTGATGTTTAATTTTTTTAATTTGTCACTTACATTAAAAGACAAATTAATATTTTAAGATAAAAATTAATTCAATGATTGAATGAGTCATATTCTAACCTTTCCTCATATTTCATGTTTTTTTAAACACAGGAACTGCAGTTTTCAACAGGACATCCCTCTCATTTTCAACTGATATTATAATATATAATATAATCCAATAGTATCTTACGCATGTGAAATTTGGACTCTCAAAGAAATAAACAAAAATTGTTAATTTTTTAAAGAAAGATACTAAGAAAAATTTATTGTCCAAATAAAGTACCAGACCAAACTTGGAAAATGAAAACAAATAGTGAATTAAATAATATAATTAAAAATAAAAATAAAATAAATTATGATGATCTTGAAGAAGATTTTCAGGCTGTAGGCCATGGTCGTGAGGCTTGTAGTTCCCCGACGTTTCGCCAGAGACTGTGTCTGGCATCCTCAAGGGTTGTCTTGAGACTGGCAATTCTGTCCACTGTCCATTTTTACCGTTCATTAAGAATGTAATGGACCGCATTGAAAACTATTAAAGAAAGAAGACATAAAGACAGTATACAGGCCTACAAAGAAAATTAAGAACCTTCTCAGACCTATAAAGGATCAACTCCATCCCCATCAGACAGCAGGCATATACAGGATACCATGCAGTTGTGGAAAAGTGTATATAGGCACCACTAAACGCAGCATTGCAACCAGACTTAAGGATCATGAAAGATACAGTCATTTTAAACAAATGGATAAGTCGGCTGTAGCAGAACACTCTTTACTTGATGGCCACAGAGTACAATACCAGAATACAGACATATTATTTAACTGCACACACTATTTTACCCGTCTACAACGAGAAGCCATCGAAATATTCAAACATAAAAACAGTTTCAACAGAAAAGAAGAATCATTAAAAGTCAACGAAGTATGGATACCGGTCCTAAAAAACACAGAATGTAAACCTCTACAAGTACAGTCGACTAGACCATCAAACAGCAATCTCATTGGAACAATGGAAATCCCTACCGCTGACCAATCAAAAGGCAGATATAATGTACAGTCGACTAGACCATCAAACAGCAATCTCATTGGAGCAATAGAAATACCTAACGCAGACCAATCAGAAGGCAGATATAACTTACGAACACATCGCGGTGAACGTACAAATAAGACAGACAGTGGACAGAATTGCCAGTCTCAAGACAACCCTTGAGGATGCCAGAGCAGTCTCTGGCGAAACGTCGGGGAACTACAAGCCTCACGACCATGGCCTACAGCCCGAAAATCTTCTTCAAGATCATCATAGCAACTCCGGCCGTGAAAGTCTACATGAATACAATAATAAATTATATCAGATCACTTAGGATAGGATGGTTTGGTCATCTGATAAGAATGGATCAACAGAGATAAGTTAAAAAACTACGTAAATGGAACTACAGGAACCAGAGCTGTTGGTAGACTAAGATGAGATTGCAGGATTGATGTTTGGGAGGATTCGCAATTAATTCCAAACCATATTTCAAGAAATTAACTATAGTAAAACTTGTTCAAAGTGGAAACAAGAAGAAAGGCACCCATCCATATGTAATAAACCATTTGGATCATTTATTTTAAAAAAAATTGAAGCCCTTCCACATAATTTTGCATCAATAAGACCAGGAAAGAAAACAGGTGATCCTACCGTCACAGACATAAGAGCTCTACTCTACACAGAAGGGGAGGTGTCCTACAAAGTCAACCACCGGGATGAATGGCAGCCACTTCCACAACGAAGACAGAGAATAAATGAGACTGATCCTCAAAATCTCTATCATGAACCTCTAAAAATAGACAAAACAAAATCTCTAAGTCTTCAGGCTCTCAAAGTGTTAATGAACAAGGAATACCATTTTTTCTATGATGATCTAAAATATCACTGAACTGTAGTTTTTCGAACAGTATAATACATTTTCATGTATAGACTAATATTATGTTGTGTATTAGTATTGCTATGGAAAATAGTTTTCTTTTAATGTATAACGGTATAATGTATTTAGTGTTGGTGTAGTTATTAGTAATTTGTAATATGGTAAAAATATATATTACTTGTCAATTGTGTACTGAATTAGAACTTCGTGAACAAAAAATGTTTTCTTTCACTGTACAGCAGTATAATACAGATTTAAAAGATTGTGCATAATCAGCTATGTGCACAAAAAAGAGCAACATAAATAAGTCAAGTCGGCTATGTGCGTCACTTTCCTGGCCTGAATCACATAGCTGATCTTGCAGGAACAGTTTTCAGTAGCAGCACATAGCCAAATTTGCTTAATCGTCTGTACAAGCTCGACTTTGAAAGATTCACATATGGGATAATCCATATCAAATCAGACAGCAAAAAATCTTGCAATTTATTTCTTAATTTTATGTATCCCTAAATATAGTGAATACATTTCTAAATGTATTAATATCGAAATTTAATTTTTATCATTTATAGTTATGATGATCTAAAATTATCGTAAATATGATAAACTATAACGTTTACAAACTAATATTTCTGAAACAGTAAACAGCAAAAATTTGTTTCAAAGATATTTATATAGGTGATATCATGTAGTTGAAGAATGTTATTTTTATAATAAGGATATTATTATTTTCGGTGTCAATTTTTTATTTTATGGCGATTACTGCAGTACATATCAAAAAATGAAAACGAAAAAAATACAGGATACTACTCACGTAATAAGGATTAATTTCCAGCAATTACCTTTTTGGAGAGTTGAATAGTTCAGACAATATAAATGTTTTTTATTCTATTCTCGTAAAAAAAACTGGCGGATCCACGGCGCAGCTGATTCATTTCACGACCAAGGTCGCACGCATAGTTAATTGAAAGTGCTGACCCCGCTTCATCAATGACTTTTTCAACTGCCATTAAATCGAATTATTATATTATAGGTAGATAGATCATCGGTTGATTAATGTCTTTGACATCGTCCGATTCCTAATAGCCAGTTTTGTCGGTCCATCCAATCTCCTGGTTGCAGATGTTTCTCCTTCATATATAAACATATTCCCTGACTCTAGGTTTTGTCTTCCTCTGCTTAGTCTTCCCTCAGGTTTCCATTCCAAAACAGATTTTGGTAGTCGATCCTCTTCCATTCGCTGGACATGTCCGTACCATCTTAATTGCTGAGTTTTAATATAATCTAAAATAGTATCTTCAATCTTCATTTTCTCCCTTATAACTGAGTTCCTAATTTTTTCTCTTCTTGAAATTCTTGCGGCCCTTCGTATAAAATCCATTTCCATTGCCAAAAGGTACTTATTTGTTTTTGTTGTTAATGGCCAAAATTCTGCTCCATAAGTAATGATGCTTTTAACAATTGTATGATATATATATACACGAGGTGTGATCAATAAGTTTCCGGATTGAGGCCATAAACACAACACAACACTTCAAAGTTTCTATTCAGCACTGTCACCCTCGAAGTAGTCACCTTGGGAGTTGATACTCTTGTCCCAGCGCTTCTGCCAATGCTGGAAGCACTTCTGGAAGTCGTCTTCTTTAAATGTGTCCAATGCCTTCTGCGATTCGCGCTGGATGACATCAATGTCCTCGGAGCCGAATTTTTAGCCTTGGGAACAGGAAAAAGTCTGCTGGAGCCAGATCTGGAGAATAGGCTGGATGGGGAACAGTACTCATCCTATTTTTGTCCAAAAACTGGCGGACAGAAATTGCTTTGTGCGCGGGCGCATTGTCGTGATGCAGGAACCAGTCACCAGTCCTCCATTTCTCTGGCCGTTTGCGTCGCACATTCTCCTTCAATCTTTGCAACACTTGTTTGTAGTACACTTGATTCACTGTTTGACCCCGTGGTACAAATTCCTTATGCACAATTCCATTAATGTCAAAAAAAACAATCATCATTGACTTCACATTCGATCGAACTTGTCTGGCTTTCTTGGGGCGTGGAGATGCAGGACTCTTCCATTGCGAAGACTGTTGTTTAGTTTCTGGATCGTAGCCATAAATCCATGTTTCATCACCAGTAATAACCTTTTCCATGAACCGTGGGTCATTTTTAAGCTGTTCTTTAAGATCTGTGCAGGAAATCACACGACTTTCCTTTTGGTCATTTGAAAGGAGGCGGGGCACGAACTTCGCAGCAATTCTTCGCATGTTCAAATCGTCTTTCAAAATGCTTTGAACACTTCCAAACGAGAGTGCTAGTGCATCAGACAGTTCTCGTATTGTAATGCGCCTATCATTTAATACCATTTCCCTCACTCGATCGATATTTTTATTGGTTTTGCTGGAAGTTGGTCGTCCCAGATGATTTTCATCCTTAACCGATGTCACGCCCCTTTTAAATTTCGAAAACCACTCAAATGCTTGAGATTTGCCCATTGCTTCCTCCCCATAAGCTGTTCTTAATATTTGATATGTTTCTGTTGCAGTTTTACCAAGTTTAAAGCAAAATTTGATGCATGTTCTTTGTTCCTCGTAATCCCGCATTGTTGCTACACAGAGAAATCGCCGCATGCACAAAACACGTCTTCACTTCAGAGCTTCTACCAGCATACTGCAAGGTCAGAGAAGGTCGCGCGACCCCTCAAATTCATCACAAGGAAATTCTGAGTGTACAGCCTGGGTGAAAATTAAAAACTCCTCAATGGCATAATTGTTTTGAAGCCATTCCGGAAACTTATTGATCACACCTCGTATTCATTTTATTGTTATTACTTATATTTTTATCCCACAATATTCCATTGAGGCAAGCAATTGCAAATTTTCCTTTATTATTTCTTATTTCCTCTTCATAACTCCCATTTTATTTATTTTAATTCCTAAATATGTGGTCTCACTACAAGATTTTATTGATTCTCCAGTCTCCAAAATTAAATTTTGTTCTGATTCACCAATTGATAAATTTTTTTTTCATGTTCAAATTTAATCCCCATTTTTCATACTCTTCTATTAATTTTCTAGTCATATATTCTAAATCTTCATAATCTTGTGCAATTAACAACTGATCATCTGCAAAATGTAAGTTGTATAAAGTTTTGTTGTTTGAAATAGGAATTCTCATGCTTGAACATTTTCTCCTCCAATTCTTTAATATTTCATGTACATATATTTTAAACAGAGTCGGTGATAGACAACAACCTTGATGAAGACCTTTATTTATCGAAAAACCATGAGACAATTTACTGCCAATTTTAATTTTAGACATGCAGTTGTCATATAAATTTTGTATAGCTTCAATTATTATAGTCTTAATTCCCATACGTCTTAAAGCAATCCATAGTTTCTCTATAGGGACATTGTCGTATGCTTTTTCTAGATCTACAAATAGTAGGTGCAAAGGTTGTCCATATTGCATTTTCTTTTCTATTACCTGAGTAAATTGTCGGTTGTGGAACAACCTGCTCTAAATCCTGACTGTTCTTCTAATTCCATATCACTATAGTTTTTTTCCAAATAATATTTTAGTATACATCCATAGAGTCTACTCATAGTACTTGTTACTGTTATACCTCTATAATTTTCACATTGGTCTTTTTTTCCTTTTTTATAGATTGTCGAAATGTATCCTAGTTTTCACTCTTCAGAAACTTTTTTACCATCCATAAATTTAGTAAATAATTTTCTCAGTCGTTCAAATAAATGGTCAGATCCATGTTTTAATAGTTCTGCTGGAATTCCTCCTGGACCACTAGATCTTTTATTTTTTAATGATTGAATATTCATTTTAATATCCTCTATGTCCAATTGTACATGTTCATCTTCATTTATTTCTGGAATATTTTGAACGTTATCTAAATTAAATACCCTGTTTTCTGATAGTAACGTTTTAAAATAATTTTCCCATTCAGTCATAGGTATTGTTTGTCCACTTCTTTTATTTCTCAATTTTTTTAATATTCTCCAAGATTCAGAACTTCGTTTTCCTCCAATACATGTTTGAATTTTTAAACAATTTTGTTCCCAGCTCTGATTTTTAGCTTCCATAATTTTCTTTCTAACTCTTGCTTGAGCTTCTTTATATTGTATTTTGTCTTTCAGATCTTTGGTATTCAACCACATTAAATATTTTTTCTTTTTTGTTTGCTATTTCTTTTGCTAAGTCCTCATTCCAAAAATATTTGAATTTATTTATTTTTCTATTGCTTCTCCAAAAGCTTCTTTTGCCGCCTGTGAATACTTCCATACCATAAATTTATAAAAGTGGCAATATTTTAATTCTTACGCAGTAGATGTTTATTTATCAAATTTTATTGCTGAAGCGAGAAGTAAAGAGCTCTGTTACTTACGTTTACTGTGAATTATTAAACAAATTATTTATAACTAACTAACTCACTCACTGGCTCTGTGGAACCTGTAGGTTCATGGCAGCGCGGACATAACCTCTCCATACATCCCATCCCGAACTAACGTTTTCCAATTATCCCCTGTATAATCTACTTCCCTCAAATCATGTATAATGTTATTCTCCCACCTCATTCATAGTCTTCCAACTGGGCGTTTTTCCTCTGGTTTTCCAACCAGAAGTTTCCAATCACCTCTTTCATCCCCCATTTGTGCCAGATTTCCTGCCCATCGCAGCCTACGAGACTTAACTGTTTTATAATATCTGGCTTCCTATACATATCATGTAGCTCACTATTATGAAGTTTTCTCCATTCACCTGTCTGTTCAACTCTTTTTGATCCAAAAATTTTCCTAAGAACTTTATTCTCAAATACTCGTAATCTTCTGTCCTTTTTTAAAACAAATTATTTATTTTGTTACAAATTTTTCATTACAGTTTAAATGTAATATTATATAATAAAAACTCTTACATCATTAATTGAATAAACTGGTATAAATTTTTATTATGTTATAATTACTAATTTCAATCTTAAAATAACTTTTTATTCAGTATACTGTATTGTACCCTGAAAACTTTAACAAAATAGTATTGTTATAAGATATCACTTCCAAATAAAACCGAATGTTTTAATACTTGTACCACTTGCTACCAAATGATAATAATGCAGAGTCAGCAAGTCATCTTTAAACATCTGCTTTTCCATCAACAATTCTCAAGTTCAGATTACATACTAGACAGTTGATTTACATCAGTGCGTGTGTTTAGTGCATCTCATCATTTTCAGTGTCACAGTCAAATTTAAAATAATATCTTATTGTTTTTAACTAACAAGTTTGCAGATCTACAAAAACTAAATGGTGAGTTAGAAGTTAAATATAATTTTAATTATGCTTATATTAGAATACAACAGTTATTAACAATATTATGTGTTAATATATAATTTTACAATTTCTTAAATGTTTCTGGAATGAGAGAATAATCGTAGAAGTATACATTTTGTGTTATAAAAGGAGAATAATGGGATGTTTAGACATTAAATATAACAATAATTTAGCTTATAATATAAGCTAATATTACCGTGCATTTTAATATCATCTTAGATATGTCATGAGTATGGGGATGCAAGATCAGTAAATGATACCAAGCCAATAAATAATATATTATACCTCTTAAATATTACTTGTAAAACAGCATGAGGAAAATGTTATAAATATTATTATCGATAGCTTAACATTACTTGCAATATTGTCAACATCAGACATTGGTGTAGGGTACAAGTAAAAAATACTACAACACATTACAAAACTCTCTAGAAAATATTTTTAAAAGACCTACCAGAGAATCCCCACACCAACCCAAACCAAAGAAGCCACGCACAAAACCCACCAGAAGAATCATAAGAGCGTAATTTAAATTAAACTATACATTAGCCAAAATCAGCACAAAATTAACCACCTACTGAAGATATCAATAAAGATCGTTATATTTAATGACATTTATTATGTAGCAATTTATTTCAAGCACGAGGTTCTACTACGTACCATAAATTTACGACGGGACTCACGGATTTCCTTCCTTCTGGAGGAAGTTACATTCAGAATTGTTACGCCTTTAAAATTCCGTTGATTCCTATCGAGTTTGAACCTGCAAACCTCGGAATCGGAGGCATACAGATTAACCACTAGTCCTCGATGATGATGATGATGTAATAATTGTAATAATGATAATAAAAATAATGTAATGATCATAATAACAATAAAAAAATATTTGTAAGTGTGCATAGGACTATTACCAAATAGCTCCATCATTGTTTGCACGAGCGAGCAATCTTCACTCATGCAAAAGGAATTGTGGGCATCTACACATAGGAGATTTTAGAGAAATAATTATTTTTGGTAGTTTCCCTTCAAAACTACATTTTAATACTAATTACAAAAAAATTAACTGGTGTTCAGGTAATAATGTGGCACTTTTTAATTTTTTTTAATTTTTGGCGAGAAAGGTCAATTGCATATTAATTGCATTTACGCCCTTCAGAAAAATGTAAAAATTAACATACTAATTTTCAAGCAATAGAGCATAAAATCATCTATAATGTGACTTTTCATGTTGAGGGAGGAGTTATACTTCAAGAAATTTATTTTATAAAAGAGACTATTTAAAACAATACGATAAATTGACAGCTCTATTACTCTTTAATTACACCAAGCGAAGACTTGAAATTCGGTTCAGATATTCAGTATATCATAAAGTTTCACTGTAAAAAAAATTGTAAACTTTTAAAGATGTGTGTTCAAGTTTCACAATTTCTTTGCCGATTTCATATGGAATGTCCCATACACGATTTTGAGAGACAATCCTAGCCGGTTTCTTGCTTCTTTTGGTGTAATTAACTAATTTTCGTCATAAAGTGCACATAGCCGGTTTTGCAGGCGCAAAGACATCTGGTGGAGATTACTTACTTACTTACTCACTGGCACTATCGAACCCGTAGGTTCATGGCCGCGCGGACAATAGCTCTCCATACATCCCTATCCTGAGCTAATGCTTTCCAATCATTCCCTGTATAATCTACTTCCCTCAAATCATAGTTAATGTTGTTCTCCCACCTCATTCTTGGTCTACCAACTGGGCGTTTTCCCTCTGGCTTTCCTACAAGAAGCTTCCATGCACGTCTTTCATTCCTCATACGTGCAACATGTCCTGCCCATCGCAGTCTAGAGACTTAACTGTTCTTATTATATCTGGCGGAGATTGCATTAAACATTTGCACAGCGATTCTGTAGGACGTAGAAGAATACATTTAGTAGGTGAGAGTCAATTACTATAGTTTTTCCAAAAGATTTTAAATGGTGGTAAATAAATTTAAAAATGAAACCATAAGAATAAAATTTGACAGGAGTTTATTAAGGTATTTAAAAAGTCATGTCACATGTTCAAAAGTTGAGCCAAATAATTTAAATTTTTATATTGGGTAACATAAAATTATTTGTGAAGATTTGAACATATATAGGCAAACAAAATAAATTAATAATGAGGCTGAGGTTGACTTTAACACATTGGTGACGGGTCACGGAGATCTCCGTGTTTAAATGGCCAGTGCTAGACGACCGGTCACGGAGATTTCCGTTTTTACGTTTTCTATGGCTTCCCTGCCTCTTCGCTTTTGAATGAGGCATTCAATTTTGTTTCTTCTCATTGTGAAATAAATTTTAGTTGTATTTGTACCCCTCTCTTCTCTTTAATGAAATTGCCAACTTTACAGAATTGTTTACAATTTTATGACAGACGGCTGGTGAAATATGGAATTTTAGTGCGGGTAGTTAGGCGATTACGGGATAGTTGAATGCAGGCTTTCACGGCCGGTAATCATAATGTTGAGTGATTCCGGGTTATGTGGCCGTGGTCCATAGTTGGTGTTGATACCAGACGTTTCGCCCTCAACTGCAGAGGGCATCTTCAGTGGCGAGTGCTTCTAGGCGTGTTTCCTGGTCGGAAGATCTACTTGGAGTGAGCGCTGTGGACGTTGTATTAGTGGTGGGTGCAGGGTGAGTGGGCGTGGCTCTTGCTGATTGGCTAATAGTCGTCTCCTTGTTGTCCCTAGTGTTAATGCATTTATTTTCTAGTGTATGATACCAGGCCTTAGCCAGTTTGATGCCTTCCTCTTTTCTGTTGATATTTCCCTTATGCTTGTATATTTCTATAGCCTCTCGGTATAATCTAGGGAAATAGTAGGAAGTTGTGGCTAAAACTTGTGTATCGTCGAATAGAATCTGCCTTCGCTCAGCTAAGGATCCTCGGCCACCTCTCTCCACTTGCGGCGTATATCGACTTCCTTGTTCGTGTGGTAAATCATATATAGGGACCACGAAAAGAAGTATAGCCACCCGTTTATCAGAACATAAAAGAAACTGCAGACAAGGAGAAATGGATAAATCAGCTGTAGCAGAACATGCCATTATGAATGGACACCAGATTCTATTCGACGATACACAAGTTTTAGCCACAACTTCCTACTATTTCCCTAGATTATACTGAGAGGCTATAGAAATATACAAGCATAAGGGAAATATCAACAGAAAAGAGGAAGGCATCAAACTGGCTAAGGCCTGGTATCATACACTAGAAAATAAATGCATTAACACTAGGGACAACAAGGAGACGACTATTAGCCAATCAGCAAGAGCCACGCCCACTCACCCTGCACCCACCACTAATACAACGTCCACAGCGCTCACTCCAAGTAGATCTTCCGACCAGGAAACACGCCTAGAAGCACTCGCCACTGAAGATGCCCTCCGCAGTTGAGGGCAAAACGTCTGGTATCAACACCAACTACGGACCACGGCCACATAACCCGGAATCACTCAACATTATGATTACGGGATACGTATGTAACCTGTAAATATATTTTGCAGAGCGGAAAAATTAAAAGAAACTCTATTTTGCGTTCTGGAGCCGAATTTATATCTGTGGCAACATGTCCACCAGGATAATTATTATAATAGTGTGGCTATAGCTGAAAATTTGCTCGAAAGAAAGACGAGAGCTTCTGAAGCAATAAAGATTAACAGAGGGCTTCCAAAATCATTTGTGGAAGCAGGAAATAAACTCAAACCAGGAGAAAGTGTTTTTGTAGTAAGGGGGACCTTTTGCTACAAACATGGAAAGATAAAAGAGACGTAAGATTGGTTAGCACATTGCATCAGGCAACACGAGAGTGGGAGGAGTAAAGTTGTAAAAATGCCCTATTGAATACTTCAATATAACAAGTACGTAAGGGTGTAGACAGGGCTGACCGATACCTATCATATTACTCAATCCTTAGAAAAATAGTGAAATGGTGCTAGAAAGTTGTATTGTGGCTTCTGAACTGTACACTCTTTAATGCTTTCAGGGTCTATAAATTTCAAAATCCTAACAGCAAAATGTCAAATAGAAGTTTTTTGCTTGAAACAGCCTCTTGTTTGGCAGTCGTGAAATTAGGAACAGATGACAGAGAAGACGAGGAAAGACAGAGAGAAAAGAAACCACTTCTAGGAGACCACCTCACGACCCACCAGGGAGGCTAAGACATTAAGAAAAATAAATTAACACCAACTGTGATTGGAAAGAAAAAAATACCCTCCAAACTTTGCCGCGATTTTAGTGAACACAAGAAAAGAAACTTGCTACATATGCTCTTTTGCACTGTGCCTTTACATAAAGGGAAAATATTTCCAATGCTATCAAACCCTCATATTTCTACTAGGTCTGGTGAGAACACTAATAAAGATTTACTTATGCATTATTGTTATTGATTGTAAATATACTGATGTAAAAGCTACACTGTGCTAGCGCGGTTTAAAATTTAAAAGTCCAACCTACTGACAGAAATGTCCGGTCCAGCAGCGGTGGGTGCAACGCAGAGCTGTCGGTCACCAATGTGTTAAGATACACACAATTTTCCATCTAACATTCTTATGCCACTGATGCACTAAACACTTTTCAACCATTTATAATGTTTCACCTATTTTAAATATTTTGGAACCATTTTATAAATATTTCTTACAATTTTTAAATATTTCTAAATTACGCGAATTTTTTTTTTTTCAAATGCCCCAGGTTTGTCTTTTCGGCATTCCTGGTTTCTCTCGTGGCATAGCATACTCATAACCCACTTCTGAGGTTGGGGCGCCTGAAAGGCAGGGTTACGTTGCCCTGATGATATTATGGGTGATGATGATAATGGTGCGCCAGGAGAGTCCCTAATCCTAAGCTTAACCTAAGATGAATATGAATGATGATGATTGCTATGGCCATATGATTTCGGGGACCGTTTGGGCCTTAATGTTTTCCTGACATTTGTCTTACAGGTGAGGAAAAACCCCGATAAAAACCTCACCCAGAAAAACTGTCCCGACTGGGGATCGAACCCGGGCCCACTGCGTGACAAGGCAGCACGCTACCACGAGACCACAGCGGTGGACAATTACGCGAATATTGTACATTGATTAAGTTATGTAGATAGGAAATAACACTATGAGTGTTTTTTAATATTGTTTATTTTTTATTATTTCACTCACCTCATACTTCATAATTCATAGCAGACCCAGGGTTTCTTCACATCATTTGTGACATTCTCAATGCTGTGTCACGTTCACAACTGACGTCCAACGGCCTTCTATTCAGCAGCATTCACAACTGACGTCCAACGGCCTTCTAATCCTGCAGCATTCACAACTGACGTCCAACGGCCTTCTATCCTGCAGCGTTCACAACTGACGTCCAACGGCCTTCTATCCTGCAGACTCTGCAGGATAGAAGGCCGTTGAACGTCAGTTGTGAACGTGACACAGCATTGAGAATGTCACAAATGATGTAAAGAAACCCTGGGCCTGCTATGAATTATGAAGTATGAGGTGAGTGAAATAATAAAAAATAAACAATATTGGGCTGTGCTTTCCTTCAGGTCCGAAAATTTTTTCTATTTTATATCTTATTCCACTGATGCACTAAACACTCTTAAACACTTTCAAAACATTTTGCAACAATTTTTAACACATTTTAAACATCTTCCAATGTTGCAACGAGTTTTTTTTTATATTTATATATTTGCGTAAAACACGGTCGTGCTACATTGCTTACTTCCTACTCTTTGTTATTTTCCCTCCACTTCCTGTTGTTCCAGCGTTGCCACCATCAACAACCCGAACTTGCTTTTTAAATGTGATTCCACGTTCCCTGGATTTCACCTACATTAGAGTAATTGATTTGTGTTACAGTAATTGATTTAGGTTTGGTTAGCTTTTAGGTTCCTTGCTTTTTAAAAGTGATTTGATACGTAAAATAAATTATACATTTTCAGACAAGTTCTGGGATTATTGTGTCAATGTTGGTCATACTGACTTCTCATACAGATACCGCCAACTGCTGGAGGTTGCATTTATCTACCTGGGATAATTGGAGCACTAGCGAATGCGCACTGCGATTCTATAGAACTTAGAAAAATTTTCTACCGACCTAAAGGAAAGCATATTCCAATATTGTACATTGAGTTCTACAGGCATGAAAATGCTTCATATAAAATCCGCAAGGTGGTTCTCACATCGGAGTTACCAATATTTGAAATAATTGCAAACCATATTTAATGTTAGTGTACGTAAAATTAGTTTATACCGGTAGTTTATTAAATAATATGCATGTAAATTGTTTGGAAAAAGTCGGTTTTATGTCTCTCAGGAATTCTTCTAAGTTCCACAGAATCGCAGCACGCATGCGCGAGTTGCTGTAATGGTTAATATAGACTCCGATAGTCGGCGTCACCAACTTTTGGGAATAAATTTCCAAATGCAAAAAAAAAAATGGACGTTAACTAACTTGCCATTTTCTAACTAAAGAAAACAATTTACATGCATATTATTTCTTCCCAAATGCTTAAAAATGGACGTAAACCAACTTCCCATTTCCTAACGTAACAAAGCAATTTACATGTGTACTATTTAATGAACTATAAACTAATTTTACGTACACTAACACTAAATATAGTTTTAAATTATTTTCAAATGGTGGCAACGTTGGAACAACATGGGAAAGTAGCAAGGAAGTGATGTATCCACGATCACGTTTTACGTAAATATATAAATATAAAATATTGTGAAGAAAGCTTGAAGATCATTGCAAAATGTTTAAAACAGTACAAAACGTGTTTACAAGTGTTTAGTGCATCAGTGGCATAAGAATGTAAGTGTAGAAATGTGAGAGACATAAAACCGACCACATCCAATTGTTTTGTTAGGTTAGGAAATGGAAAGTTAGTTTATGTCCATTTTTTTAGCATTTGGGAATTTATTCCCAAAGTTGGTAACGCCAACTTCAGAGCCATCTTCCGGAAGCTACATTAACCATTACAGCAACTCCTGCAATTCTGTGGAACTTAGAAGAATTCGTGTGCACCCGTTTCTCAACCTTATCCAATAATGATAATAAGAAGTCAGTTTCCTAGATGTCACTATGGGACCATGGGCCACTCAATGACATCTATCCGAAAACAAGGGCTTACAAGAACTTTAGCGCTCCTAACCTAAATTTCAATAATACTTTTATAATGTGATATAAGGGAAGCTAAACTAGATGGTTAAAACAGCTAACGATTAACGATCAGACTACTACATTATTAATTTGCGCTAAAGTGCGGTATTATCAAGAAATCAAACTTACCCTCCACCTTTCCATTGATTGTATTGCACAACAGCCATAGGTTTTCCTTTTAACGATGGATTAAGACGAGTCTCCACTTGACAATAAAAGCAATCCATATCAACGAGAGTAACAATACGATCCAACATTTTTTACAGCTATCAGTAATAAATAAAAATAAAATTACATAAAAAATAAATACAATTAGCAGTATACTACATCAGCAAAACTTCAACCTTTCAAATTTCCGTAATAAGTTAACATTAACAGTAGAGCCAAACAAGCTTCAATATCGCAAAAAAAAAAGAACCGATTTAACTTCAAAATTTTGAAGGCCATAGCACTATGGGGTATTACTAATTTAATATTAATGAAATATCATCTCATATTTTGTCTACTTTGTAGAACGGTCAAGAAAATTGTGGCGATGAAGAATTAATTACTCCTTTTTCAAGGCAAAATATGAGTTGAGACATTTCATTAATAGTATGTTGGTGCAATTGCTTGAATCAAATTATGCTACGGTTTATTATACAGCGTGTCGCGCCCAACGTGACGCGAATTCGCGTTTCACTCGGCGTGATGCTGGTTCCACATGGAGCGCATACGCTACAGCGCATACTTACTTACTCACTTACTCACTGGCACTATCGAACCCGTAGGTTCATGGCCGCGCGGACATAAGCTCTCCATACATCCCTATCCTGAGCTAATGCTTTCCAATCATTCCCTGTATAATCTACTTCCTTCAAATCATAGTTAATGTTGTTCTCCCACCTCATTCTTGGTCTACCAACTGGGCGTTTTCCCTCTGGCTTTCCTACAAGAAGCTTCCATGCACGTCTTTCATTCCCCATACGTGCAACATGTCCTGCCCATCGCAGTCTACGAGACTTTACTGTTCTTATTATATCTGGCTTCCTATAAAGACCATGTAGTTCATTGTTATGTAGTCTCCTCCATTCACCTGTCTGTTCATCTCTCTTTGGTCCAAAAATTTTCCTAAGAACTTTATTCTCAAATACTCGTAATCTCCTTTCCTCCCGTAAAGTAAGAGTCCATGTTTCGCACCCATATAATATAACTGGTAGAATAATAGTTTTATATATTTTCAGCTTAACGTTTTTTGAAAGGAGTTGGGACATCAAAAGTCTCTGCAATGCGCTACAGCGCATATGTTTATGGAATTGTCGCCAGATGGCACCACATATATGGAAAATCAAAATGACCAACGTTCATAATAAATTTCCAAATGTGTTTACAAAAACTAATGTATACAAACCTGTCCCTGCATAACCTAATAAAATAAATTACTTACATACTATTTAGTAAACTGTAAACTAATTTGATGTACACTAAACTGACCCATCGGAATCTAACAAAATGAAGTGATTGAATATTTATTTCTTAAAATATGGTTTGGAATTAAAAATGCAAATGTTGGTAATTCACACATATGTCCTGCCATCTGGTGGATTTAATTTTATGAGCGTTCACGTATGCCAACTTCAATTCTAATAAAGAACTTTGAAAATAAATTGAGAGGAAAAGTCATAATTTGTGTACATTGATAAACATATTAAAATTCGTCATAAAAAAAGTTTCAAGTGTCGTTGCAAAACGATTAAAATAGTTCGAAATATTAGTAAAGACAGAAAAAGTACCTAGAGCAACAGCATCATATGAATGTTGTATGGAAAATCATAGAATAAATTATTCTTTAGTTCTTAAATAAACATATGGTTGATGAATATACCAAATTTTAGAATACTTCAGATTTTTCCCTGAGCAGTTTTATCAGGTTTTGAATTTAATAGAAGACGAAATTTATGCACATCCATAATATCCCCGATATACAATATTTACAGCTTTTATTTATCTCTTGACCTCTCTTGACTAAGTTCAAGCCACAATAACTTTTTTCTGTACATCTCTGTACTCCTTCATGCTCATATTGTAAAAAACATGTATAGATCTCTATGATTTGCAACAAAACTGTCTAACTTTCGTCGTTAAAATTAGAAAGTTATAAAACAAGTACTGTATTTCCGACATTTTATTAACAAATCTTAGTTTTGTTTTTAGCAATTACACCAATGAGTATGGGTAATATCTTCTATATTCTTTGTTTGCGCTGGCAAATTGCGTCCTGGATTCAAGAGATTCCAAAACACGACGCGACATGTCAGCGCAAATTTTTTTGCGCCAGCAATTTGCGTTGTAGATAAACCACATCCATTTGAATATATGGGGAGCAATTTTTGCGCTGGCGCGTTGCGTCGTAGATAAACCACAGCATAAAACTAAACGAGATGTTATAAATAAATCAACATGTAAATAAATCAGCATGTAAAAAACGACCCAAATCATTAATTGAGACCTGCTAAGATTCATAATGATTGCAAAAGCAAAGTGAATTAATAAAACTCTAATGCACAACTTGTGCGCATTTTCGTTTATATATAAATAAATCAACGGTGGGATTATGTACCGTACCGTTCTCTATGTTAGAAAACGAGCCAATGAGAAAATTCTAATTGAATGACATCTTGATCAGAGTAGACAACATAAATCGTCACAATAAAATGACATAAAATGAATAATTTTTATTAAGGCAAGATCAGAGATTAGGGGCAAGATAACGAGCTAAAACTTGGCAAATTCAAATAAAGTAGCATAAACTGAGATCTTCATTTATACGATATAAGTTTCAATGGATTTTGTTTTAATTGACATTTGCAGCTATGAAAATATTTAGCGGATTTATTTGTAACTTGTTGATGAACTTGAATAAAAAAATTATGGCGGGTATTAGCTATAGAGGTTATGTTTGAATTAATTTCATTTATATAGTCGTGTTAACTAGTATTTGTATAATGTCTTGTTTCGAAGGACATGTTGAGGAACTGAAGAATGTTTCAATTGATTATTTTGAAAACAATAATATTTATTCGAAAACATTTTTCTTGTCACACTGTCATTCTGGTATGTTTTATATTATTTTATGTTATTCAAATATCACATATAAAGGCAGTATTTTTAGAATTGTGAGTGTAATACTTATTTAAAAGTTTGAACCAACAAATACGTTTAAGGTTTGGTGGGAACGTGTAGATTTTACTTCAGCAAAGTACAACCTAAGCTAGTTTCTCGGGTTAGATTTCGATTAGTTTTTTCTTGTTAATTTTATATTAATTTATTTATATTAATGTATTATTAATATTATACAAACTTCATTTTATATTCTAGAATTTAAGGTAGGTTTTAAGTGGTAATTAATGTTGAAAATAATTAATCTGTGAAAAAAATAATATAGAATCTGTGTATCGTATTTTAAAATCTGCGACCCCTGTTGGAAACTGGAGCCTAACTGAATTTTTGGCTTAACTGCACTTCTACTAGCATTTGATTTTTCAGTTATATTGTTGTAAACTATAGCTCTCCTTCTGTATTTACTAACATTATTTAATATTTTAAACTTTTTCAAACAATTTTTATAACATTTATTAGATAATTTTGAAGTATTTATTTAAATATGCAAATCAGAATATTATGACACTGTTAGACAGTATTGTGATGCTAACTGCTATTTTCTCCACAGAGTATATTACTTAGTCTATCATTTTTCTATCGCTGTTTTGGTTTATCACTGGTTGGATCAGCATTAGGGAGTGATAAGTAAGTGTACACCCATTTTTAATAAATGTTTGGTACTTTTAATATTATTAATATATTTTTTTAACATAGATTTGGAGATTTATTGCAAATATTGCTCATTTAAATTTCATAGCGACGGATAGTAATCGAGGTTGATAATATATGGTTCGATTGTGGGTTATCGCTGGCTCTATAAACTCTGGTGCACACTGTTGTTCTCTAGGACTGAAAATATTTCACGCTAGTTTAAGTGCAGTTTTTCCTTATTTTTTTTTCTTTATAATATTATTGAAATAAAATAAAATTGTAAATTTCATATGGCAAAATTAATACCAACCTTAATCACATAAATATATAAAACAAATAGCTTAAGATATAGGTAATGTATAAGGAAAGCTATATGCTGAACTTTAGAATAATTTGGTCTGTGATTTTCCAGACAATTCTGTGATGATATTGTTGCTCTACATACTTTTTCAATATTTACTAGCATTTTGTACAGGAAAAACAGTACTTTACCTTTCCCGATATATTTTCTAAGTCCTACAGAATAACAGTGCGAATGTGCATGAGTTTATGGAGCTGTCACTAGGTAGAACCACATATCTTTGAAGTCCTGCAGAAAGTTTAGAGAGTTGTTGCTAGATGGCAGCTGTGTGGTATGATCAACCTTTCAAATAAATTCCTAAACATTTATTAGAAATGAATATATACTAGCTTCTCCCTTCCTAATGTAACAAAGTAAATTACACGCATATCATTTACTGAAGTGTATTTTAAACGTTGAAACAATTCTTAAAACATCATCATCATCACTCCAGGGATTAGGCAATTGCCCGTTCCGACTTCATAATGCATCAGCCCAACGTCTTCTAGGTCTTCCAACATCACGTCTTCCTCTTGCTTGATAATTTCTTGCTAACAATGGATATCTCTCCTTACTCATTCCATCCATATGATCAATCCATTTCTGTCTGTAATTCGTGACCTTATCCAATAAAGGCTGTACTTTCAATTCTTCTCTTATATCCTCATTTCTTATTCTATCAAGTCTTGTACATCCTTTAACTTGTCTTAGAAACCTCATCTCCGCCGTCTGTATTATATCCTTCTGTTTTTTCATTGGAGCCCAAGTTTCACAACCATACAATATTGTGGAAACCGCCATAACATTATACATTTTTATCTTTGTTTCTTTTTCAAATTTTATTTTTGAATGTTCTCTGTATTGTTCCACACACCGTCTGAAATTTATTTATTTTGGAGTCAATATCTCTTTCCACATTGTAGCCAACATCACAGCCTGTTTTATACTTTGATTTTCTAAAATAATTTTGGATCTCACTGGATCTCTTCCTCTAAAAGCCATGGTCTTCGTTTTCCTTACAGAAATCTTTAGATCATATAATTTACATATTTAATTTAATGCATGCATAGATTTCTGTAAGTCGTCTTCATTTTTCTGTATTATGATTACATCGTCAGCAAATAGAAGATTATTTATGCACATTTTATTATCTATTCTTATTCCTGGATTCACTAAAACTTTCCATTTATTTAAAATATCACCTGTATATATATATATATTAAACAAAGTGGGTGATAAACTACATCCTTGTCGTAATCCAGTATTTGTTTTGATTGTGTCTGTTCTTTTGAATCCGGTATCTATAATTATAGTCCTGCGTCGTGGCCGAGTGGTTAAGGCAGGAAGCCTTGGCGCAGAGCTACGGGACTTGCGCTGGTTCGAGTCTCCATGGGGGAAGAAATTTTCTCATGGTATTTCGGCCAGTATGGGACGGTGCCCACCCAGCATCGTGATGCATTTGGGTAGCTACAATAAGTAGCGGCTCCAGGTTGAGAAAACCAGTTATAATGGCTGGGGGACTCGACATGCTGACCACATGTCACCCCTACACTGGCTGATTATCATCTACCTGTGTTATTGACACATGTGGATGTGAGGCCAGCAGCCGGCTGGTAGGCTAAGGGCCTTGTAGGCCTGTCGCGCCAGGAGTTTTTTTTATCTATAATTATATTTATGTCTTCATATAATTCCTTTATTGTTTCAACAAGGCACAGCGGGTATCCTTTCATTCGTAATATTTCCCATAATTTTTGTCTGTTTACTCGATCGAAGGCCTTATCCAAATCTATAAATCCTATGTGAGTTTCTAAGTTATGTTCTCTTCTCTTTTCTATGAGTTGTTTCAGTGTAAAGACATTGTTTATACATGACCTTCCCTTTCTGAATCCACATTGATTTTCATTTATTATTACTTCTGTTATGTTTCTCAATCTATTATTTATTATTTTTGTATATATCTTGTAGCCAGTATTTATTAAGCTAATCCCTCTGTAATTCTCACAATTTTTCTGGTCTCCTCTTTTAAATATATTCTTCACAATTGCTGTTTTCCAAGTGGTTGGAATCTCATAGGTCTGCTAACATATATGTTCTTAAAACATTTTATACAATTATTAAATATTTATCAATGTATGCAAATGGTGTCATTTATCTGTCAATTCATTTTTCAGTTCTACAAAATCATAATGTGTATATACAAACACTTACGAAATTGACGTCATATGACAAAACATATGTGATGCGACTTCTTTAATTCCTTCATAAACTCCTGTCAAATTTTATTCTTAGGATTCAATTTTTCAAATTATTTCCAACCATTTACAATGATTGTACATTTTTTTCTAACAATTATTTCAATATTTTTTCTACGATATTTAACTACATGACAGCCGTATTGATTTTAATGAATATTCTAAGCAAAAACAATGTGTGTTCCAATGCATCAATGTAGAGTAACTAATTAACTGTACACATATACTTCAGAATTTACTATTTATTTTTGGGCATTGCATCCTTTCACAGGGTAGAGTGCTTAAATTGTGTTAGGTTAGCTTTTAAGTTGGTCTTTTACAGGTTAGAGTACTTAAATTGCATTAGGTTATCTTTTAGGTTCGTTAAATATGTTGGCTGCATCCTGTGATTCCATAGTGTAAACCATTTGTTGGCATGTGCATGGTGTATGATTGGAACTTAGAAAATGTTTTCGCATCACATGTTATAAAGAATCCCTGTTAAATCTGTATGACCATTTGCACTTAACTCCAAAGTATTTGTTTTTAAATTTTCATTAGTTTTAAAGGATGAGCTAGTAGCAAATTAATTGATTGGAATCTTATTTTTCTACAGATCATATGGCAGGCTTGAGATCTTATACCTTCTTGAATCGACTGAAAGAGGAACCGCAAGTATTTTTGTATTGCAGTGAGATTACAGCTCATATTTTAAAGTCAGAAAAAACATTCACAGATCTCTCTCACAAAATAAGAGACTTACTAATTGGTCCTGGAAATCTTGTTACGATACCCGGCAATAATGGAGAAGAAGACCAGGATGTCACTGTTACTCTCATACCTACTGGTCATTGTCCTGGAGCTGTGATGTGAGTACAGAATTGAGGGGCTCAGTGGAATAAGGGCCCATCCCATCCAATGATGGATTTTTAGTTATTTGCAGATTATGTATCCTGTGGCCATCTTCTGTTAATCTTTAGAAGCTCATAATTCTAACTTTACTCAAAAGAGGGTAAATGAGACTTTATGTCTAAGAAAAAGTCTAACTTCTTCACGCGCGCGGGGAATAAGGGCCCATCCCAACTGCTGACACTTGACTGTATATTGTCCGCTTCTCTGTGGTCCGCTGTAATACAGTAAAATGCAGACTTGCATGGTGTTGTAGGTTCTTGTGCAAATCGAAATAGTTTAATAAAATCTAAGAAAAGAAAATGAAATGTGCAAGAGTGGAATAAAACGAAGCAGAATATTTTACCCAACAGTGGAAAGGAATATATATCGGCCTGAATCAGTTGCTTCAAGAGGTGCGAACGAAATTGCTAGTTATTTATTAAAAGCTATGCCACTGATTGAAAAAGATGTTAATAAAAATAAATTTATAGTGTATATAGTGATTCATGTGTTGGTCAAAACAAGAATTTTACAATAATGGGACTTTGACTGTACATGATTGATTGTGGTTGTTTTGAAGAAATTGAACATAAATTTCTTGTACCAGGTGATGCTGACTTTGGTGTGACTGAAAAAGTTAAAAGAAAAACACAAGTAGTTTATACACCTGAACAGTAGGCTCACCTTATAAGAAAGAGTCAAACAAATGAACATTCACAGTAATTGAGATAAATGCAGACGATTTTAAAGATTTGGATAACTTGAATAAAAGTTCACAAAGAGAAATGACGAGCATAAGGTAGACATCAGAAAAGCATTTCAGTTTCGTTTTGTGGAAAACAGAATGTAATGTACATAAAATCCGGTTTCGGTGACTTGGCTTTAGAGGAAGTAATAAGCCACACAAAAAGGGAAAGGAAAGTGTCCTGTATTACAAGGGTGTAATATTGACAACAAAGTATCCTAATGGTAGGATGATAAAAAGACATCACGACTCTCATGAAATTTGTACCACCTGTACACCAGACATTTAACGGCAGCCTTAAATCAGATAATGATGATACAAATGCTGCAAACTAAGAATACATAGATTTATGCAATATTAAAGTTAAAAAGTGTTATTTAATTTGTTTATTTATGTTGTATTTTTTATATTCTCAATTTTCGTTTTCTTGGATTAGACATATGAAAACAATCTATACATTTGCAGGCAGAAAGCTTATTTTATGTACAAGACATGTACCAAATATTATCAATTCACACTCTATATATTTTACTTAATGTAGAATTTAATAAAATGCAATTTTTCTCCAAACTTAGTGCAGTTGGGATGGGCCCTTATTCCACTGACCCCCTCAATTATATAAGTTGACTGCCTCTCTAGTTTAACAGTAACTGGCAGCTCAGGAGCCAGGGTTTGATTCCTAGTATACAATAGAATTTTTTCTTTTTCTGTTGATTAGGATTGAATTTAACTCTATCTGGTGAGAACGCTTAGAAATTTGAAACTTCAATTTAATAACCTTCTAAAATTGAAAAATTGTACATTTACCTTTTGTATTTTACTTATGTTCTTCTTTAAATACTTTGTTAAAACTTTGTGGTACATTATTTTACCACTCATACACATTTTAAACTGATGTTAAAAAAAATAGTCTTCAGAATAGGGAGCAGTACATATGGCGCTTTTTCATTAAACTACATTACCATAGTAAATAATAAAATTACTCTTTCCCCTTCCTTTCCTACTCTCTTCCACCTCCCTCTATCTCATTCCTACTAAGATACATGATTTTAGTGTTTACTAATGGTAAACTACCTATTTATAAGATTAAGATTAATGTTTCATACCTCACCTCATATCCAGTCTTCTAACTAGACTGGTTTCAAAGTCTGGGCAGCTTCATCTTCAGTAATTTCTCGTCGACTGGTATTATGTTTATCAGAAGAACTGCTTCTTCCTCCCTCTGTTGGTGGACTGTTAAAACCTCCGGATCAACTCAGAATCTGCAGGAATTTCGAAGTTCATAAGTTTTTCTTCCTTGTTTTTTTAATGTGGATTTTTTTCCCAAACTGTGAGTTCTTTTTGTTTTCCTTTTCATTTAATTAGACTGGCTTTTGTATCAATTAGATGTTTTTTAGACCAAGCATGAGCTGCTGACTTTTCCACTTCACCATTTTTGACATTTATAAGACGTTCATTCACCCTTGTTTTCAAATTTCTTTTTGTTTTTATGTAAATTTTGTCACAATCCCTACATTTGATCTGATAAATTCCTGATTTGTGTTCTTCTTCAATTTTTCCATTTTTATTTGGTTTTAATTATCCTATTTAGGCTGTATTCATTCTTCGGTGCCAATCTTATATTAAACTTTTTAAAAAAAATTTTAAACTAATGGATAAGTGAATTTCTTGAATTTTATTTTTTCTGTTTGTTTTATAAGTGTGCTTTCATTACTTAATTTTTGTCTTTTAAATTTATTTATTTTCTTGTATACCACATTTTCTTCATAACTGTTATCTATTGCAACATTAATTATGTATTCTTTTTCATACTTTTCTTTGCTCTTAGGTATATTTACTAATCTGTGTGTCAAACTATTGAACACTGCCTCTTTGTGAGCAAAATGGTTGAATCCCAAAGCTTTAATATATGTGTATTCATTCTGTATATTCCAAATTCTATCTTGTTTTCATTTTTTGTTAAATTTAGATCTAAAACTGGGATTTGTCTTTCAATTTCATTTTTCATGGTAAATTTTATAGTTCCACTCTGAATATTTAATTTAAGGAAGTGATATTTTGAGGTTATTTTAATTATATTATTTTTAGTCTGATCATCTTACCTCAATATTAATGTTATTTGTTCTTGAACAAACATGTTCAAGAACAAATCAACATTAATATTGAGGTAAGATGATCAGACTAAAAATAATACTCTGAGGGCCGCATGCAAATACATTAGTCTCTACTCAAATTACTTCCAATCACTGGTGAGCTGACTCACCGTGAGCAATTGCTGAGATCGAATTAACAGCCGACTTACCGATCATTCATGAAAGTCGACGTTTTCGTAATATTGGCAACGAATTACCCAGAATTCTCAGCGATAAAACCACTTCCGTTATTTTCGTCTGCTATAGAGGAACGCATTTACGCTTGCATCCCGCAAATAATACCATATACAACGACGTCTGCATTGCGCAATATTACGCCGATTCTCCTGTTCTTCCAGTTGAATTCTTTGATAGACTATCAAATTCCTCTTCTCCGCTTATACCGAAAACATGATCGAAGTCTTCAATGTCCGACATCCTGGATAAAGCGGCAAGGTTTCAAACTACATCGGTTCCCTTCAGGATTCTCACGATAAGTTTCTATCTTGAGCTATGATCTTAAGTTACCTCGTCAGGTAGCTTACAATTATTATCGCATGAATAGATTTCTGAGTAAGCAAAATGTATTAGGATAAAACTTTCTCAGCAGAGAACACCTTTTACGGTCTAATGCATTTATAAATTCGACCCTGAATGTTCAAAAGCTTTAAAGCATCCTCTGTTTGGTTATGATTCACAATAGCAATTACACTGTCAACATATCTGTTCCAAAATTTGAAAATTAAGGGGTCCACTTGTTATTTTCTGTCAAAACTTCCCATAAATAAATTAGCCAAAAAGGGTGATAGGGAGTTTCCCATAGAAAGTCCAGAATTTTTGTAAAATTTTACATTTGTTCAATGCATAATTTGGTTAAAATTATATTTTCCATTATGTTTCCTTTTTCTAATTTGTTTTTGTTCAACCATTTTTCCAAAATTTCAATAGTGGTTTCTCTAGGAACGCTGGGAAACAGTAAAACTGCATCAAATGACACTAAACTATCTGTTGCTTCTAACTGTGTGTTCTCTAATTTTTCTAGTAATCCCTGTCATTTTCTTGTATTCACTACATAACCATTTGAATATTAGATATATAGGTGATCCTGTATGTTAATAATGGACCTCATTTTGTTTTCACCCTTATGAGTTTTTGAGATGACCATGCATTTTTGGATTTTTAGGGTTGAAACCTTCAGCTTGAACCTTTCTTGTTTTGTTAAAATTGTATTTATGTTTTTCAAGGTGTTGTCAACTTCTTTAATATTTTGGGAAGTGGGTCGGATTTTATTCAGTGTATCTTGCTGGAGTTCGGAATTCCTAAAAAGTTAGTTAGACTTATACGAATGTGTCTAAATGGCACAAAGAGTAGGGTGCGTGTAGGCAAACAGTTTTCGGACACTTTTGAAATCCAGAATGGGTTGAAGCAAGGAGATGCACTATCTCCTCTACTATTTAATTTTGTACTAGAGCATGCCATTAAATCTTTAGAGAATGAGGAAGGCTTACAACTCAATGGTATTAATAAGCTGTTAGTTTATGCTGATGATGTAGTATTATTGGCCGATAGCGAGGAGATACTAAAGGACAACACGCACACACTATTGAGTAACACTAAGAAATTAGGACTGGAAGTAAATATCAATAAAACTAAATATATGGTCACACTTAGAAATTCATTATATAATGGAAATGGACAGCTAATGACAAATGAGGGAAATTTTGAGGAAGTGGCTGAATTCAAATACCTAGGAACAATAATCACAAATAGGAATGAGATGCACAAAGAAATTAAACATAG
This sequence comes from Diploptera punctata, assembly GCA_030220185.1. NCBI lineage: Eukaryota > Metazoa > Arthropoda > Insecta > Blattodea > Blaberidae > Diploptera > Diploptera punctata. The sequence goes on from JASPKZ010010257.1 coordinate 1,015,758, forward strand.
GCTCAATTCTGGAAATGCTTGCTATTATGCATTGCACAGACTCTTGATGTCCCAACTCCTTTCAAAAAACGTTAAACTGAAAATATATAAAACTATTATTCTACCAGTTATATTATATGGGTGCGAAACATGGACTCTTACTTTAAGGGAGGAGAGGAGATTGCGGGTATTTGAGAATAAAGTACTTAGGAAAATGTTTGGACCAAAGAGAGATGAACAGACAGGTGAATGGAGAAGACTACATAACAATGAACTACATGGTCTTTATAGGAAGCCAGATATAATAAGAACAGTGAAGTCTCGTAGACTGCGATGGGCAGGGCATGTTGCACATATGGGGAATGAAAGACTTGCATGGAAGCTTCTTGTAGGAAAGCCAGAGGGAAAACGCCCAGTTGGTAGACCAAGAATGAGGTGGGAGAATAACATTAACTATGATTTGAGGGAAGTAGATTATACAGGGAATGATTGGAAATCATTAGCTCAGGATAGGGATGTATGGAGAGCTTATGTCCGTGTGGGCATGAACCTACGGGTTTGATAGTGCCAGTGAGTAAGTAAGTAAGTATTCTGTGGATTGCAAAACTTTGTCCATTCTATTTTTATAATCTTCAATATCCATAATTACTAACTGATTGCTTTAATGTGCTTTGATAAAGATTACATTTTTCTTGTTGATTTCTCTTATTAGTTTTCTGTTTTATTTCTCAGAATTTCATTAATTTCTTCTATTTAATTAAAATTACAGTGGGAGGAAACGCTATGAGGTATTTGTTAGAGAATCACAAAATCGGAAGAGAAACTAAACTTTTGAAACATTTGGAGAAACCTTTGGAATTGACAATTTGGGAAAAGATATACATTCAGAAGAATAAATATAAAGCAACGAATTTTGATATCCCTGATGAGAATAACTTAATCTCCAAGTTCTTAAAATCTACGCCAGATGGCAATTCAGAAGATGATGTTAACGACGAAATTTTGACGGTTGGAATTTGATTGCAGATGGAAGTAATACTATACTTTTGAAACCGGTATCGTGAAGACATGCAAATTTGTGAGGTGAGATGTTAAAGCATTTTCTCTAACTCATTCATTAATTTCTTCTATTATTTTTCAACATTCATTCCTAATGACATTTTTTTCTTCTGTTTCATATCATCTATTATTATTTCAACGTCTGCTACATGGTCTTCAATTTTGTTCGAAAAGTTCACACATGTTTTAAAACTTTTTTTAACATTCCCATTTCCCTTTGGTTGAAAGTTTTAGAATACATGTTTTTGGGGTGTTTATGTTTTCTTTACTTCTTTTTCTTGATTTCGATTTCAAATTTTCTTATTTTGTCCACCAGTAGAGGGAGGAAGAAGCAGTTCTTCTGTTCAACATAACATCAGTCGACGAGAAATTACTGAAGATGAAGCTGCCCAGGCTTTGAAACCAGTCTAGTTAGAAGACTGGATTTGAGGTGAGGTATGAGAAATTTAAATTTAATATTTAATAAGTTGTATTTTAAAATTTTAATTTAATCTTAAATTAAACCTCATAGTGATTTTTTCCTGTGAAAAACTTACAATTTCTTAAATGGAGGAGACTAGAACTTGTGTCTGCAGATCAGTAGTCCATGAATCTATCATATGAGCTACAAGAACTCAGTGATGGTCTCATATATGTTAAGAGTTTGAAATTTTGATTTACATGAACTATAAAGGTCCCTAAACTTTAATAAAATAACAAAAAAAATGAGCACTAAATGTCCAAAACGCCAAGAATTTTTGCATAAATAACTATAAAATGACCGAAACACAGCTAAACTAAGCATTCTTATAGTGTAATATATTAACACTCTGTATATGTTGTCATTATCATTATTGAGCACATACAAGCAACATCAACATGAAATTAATGATATACATATTCCTATAAAAATGGAATCAATGAAGGATTTAGTAAAGGATTTATCAAAATTCAGTGCAGAATACTGTGTGGAACAAGGAATAGTGATGGGTGTATTACTAAACAAAAAATCATACTGTTGTAATTTCTGTGAAGGGTTCATTCCTCTACAATTTTGTCTTTAGGAATATCTGCCTAGTTTATGGCTGAACTCATCACTGTTCCTTTCAATCCCCAACATTCTTGATATATTGGTCAACAAGTACTTCATTTTACTGATTACACTGACTGTCTGCCATGCATTAAGCTCAGATCACTTGCCCTTTCTAATCGATACTCGGTGCTGAACTTCCTCCCTGCTACCTCCAAACTATCTATTGCTGAAATGAGTAGACTGGGCTCACTTCCAGGACCACATAGCTGAAAGACATCCTGGAGGGCATTGTTGATGAGTTCAGAAACATATTTTGCTGTCCTATGCGAGTCAGCTTCCGAGAGTTGACCTGTTGGTGAGCTGAGCCCTACTCCTCTTCCTTGTATTCTTATGACAATTTGCGAGAAGAATAGGCTGAGAAGGGAATGCAAGTTACTCGAGATCTTGCTACCAAGACTCAGATTGTCTGCAAAGATATATTAACCCTGAGATCAAGAAGTGGAGAAATGGGCTATAGACTGACAAACTCAAGTCCGTTTGCCTGGAGGACCAATTGCTCTTGAGGATGACAAAACAAGTGTGATACAGATCCCCGATCCCTTTCTGTTGTTGCAAGTTTCAGATGGCTTGGTCTGCTTAGATTTCGAGAAGGCTGAGATCTGGGTGACAACCTTGAGGGTCACTTTCAGCCTGTGCCAGTTCACCTAACACAACTGACTGGCATTGAGTTGTTGCACTAGGTCTGATTAGCATCCCTGAATTAACCACTCCAGCAGAGATCTCTAAGACCATTCACGTGCTCAAGATAGGCAAGGCAAGGCCCTGAGAAATCTCCCAAAGTGATCATTAACCTTCCTAATAAAAATGTTAATGCAGTCCTCCATTGGCAGAATTACCCATCAGTCTGGAAGCATGCTTATGTGATCTCTATTCTAAAACTGGACAAAGATCCATTATGACTAGTTGAGGTCTTCTGAGGGAAGAACAGTTTAGGTTTCAGGCTGGACTTGGCACCACCTTACAGCTGATCTGACACACTGAAAAAAATCAAAAGAAATTGTGCCGAGAAGTGGTCAACCAGCTTAGTTTTCCTGGATGTGGCTAAAGTATTCAACGCCACCTGGATTGAATATCTCCTGTACAAACTGATCCTCCTAGACTTTCTGTTGTACCATATCTTTATACCTTCCTGCCACGTTGAAATGGCCCAGTAATGTGGATGACAAGGCTCTTGTAGATACTTTGCTCTAGACTACAACTCTCGCCTGATATCTTGAGACTTATTTCACTTCACTCAAACAGTACATCCAAGAGTAGAGGATAGCTATCAATGTTGGTAAGAGTACAGCTGTCTCTTTTTACCATCCTTGAAATGCGTGCAGATATCTCATAGAGCTCACTTCCTCGGAGAGCACATAGAATGGATTGAAATAGTCTAATATCTGGGGCTAACCCTAGATAGAAGACTTACTTGAACAGCTCACATAAACTAGATTAGACAAAAAGCCAGTTAGAAACTCAGTGTACTAGGCCCACTTCTGACCCAGGGGAAGGGGGAGTAGAGACGGACTGTTCATTGGGAATTGTATGCTGCTTTATAAGCAACTAATCTACCTGATTATGGGCTATGCCTGCCTAGCATGGAGGCATGCTACTTGTGGCCACATGAAGAAGCTGCAAGTCGTTTAGTCTAAGTGTCTCCACATTGTAACTGCTGGATTTTGATATGTCAGGAACAGACTATAATCTTCTTGGTGTGGAGAACTCTTGATCAGAAAATAGGTATCTCACCTACTCTAGAGATGAGTGTAATCTTGTTACTATTTGACAAGGACTTGGAGGTTTGGAATTCACAGCCGAATGAATCAGTAGCCTAGCTTTGTAGCTCTGATGAGTGGAACCTTCTAGTTTGCCAACCTCAGTCATGAAAAGCTGAGAGGACGAGTCTTAACTCATTCTTCTTACTCAACTATTATGTCTGCTGAAGCCTTCAGTGGTGGCAGATGTCTAGTTATTGGGCTCACATCCCAGCAGTATTACGCTGCATTTGGAACATGACCAAAGCTCCCTTCGCTGTTCTGACCAGGGTCTTCTGTCAAGCAAGTGCTGGAACAGTTCGTTGAAGAGCCACAGTTTCTTATTAAAGAAGTACTAGTGCTAGGCTGAACACATTCTTTTAAAACTGTTAGTGCATACTTTTCAGCTATGGATTTTGCATGCATGAATGGATAATAGACAGAGGGACATGTCTTTACACATGAAATTCGATCATCAGTTAGTTTCTGATCACAGTCTGCCTGCAAGTGGCACTTTGGAGTTGTCATGCCGTAGATTTAGTTTTATTTTTTTATTTATATGGACTGTTGTCGACAAAGGAGGCATTTTTTTCATTTTTTTATTTATATAATTTATAATCTTCCTAGATAGGACTGAGAGTACCAAATAATTTTATTTGGAGTTCACAAATATTTGCAAAGATCAATTAATTTTTCAGTGGTTAAATTCATGAATATGGCTTGCCATAAAAATAGCAAGCAAATGTGTGGGTCCTGAATAGTATATTTATACAACATGCCTGAAATTGGAGGCCTCTGGGCAAAAATCTGTTGATACTTTTCACATGCAGATTCTTGAATTTGTAAAATGCATGTTAAGATGTATATATGCATATAATGCTTCCCATTGATCTTTTCATGCTAGGGCCATTCACACTCATGTTTGTGATGTTTTCAATTTATGCATCACTTTCAAAGATCATGTTATACTGGTCATATGCACCGTAGCAGTAAAACAGTTTACTTAGATTATAATAATAGTAATGATGATGATGATGATGATGACGACGACGGTGGTGGTAGTGGCGGCGGCAGCGGCAGAGTTAAGGCCATGAGGCCTTCTCTTTCACTCAACCATCAATTATATGTACCTTTACAATTTGATTCAAAATATATTTGTGTAATGCTAGGTGTTCAAAGATAACCTTATTTGGAATCAAAAATATAAATACATAATTCATTATTTGGAATTATTATCAAAATAATTGCAGGGTATAAGAGTATCTTCTTTCACACTTCATTTTATCACTCAGTTCTTTAAACTCAACACATGTACTTTGCTTCACACTAGGTTACTTTTAATTGTTCTAAACACTGTCTGGTCAGATCCTCACATCTTTTTATATATGCGAGAGCCTAGTTCCTCTCGAATGGAAGACTGGAGAACCAAATTTTCCAAAATGGAGGTACAGTTGCATGTGGAAATTTCTCCATGAGCTCACCGATTCGTAAGTTGCCAGCTCATGAAACTTCCTTTACCATACAAGGAGAGACCCCAACTCTCACTGGTGCCTGCAAAATTCAAAATCCAGCCCAACAATGCATCACAATATCATCAGGTGAATGTAACTCTGCCTTCCAAGTGTCCTAACCTCAGAAGAGGGTTAATTATGTCAATGTGAGAAATGTTGTAAGACAATCTGGCATATTCCTAGCACTATTGGGAATTGAATCCAGGGATGCTTGTCAGGAGATAGGCATTTTACCACCTGAGCTAGTGCAGCAGATTGAATTGTTGGTGAAAATTAAATGTTTCTTACCTCTCCTCATATAAATTTTCTAGATACTTAGAAAATTGATATGAGAAGAGGTAAGAAACATTTAATTTCACCATAAATTAAACCTCATAGTGATTAATTCCTATAAAAGTTAAATTAAAGATTGAATTGTATTACTCTTGACCTCAAATGTTAAATGAAAGATTCTACTTTCTTTTTTTTCAGTTAAACATATGTGTTAATTTTTTGTCATAGGTTTCTTTTTGAAGGAGATGTTAGTGTAGGACATGTTTTGTACACTGGTGACTTCAGAATTGTGTTAGGAGATGCAGCGAAATTTAAACAGTTGCATTATTCAGATGGTACTGTGAAAGAAATTGACAAATTATATCTAGACACAACATTCCTATCTCAACAATACCGAGATTTCCCTGCTCGCAAGGATAGCATTGCTATTATATCTAATTTTGTGGCTCTGTGGCTTGCAAAGGGTGAAGACCATCATGTCATCATTCAGATTCCAGGTATGCAAAATACAGTTTGATGTTTATTTTATTAAAAAAAGTCATGGGAAGTGACACTATGAGGTAAATATCAATAGAATAAAAAATAACATGAGGGTGAAGACCTGTGTTAAATTAATAATAAAAACATCAATAGAAGCCCTACTGGCTTTTAAAAGTAATGTTTGAATTCCCAATATAGTCTTCTTAATCAAGAAGCTGCCATTTACAAAGATGAAGCCACAGCTTCAAGCATTTGGTGCATGGGAATTAAATGTATATAAGAGACAAATTTGCATCTAGATTGGAACTTGCCCCGGTAACTCAGTTGGTAAGAGCATTGGAATGGTAAACCAAAGGTCCTGGGTTCGGGTCCTGGTCTGGGCGAAAACTTTTCTCTTCAAATTCAAATTTAAAAAATAGCAATTGAAAACTTTACACATCAGACCAGCCTTATGGGCTACAGGTCAGAACTTCTGACTACTGTTCATGGGTCCAGGGTTTGATTCCTGATCAGACCCCAGGAATTTTTCTTCTTCTTCTTCTTCTTCTTCTTCTTCCTTCCAAGTATTAGGCCAAGGCCTGTTACGATCCTATAGAAAATTTTTCCAGCGTGAATTTTTTTCTTAAAGGGAATTATTCCTGTGGCCTCTCATGATCTGGATTTAGGTTAAGTTTGGGTTTAAGGACTCTCCTGGCACTTTATTATTATTCATCACCTGTCATATTATCAGGGTAATGTAACTTCATCTTTCAGATGCCCCAACTTAACAAGTGCTTCCCCAGGAGAGAATACCAGATATCTCATAAAGACAACATGGTAGCATTGATAAAAAAAAGGGAAAACTTTACATATCACTTCATAAAATATGATCCTCCTGAACATTCAGAGTCAGAATTTAGTTGAGAATCTCCAAAACATGTTCAGGTGAGAGGATCATGTTTTATGAGGTGAGGTATAAAGTTTCCCATTCTTAAGATTTAAATTAAACCTCATAGTGATTTTTTTCTATAAAAGTTTCTCATTCTTGTTCATATTTTAGAAGATGGAAGAAATTCCAGTCTGATACATTCACAGAAATTATAACAGTTGCTGGACATTGGCTTTGGTAAACCTTGGTGATCTAGTTATAATACAGTGGACCTAGCTTTGGTTTCTAAAAAAAAATTAAGAATTTTCAATCATTATTATTTTATTGTTATATTTGGGAATTTCCAGCTACAGTACTAAATTGAATTCATTCCTTATAACATAAAAATATTTTCTGCTAGTGTTAGGTATGACTTCTGTACAACTTACATTCGTGACAGAACCCACAACATATGCTGCGATTTAACAAACTATCATTATTCTTAAACATCAGGCAGTTCCGTGACAGTCGCCCTCTACCTCTGGGTCTTGTGTTCGCATTGCCAGAAACTTCATTCCACCACTTCTCCATACTCGTATCATCCATTTTGTTTAATTTCATATCATCTGCCCCTTTGATGAATTGATAGGTCTGGTCACTCGGCATCCTTGTATAACCTTCAATAACAGGGATATCTTCTTACGTCCATCAACCTGGCATTATGCCAGGCATGAACAGAAGGTTTACTTTACTTGAAAAATCGTTAGAATTGATTGAAATGATATGCAATATTTTTGTTTTATTTTGAGATGCTTGAATATCAGTATTTTTAAATTGGGATTGGATCCCAATATCAGTACTTTTTTAATTTGTGTGTGTGTGTCAGTAGGTTGTGTTTGTCTTTTATTGTATGGTCATAATTTTTTTAACTAGGCACATTGTCTCTTTGTTATCATGCAGGAGATGATGTCAATCCTTCTTTCCATCACATTTTCAGTCTGCCGACAATATCTTTTACCTCTTGGATATAAATCTTGAACTATTCTTTTGTACTTCTTCCAAACTAAGTTCCATTTGTATGTAAACAAACTTGCTTAATGTATTACTCCACCGACTCTGCCTGCCATATGAGTGAATTGTCTATGGAAGTGTCAATGATAGAAACATTTTTCTTAGGCTACATTGTATTTTACAGGAATTAAGACTGATTACAAGATAAGATGGTACCAACAATTAGTAACTTTCATTTCTTATTTATTTATGACAAAAAATTATATATGAGCCTACCTAATCAGATATTTCCTCTTTTTCCATGATGTTGATAGATATCCTTCATTTACAATTTCATTAGTTCTACGTGCAGAATATATGCACCATGCTGACTTACCTGTAAATTCTGCTGTTATTTTCACCATATCCTCAATGGCTAATGTAGGATATTTTTCACTAAATTGTTTGAAAACATTCAAAATAATTTGTTTCTCACCGCTTTACAAAGGTTTTCCTTTTTGATGCTTCAAAAAATGTATAAGAGAAGCAGCTATCTGAAACAATTGAAATTCGTAACAATTAAACAATGAAATGCTTATTTAAAATTTTAATTATATATTTCAAAATTCTCCCATATAACTTATATAGACATGTGCTAGATAATATATATTTATTTTATTTATTTCTAGCATTAGAAAGCGAAGCAAATTTTCTTACACACTTAAAGGTAAACATTTGACGAATGAAAACACAGTCCATACATCTAGTTTGTTTACATTACAACAAAAACTTAGCTCAGAAGAGGTATAACCTTATATTTTGGCTCTATCTATATGGGTTTCCCACTTTCTTATTTTTATAAATATTTTGATGTTCATTATATTACATTGTTGTCTCACATCTTTGTTTCTCATACTCTTTAATCTGGTTTTGCCAACTATTGCTTGTAAGAGTATTAATTTTTGCTAACTAACTCACTGGCACTATCGAACCTGTAGGATCATGGCCGCTCGGACATAAGCTCTCCATACATCCCTATCCTGAGCTAATGTTTTCCAATCATTTCCTGTATAATCTACTTCACTCAAATCATAGTTAATGTTATTCTCCCATCTCATTCTTGGTCTACCAACTGGGTGTTTTCCCTCTGGTTTTCCTACAAGAAACCTCCATGCACGTCTTTCATTTCCCATTTGTGCCACATGTCCTGTCCATCGTAGTCTATGAGACTTAACTGTTCTTATTATATCTGAAGCTCCTGGCGCGACAGGCCTACAAGGCCCTTAGCCTACCAGCCGGCTGCTGGCCTCACATCCACATGTGTCAATCACAGAGGTAGATGATCAACAGCCAGTGTAGGGGTGACATGTGGTCAGCATGTCGAGTCCCCCAGCCGTTATAGCTGGTTTCCTCAACCTGGAGCTGCTACTTATTGTAGCTACCCAATTGCCTCAGGATGCTGGGTGGGCACCGGTCCCATACTGGCCGAAATACCATGAGAAAATTTCTTCCCCCATGGAGACTCGAACCAGCGCAAGTCCCGTAGCTCTGCGCCAAGGCTTCCTACCTTAACCGCTCGGCTACGGCGCGGGACCTTATTATATCTGGCTTCCTATAAATATCATGTAGTTCACTGTTATGTAGTCGTCTCCATTTGCCTGTATGTTCATCTCTCTTTGGTCCAAAAATTTTCCTAAGAACTTTATTCTCAAATACTTGTAATCTCCTTTCCTTCCTTAAAGTAAGAGTCCATGTTTCACATCCATATATTATAACTGATAGAATAATAGTGTTATATATTTTCGGTTTAATGTTTTTTGAAAGGATCAAGAGTCTCTGTAATGCATAATATCACGCATTTCCAGAATTGAGCCTATGTTTAATTTCTTTATGCATCTCCGATTGAGGGTCTTTCCACTTTTCAGCGGTTGCCCTTTTACCAGCCGGCTGCTGGCCCTTCACATCCACATGTGTCAATCACAGAGGTAGATGATCAACAGCCAGTGTAGGGGTGACATGTGGTTAGCATGTCGAGTCCCCCAGCCGTTATAGCTGGTTCCTCAACCTGGAGCCGCTACTTATTGTAGCTACCCAATTGCCTCACGATGCTGGGTGGGCACCGGTCCCATACTGGCCGAAATACCATGAGGAAATTTCTTCCCCCATGGAGACTCGAACCAGCGCAAGTCCCGTAGCTCTGCACCAAGGCTTCCTACCTTAACCACTCGGCTACGGCGTGGGACTCTTTATGCATCTCATTCCTATTTATGATTATTGTTCCTAGGTATTTGAATTCAGCCACTTCCTCAAAATTTTCCTCATTTGTCATTAGCTGTCCATTTCCATTATATAATGTATTTCTATGTGTGACCATATATTTAGCCTATTTATAATTTGTTGTGTTTTTTTTGTTTCTGCCTGAACTTCAGTACCATATGTCATCACTGATCTTATAGTCCCTGTTTGGAGAACCAAATTATTTTATTTCCAGAAAATTTATTTCCAGTAAAACCCATATCCACGTTTCTTGATGGTCATATTTTTACAATGAAAGATCATGACTCACTGATCTTATTGCATTTTTATAAACTTTTGTTTTTCTTTCAACATTAAGATATTTATTCTTCTATTTGACTCATTTTAAGGAACCTGATTTTCTGCAGACTTTAGATACCTGGCCTCTTATTTAATTTATTACATCCCAATGACTGGTTATTTGTATCCTAAGTATTTGAAACACATGACTGGTTCAATAAATCTACCACTGATTGCCAATTTACATTTTACTGGATCTTTAGATATGCATATGCACTTTATTTTATTAATATTGATAATGCCATATTATTTTATCTGTAGCATAGTTATTATAAATCAATGTACAACAAACTCCCGATTATCCGTGTTAATTGGGACCGAGATATGCATGGAAAATCAAAAAGACACTGATAATCCAATTAAGTTATTTTGCACCGTGAAAGTAGACCAGAAATTTATTTACTCACAAAATGTTATATCATATGTATTTAGGCGTGAGTTGTAATTATCATTAATTTATTTTACTTGTACATATGAAAAAAAGTGGGACTATTTCTTGTCATGACCAGTCTTAGTACGGTGCAATTAGTCCAAAAAAAAAGGCCTAACCCCAACATCCCTCCAACTCGAAATTGTTCAATACAGTCCACATATTGTTTAGTAAAAAGTTACAACCATTTTGAGCGTCGGGTTTGGGGGGGGAAGGGGAGAAGTTGGTAAATTAGTAGTTTTTATAAGATTTTCTCGAATATTTCGAAAACTATACGGTTTAGCGCAAAAAGTGCCGTATACAAAAATAATCTACGGTACATTGCGAGCAAAAATGGTTCTCTGCATAATCTTACAAAGGTGAACGGTTCCGGAATTACGGAGGGTGTAAAAAGTAGACATTTTTAGTATTTTTTAATTTTTTGGAAAAAATGCAATTGTAATTACTATGTAAACAGAAATAACTAAACAATTTTATTAAAAAGTAATATTGTACAATCGTATTGTAGTTCAAAAGAGGCTAAGAGGCTCCGCAGAGGGTTACAAGCGTAAAAATGCTGGGATCTAGAACCGTGCATAAGAAACGCTGCACGTGCCACCCGCCCCTCATTTACTCTCTTTTCCTCTGTCCCTCAGTCGGCTCTCGTATTGGGAGACCCGTTGAATGCGTTTGTGAGTGATTTTTCTAGTGAAGTTCTGCTATCATTTTTTTATTCTTCGTTTTAGAAAACTGTGCGAACTAGTGATAATCACTTGAAAGTGTGTGAATTGTGTTGAAACCTTGTAAGGTGTTGTAGCAAATGAAAACTTGAACTGTGATAAAGCGTTTGAAGTTAGAACACTAGCCTTGAAAGAGATTGGGAATAAAACATTCGATAAGATACACTTTGAAAAGAAAGTTAGTTGTTAAGTCTATAGCCTCTATAACCAAGTCTATGACAATTAACAACAACACTGTATGTGTGAACCCAAACACTGTCATACATCGGATGGTGTGTACAGTAAGGAGTGATGAGAGACTTGAAGAAATATTTCAATTTGAATTATGTGCTTATTCTCCATCCCTCTTCGACGAATCCTGGCTTGATGAGGAAGGCAAGTAAAAATGGTCAATGGTGACTGTTTTGGTTCCAGATTCAAATGAATCATCAATCACCACAGATTCAGATAATGTGTCCTACATCATTGATGGAGGTCACCTCCTTCATCGTGTTGTCTGGCGATGCCCAGCTACCTTCAAACAGATTTGCGAGCAATACACAAATTACATAATTACTCATTATGGGCCAGCAACTGTTATTTTTTTTATGGATACGAGCAAGGAAACACAAGAGATGAAGAACACTTACCCTTATCACGTTCTACCACTAACATTGAAGTAAAAGTAGAAGACTCAATCCATGTAAATAATCAAAGTGAATTTCTAGCTAACGCTAAGAACAAACTGGGTCTTATTTCTCTTCTTACAGTGCACTTGCAAAGAGGTGGTTGCACAGTTCATCAAGCAACGGGTGACGCTGATTTATTAATAGTTTTAACAGCAATTGATGAAGCTAAGAAAGACGTTGAAGCTTGTGTAATTGGTGATGACACGGACTCACTGGTCTTGTTAACTGTCCACGCACCCTCAGAGAACAAATTGAAAATGGTGGTACCAAAGAAAGGAAATCAGCAGGGAAAACTATACATTATTTCTCATATTCAGCGAGGCATTGGGGATATGAAAGGTGTGCTCTTAGCAATATACGCCTTCTACAGGATGTGACACTCTATCAGCTATTTACAAAAAGGGGAAAATTACACCGTATAGAAAAGTGCAAGCTAACAATGCTCTTCGTACGAAACTTCTAGTCTTCAACAACCCCAAAGCTGACTTCAGTGCAGTGGCTGTCGCTGGAAAGCATTTCTTTCTTGCGATGTTTGGAGCAAAAAACACTGAAGATCTAGATTGTTTTCATTACCAGTGTTAATTGAAGTAGCCTATACATTCATTGTTCACTTCAGCAGCTTCCAGGCAGCATTCAATTAGAACCTACCACCAGGTGCAGCAGTGGCTGAATGAGAAGAAGAATCTGCTTGAGTGGGGGTGGAAGAAGATTGGCGAACACCTGAGACCAATTACAACAGCACGTCCTGCAGCTCCCTCATAGTGTGCGCTTGCAAAGATGAATGTGTCAGTAACAATGAGTGCAGAAAGAGTGGTCTAAATTGCTCAGCATATGCAGTAATTGCTTAGGCCTGGGATGTGATAACAGGGACATGAACATCATAGAGATGAGGAGGGTACTAATGTTTGAAGAGGACTGAACTTCAAAATTTTTAATAAAATATGGTTGCAATATACAGCCAAATATACAAATTTTCTAAAGAAAAACCTCCAAAACACTGCAGATTTGAAAATATTATGAATAAAAATAATATATTTATATATCTTAAATTATAATAAAGATAATATTTTTATATTTTAAAAGATTAAATTATTGTAAATCAATGGTAAAGAGAAAAATTTTTGCCTGAACCGGGAATCGAACCCCGAACCTTTAGCTTTCCGTGCTAATGCTCAGACAATAATTTAATTGTGTTTATTAATTTACTTATTTCTATCATAGTAATAGCTTTAGCTTCCCAATATTAATTTAATTTTAAAAGATATTCATTCTTAATTCAGCATTGTACAGAGAAAGTTCAGAGTGAGTTTCTCCGTATCACAGGTTTATATACTGTCTTAAAATTGTAATATGTACGTAATTTTTGTATAATTTTACTACTCGCCGGTTGAGTGGAAGAGAAGGCCTTATGGCCTTAACTCTGCCAGCTAAAATAAAGCATTATTATTATTATTATTATTATTATTATTATTATTATTATTATTATTATATGGTTAGGCCTGTGAAAGCCTCATTTCCTTTAAAAAGTAGCGCCCCTTGAGAAGGTGATGAGGTTGTCGTTCCTTCAAGGTCTTGTCACATACCACCGGCCACTAAAATCGCAATTTGTCTTTACAAAACACAATCCTGTATCAAAAAATGAGTTTCATTAGTGATAATGTCATATTTTTTCCAAGAAATCTAAAAAATACGAAAAATGTGTACTTTTACAACCTCTGGAACCGTTCACTTTATCAAGATTATGTACAGGACCATCGTTGTTTGCAATTTAATGTACATTATTTTAGTATACGGCACTTTGTGCGCTAAACCGCATAGTTTTCGAAATATTTAAGAAAAACTGATAAAAACTACTAATTTACCAAACTCTCCCCCACTCCCCCCAAGCCCAACACTCAAAATGGTGTAACTTTTTACCAAACAATATGTGTGGACTCTATTGAACAATTTTGAGTTGGAGGAAAACTTTTGCTTTGGATGTTGTGGTTTGGGTCTAATTGCACCGTACTATCTGGTTACAACAGTTATTCAAAATGCCATCATAACCAGCAATAACTACACTAGTAACCACTTATAACCAGCAATAACGACTCAAATAATCAGTGATAACAACACTAGTAACCAGCGTTAACTACACTACTAACCAGTGATAAATCTACTGCCACAGCATATCTATGGTTTCAACAACAAAGCTCTGCCGATAACAGTTCTGTAACAACAAACTTTCAGTGACTCTCACAACGGAAATTTCCGAAATTGTATTGTATTTTCAGAATGTTAGTGGCGTCAGGGGAGAGGGTTGTGAGTGAAGGTTACTCTATTGTGCTAGTTTCTAAGCGCAGTTCACAGTAGCACGTTTAAAGATAAAGAATTTTTTCATAACAGTACAAAATACAGTACAGTATTTATTTTCATTTTTAAAAAACACATGCCTGGATAATCCGCAAACCAGATAATATGCGCACGGATAATCGGGTGTTTGCTGTTGTAGTCTTTGAAGATTATCTTCAGTTCTGGCCATCAAAATGGTATTGTCTGCATAGCTTAATATGTTCAATTTTTTATTTCTCATCATATACCTAGATAAATGTCACCAGACTTTATATTAACATTATCGTTAACCAAATTAAAATTAAATAATAGATGACTGAGTGAGTCTCCTTGTAAAGCACTTTATTGCATCTAATATCTATTATTATATTTTTAATAAATACAAAACATAATTTATTTTACAAAATATTAATAAATTATTAATCAATTAAAAATATATTTTTTTTTTGCAAATGCACCAGGTTGTCTTTTGACATTCCTGGTGTTCTCTCCTGGCATGGTGTACTTGTAACCCACTTCTGAGGTTGGGGCGCCTGGAAGGCAGGGTTACATTGCCCCGATGATATGATGGGCGATGATGATGATAGTGGTGCACCAGGAGAGTCCCTAGCCCTAAGCTTAATCTAAGATGAATATGAATGATGATGATTGCGATGGCCATATGATTTCGGGGACCGTTTGGGCCTTAAAGTTTTCCTGACATTTGTCTTACAGGTGAGGAAAAACCCCGATAAAAACCTCACCCAGAAAAACTGTCCCGACCGGGGATTGAACCCGGGCCCGCTGCGTGACAAGGCAGCATGCTACCTCGAGACCACAGCAGTGGACTCAATTATAAATATTTATTTTCTCATTTGTGCTTATTTTTGTCACTGTATTCATATTCAATCTTGAATTAATTTTAACAGTTCTCTTTATATTTCTTAAAATTCCAATTGAATGGGCAATTTCGAAAAGGTCACATGTCAAATTTTGATTTTTGAGTTTTCAATTAATTGTTCTCTAATTTGCATCTGGACATTGTTTTGTGCAAAGAGAGCACCCAACTTGCATCAGTATACCAATGAGTTACCAGAAATGGATTTCTGATTGACAGTTGTAGGATATTGTATTTTTCTTTAACTACTCATTGCCATCCAGTATTTGTCAAGGAATACAAATTTAAAAAAAATATATCTTGTGTTATGTATTGTTTAATTATTGCTTATTAAAAACGTATGCATTTCGAAAAGAGCACATCTCCAAAATAAAAAATGAAAAAAATGATATGCAAATATTTTTAGTATTTTGTTTTCTTTCATATTGTATTCCATTGTGCTAACTGTAAAGTCATGTTGCTCTGGGTACAACTATTTAAAATTAAGTTTTTTTTTTTAATTCCTCAATATTTTCATTTTTGAGAGATGTGCCCTTTTCGAAATTGCTCATTCAATTATTTAATTTAGTTGAACCTGATCAAAAGCTTTTGAAATACCAGTAAAGTATAAATATATAGGATTTCTGTATTCAATTACCATTACAACTACTGTGTGTAATCACAATGATTATTATATTTTTTAAAGATATTTTTTTAATGATTTATGAAATGATGATTAATGATAAAATGATTTTTTGGTAATGAATATTAAAGCATTTGATATCACAATTCCAGCCAGTTTGACCAGACCCTGGATTTGAAACTAGAACTTACTAGATAAGTCTCTCTCACCAGTAATATTTTATTCTGTTGTTGCTGGCTAATGTGATGAGGTTTTTAATTGGCTTGTGTGTCATTTTCTCTTTCTTTTCTTGATATATTTTATTCATTTAAAATTTTGTAATATAAATAATTTAATAATTAAATCATGTAATGTGTTTCTTGTAATGTTTTAAATGTTTGTTATAACTGTGATTAAATGAAGTGATGGCATTAATATAATTAAAAATTTACTGCCATCTTTATAATATTGAGACCAAATTTAGGCCAAGAGACCATAAAATATCTTGGAAACGGTTGATGGTTTATTATTGGTATCTTTTTATAGCAAAGTATGGATCGGAAGCAATATTCATGATGCTTGCAAAACAGTTTGGGATGAAAGTTCATGTTTCAGATGAAGTTTACAATATCTATAAAAACATGTCAGAAATTAGAGATGCTGTTACCAATGACACAATGATTACAAGGATCCACGCTTGTCCATCTTTGGTAATTATTACAATTTTGTTATATTTGGTAGGATATAAATTAAGTAAAAGGGGTAAAGGGTGAAGTAAGGATACCAATTTTTAATTATTATGAGTTAATTATTTTGACTCATCTCATAGTTTTTTGATATTCTGCAGACTATAGTTTCGTCACATCTATGTGACATTGTCGATGCATTCTAACTGTTGTGTTTGTGGTTGTCATCCTGTTGGTTGATTTCTACTCCCTCTGTTGACTGACCAATGAACTCCCAAATCAAATTTTTTTCCTTTCCCTGGGAATTTCAAAATTCAAAGTTTTTTCCATTTTCTTGTGGATATAAATTTTCTCCCAAATTGTGAGTTCCTTAGATTTATCTAACTGTTTCAGTAATTTGGCCTTAGTTTCGATTCTGTGTTTTTCTGACCATGTATATACAGCTATTGCAAACATTTCTAAGGTCTGGACATCTTACCTCAATATTGATGTTGATTTGTTCTTGGACATGTTTCAAAACAATTCTGTTTTATCGTCAGAATATAACTTCCTAAAATTAAATATTTCTAAGGTGTTCTTTCAATCTTGTATTGAATAAATCACAATGCACATGTATGGTTAGCAAAATGCAGAATTAAACAAAGGCCAAATTACTGGAACAGTTAGATAAATCTAAGGAACTCACAATTTGGGAGAACATTTACATTCACAAGAATAAAGAGAAAACTATGAAATTTCCAGGGAAAGGGAAAAAAAATTAATTTGCAAGTTCATCGGTCAGTCAACAGATGGAGTAGAAATCAACCTACAGGATGACAACTGCAAATACAACACTTGCGATGAAACTATAGACTGCAGAATATAAAATATATATATATCAGGGGAGTCTAAATAACTAACTCATAATAATTAAAGAAATGTTATAGAATTATCTCCTACAAATATTAAATACCAATTTTTGTTTTAAAATGTATAATTTACATTAAACACTACATTTTTCCTTATATTAAGTATGATTAAGTTAATTGAAAGGGATAAGGAGTGAAGTAAGGTTGCTAGCTTTTGATATTTTTAAGAAGTAACACTATGCGGTTTTATTTAATAATTAAGGTGGTTAGAAGAAAAGGAGTGTCAGTGATTTTTTTTTTGCAAAAAAACGAGTTTGGTGGATAATTACAACCTTGAAACATAATTTTATTTAGTGGCAAAGGGATATAAGTGTATGCATTAGAAGCAGATAAAATATGATTATCATTTTCAACTACCTATGATTTTCTTATACAACTTCAACTATAAACCTGTTTTTCTCAATACTGCAAAACTTGCACTTGTAAGTCTTTGCTTCTAACTGCCTCAATATTATTAAATGAATCAGATTTTCCTCATATGTTGTAACTTTTCCAGAATTTTAAGGACTTTTCCCCTCTCCCATTTTCTAACAAAATAAGATGTGAGGTGTAAAATCTGATTCATTTAATGATTGATAGCTTTTGTTGTAAAATGTCTAATCTGTTTGAGAGTTTTTAATAAGAGTTGTACTCTATGTGTTGAGTCATGTACCTTCTAGTTTGTAGTTATATTGTGTGTGTGTATATATAAAGTCCACCGCTGTGGTCTCGAGGTAGCGTGCTGCCTTGTCACGCAGCGGGTCCGGGTTCAATCCCCAGTCGAGGCAGTTTTTCTGGGTGAGGTTTTTCCTCACCTGTAAGACAAATGTCAGGATAACTTTAAGGCCCAAACGGTCCCCGAAATCATATGGCCATCATCATCCTTATCATCATCATCATCAGCAGCAGCAGCAGCATCCTTCACTGGTGTGGAAAGCAATGGGAAGCTACTACACCTACAATTCCCTAGTAATGCTGCAAGCATAGCATGAAAATGCTATGATTGCAGTGAAGGACCTGCCTTTGGGCAGAATTACTATGGATGGATATATATATATATATATATATATAAAATGATGATGCAAAGAAAGTAACATTATGAGGTTATATTTAGTAATATAAAAGAAATTCATTGATTATTTACACCTCATCTCATATTTTTTCTCTCACTTGGACACATTTTGAAGAAAATTTCTCTCTTCGATCGATCTTTGGCTTGAGAATGAGGGAAATTTCTTTCGATACAAGTCCAGAGATTATAAAAATCCTCTCCTGATAGGTTACATCCCTATACGGTCTGGTAGGTGGGGCACATAAAGATACCTAAAAAGGGAGAGGTTAAAATAAGGAAAATGAAGATCTTATTTTCATCTTTTTCACTTCCTTTCCATATCGTCCAACCATTCCTAAGTTTCCTGATGCACCTTTTTTGTACTAGGTTTCCCAAGTGTATTTTTTAAATATAGAATGTTTCATCATTTCTTTCCATTTGACTTAGTCATATGAATCTAAAACTTTAAATTATGTCATCGATGTGTGATTTTTCATATTATTACATTATGCAGTCATGTTACTGTACTGATGATGGACAAAGAAATTAAACATAGGCTCAATTCTGGAAATGCGTGCAATTATGCATTATAGGGACTCTTGACATCCCAACTCCTTTCAAAAAACATTAAACTGAAAATATATACTGTTATTCTACCAGTTATATTATATGGAAAGAAAGAACTGGTGGAGCACTTCAGTTCACAAAGTAATGAGAAACCATGGGCAGCTATCTCGCAGAATAAAAACTTAGTACCTGAACAACCAAGACATGAAGCAGTAGCAACATTCAGACTGTTAACAGGCTATGACTACCTGGCAGCACATCTCCATAAAATTGGAATCTTCAACTCTCCAAATTGTATCCTATGCCAAGACAATAACACTACCATGAACAAAGATCATCTTGCTAGCTGTGAGGCTCTGAAGATGTCACCTACAAGAACTCTGGCAGGACTCTATTGGGAAGCAAGAAAGCAAATGGAACACATCCAAGCTAATGGGCATTAGACTACTACTACTACATATTATATGGATGCAAAACATGGACTCTCACTTTAACCTTTAAGCGCCCAAGTTTAAATGGCCAGGTAGCAGCAGCCTGCCCGGGTTTAAATGTCCACCTAGCTTTTAAACTCCTTGGCTTTTGACTATAACTTCGCTAATTTTATTAACTCATATTTTAAAATCTGTGGGGGTCACAAACATCGTTTATAATGTTAAATATTATTGTAAAATCGGTGGTATTCACGGCAAAAACCCGTAGTAATATTTTATACCATAGAGAGAAATTTTAAATTCATGATAGTTGCCAAATAACTTTAGGGATTTTAGAGTGTTCTGAATCAGGTTAGAAGTGAAAAACTGTATATATATTTAGGTATATTCCAACCCTCTTGCATTCTTTTGTTTAGAATTCGTGTTATGTTTCATCCGGTCAGTTTTCCCCCAAAGCTTTGAAAAAAAAAGGTCACATTCCAACACCAGCCCACATTCATTCATAGTTTTGTGACTCAGAGTGAAGTTCACGATATGTCTGGTACAAAATCACTACATTCTACTGAAATACAAGAAATTGTCGGACTGTGACAATGCCAATCACAAGCTACAATCAAATGACACTTATACCTGTGGGACACACGGGTGTGACTTACGGGTAGGGTTTTGGGTTTGTGAGGAAAACTGTACTCTTCCCCCTGACGTGACAGAATCAGAAATTTACCTTTTTCTTGGACTAATTATTCTAATGGGATATAACATGTGGAATAGTAAGACCTAAGAGAAAAAGGATGCCTAATAATCTAAGAATAATAATAATAGTAATAATTCCATGGTGCGACAGGCCTAGAAGGCCCTTAGCCTACCAGCCGGCTGCTGGCCTCACACCCACATGTGTCAATCACAAAGGTAGATGATCATCTAGCCTGTGAATGGGTGACATGTTGTCAGCATGTCGAGTCCCCCAGCCGTTATAGCTGGTTCTCTCAACCAAGAATTATTTTTCCATTTGTTAGACTTGACCATTCTAAACAGTTTTCTTCTTCTGACTTTATTGGTGCCAAAAACAACACATAGAGATTTAAGACTTGTCAGAGACTTTTTGGAATAGGCTGGTAGAACACCTTGTAGATGACTCCCTGGTAGACCTAGTATATTGAGTACAGACATTTCGTAACTTCAAGTTAACTTTAGTCAACATTGGCTGGTAGCTTTACAAAGACTAATTTGTCGTTTGTCTTCGGCACGGGGAATCAGAAAACGTGTGCACGTGAAGTGTAAAAAGTGTGATGTCGGTTTGTGTATTGGTGATTGTTTCGAGACTTATCACACAAAAACAAACATTTAATAAACAAATGCTATCTTCACATCACGTTGCCAAGCATCTGATAACCCTGAAAAAGGTATGTTACAATAGTAGTATTATCCAGTATAATTTCAAGCAACCAAACAGCTCCGTCCGCTCAGAACCCATACGCTGGGTCTGCGGGCAGACTGGACGTGCAATTTAAAACCCAGCATATGGGCTCGTGGGCATTTAAAGGTTAAGGGAGGAAAGCAGATTATGAGTATTTGAGAATAAAGTTCTTAGGAAAATTTTTGGACCAAAGAGAGATGAACAGACAGGTCAATGGGGAAGACTACATAACAGTGAACTACATGGTCTTTATAAGAAGCCAGATATAATGAGAACAGTTAAGTCTCGTAGAATGTGATGGACAGGACATGTGGCACGAATGAGGAATGAAAGACGTGCATGGAAACTTCTTGTAGGAAAATGCCCAGTTGGTAGTCCAAGAATGAGGTGGGAGAATAACATTAACTATGATTTGAGGAGCAGATTATACAGCATATGATTGGAAAACATTAGCTCAGGATAGGGATGTATGGAGAGCTTATATTTGTGTGGCCGTGACCCTATGGATTCGATAGTGCCAGTGAGTTAGTTAGTTATTATTGTACTGATTGCCACAACTTGCCTAACACATTCTGCCTTTGGACAGAGCTATGGGACACATGTAGATTTGAGTCTCCAGAGAAAAATACATTTTTTTAAAAATTTTAGTCAGTGTATATCTACCTGTGCTGCATTGTTGACGAGCAGTTTAAAGCATGGCACCTTGGTACAGAGGTATGGAATTTGCACTGTTTAAGTCCCCTTGGGGAAATAAAATTTTCTCATGGAATTTCACCCAGTATGGGACCGGTGTTACCTAGCATCATAAGGGATTTGGGTAACTACAGAAAATGCAGGTTGAGGAAACCAGCTCTAATGACTGGGGGATGAGATATCATCCCTATACGTCTGAATGGTCTTGCATATCTGTGATTCATATATGGATGTGAGGCCAGCAGCCTACTGATAGGCCAAGGACCTTCTAGACCTGTTGTGCCATGGAGTTTGTATGTCCACCCAGCAACATGGGAAATTTATATAGTTATTATTAGTAAAACTTCCAGATTAAGAAAACCAGCTACAATGGCTGGCTGTGGACCTGACATGCTGACCCATTGACTAGATGATTATCAATATCTGTGATTGACACAGGCTAATGTGAGGCCATATATCAGTTGGTATGCCATAGTTCATTATTGTTTGATAAAGTGTTATATTGGAATAATATATATTTTTTTAATTTTACAACAGAGAAGATTGTACCAGAAGAATGGTGAACTGACACTGTTACCATGCCGTGTGGATTGGTTTAAACTTGTTACTATCAGGCCTTGTGCTCTCTCATTTACGTCAGATATGTACAAAGGAAACTTGGTGAGTTCTTTATTTTTATATGCAGTGTATAGCACTCTAGTATTAAGTTATGTTATTTTATACCTTACGTATATGCACAAACTGTGTTAAGTATGCCTTTTATTCATGCTGACTTGCATTAAAAAGCTTTTTGTTCAATCCCACACATAAAATATACAATAGCTTATGAAATATCTCATTTATTGTGCTCAAATCTAACATAATGTGTTTTTCTTATGAATTCTCAATTCATTTTTACCAATATTTAGTCCAAATTTAAGATACTAGTTCCGTGCTTTCCTAATATAATTTTATTGACTGACTGCTGTTATTGGATATCATCTGCTCTTACAAAGCAATGTCATAGGATGGTGAACATTTGATACATTTTCCGCTTGATTTGTATACTATTATATAAATAAACTGTACCTGTGCTTGAGCAATATGCTCACTTTTATATAAAATTTGTGCATTAATAAAATAAATAAAATGTAATCATATCTCAGAAGATAATTTCAAGAAAGAACTCATACAGAATTTTTGCAGCAATTGAATGAGCACTTACATTTGATAGAACCTTAAAGCTAAGCTTCGTTACTGGTGCTGAGATTTTTGTTTTATGCCTTTTTTTTTTTCTGAAGGAATAAATAACCATTGTTGTAAGTACAAGTTCCATGAAAAGTTATACCACCTGGAAGAGTTCATTTGTATTTAAAATGCCTATTTTACCCATTAGTACCTATTTTATTCCATCTTCATTACGTGTACCCAGCCATAGCTGACAACACTAATCCATTGCATACTTATGCTATAAGTTGCAATGGGGCTGCACTTCAACATGCAGCTTATGTGGGCATTCAAGGTGAGTGTCCATGAGGTTAAAAGAAAGAGATATAGGAAAGACACAAATGAACCCTTCAGCCTCGAATACTCTAATACCATCAGGGTCGAAGAAAACAAAAGGTCAGGCTATATAGGAAAGTAAAAAGAGGGATCTGGTACTAGAAAGGAAGAAATACCAGATCAGTTTTATATTTTGAGCTTAAATTATTAATACCATAATTAAGACATTTTGTCTGTACATTCTTACCTCTTATGGTTGTTTTTGACGAACATATGTTTCAAGACTACTGAGACACATCATCAGCTATTACAGACACTGATTATCATCGTTGACGGTGGGGCTCAGAAGTCTTGAAACATATGTTCGACAAATACAACCATAAGAGGTAAGAATGTACAGACAAAATGTCTTAATTATTAATCTTAATATTATTTCCTAAACTACGGGGGTGCAGAAAGACCTGCATTTGGAACTGGTTTTTTAGTCAGAAGGAGGATCCTATCCGCTATCCGAGATATTAAGTTTGTTAGTGATAGGGTATCATACATAATTCTAAAGGGTAAACGCCATGATTTTATAATTGTAAATGTACATGCCCCCACAGAAGATAAAGATGACAAGATCAAGGATGAGTTCTATGAAGAATTAGAATGCTTATTTGATAGCCTTTCACGATATCATATGAAAATTGTCTTAGGAGATTTTAATGCAAAAGTGGGGCGGGAAGATATATTCAAACCAACAATAGGCAAATTCAGTCTTCATGAAGATACTAACGACAACGTAGATTAGTCACATTTGCCACATCAAAGAATCTCATTGTTAAGAGCACAACATTTCAGCATAAGGATATTCATAAATACACCTGGATGTCCCCAGATGGCGAAACTCGGAACCAGATAGATCATGTATTAGTGGATAAACGTTGGCACAGTAGCATCATTGATGTTAGATCAGTTAGAGGGGCAGACTGCAATTCAGATCATCATCTGGTCAGAGTGAAAATCAGACAACGGTTATCGCTTATGAGAGGAACAAACGCTAAAGATGATTCTGTAAAATTTGAATTAAAAAACTTGAAAAATGATGAAATGCAGCAAGAATATCAAATCAAAATTGCTAATAGATTTGAAGTACTGGAATCTTCTGATGACAATCTGGCAAACAAAGAAGAAACTGATATAAATAAAGAATGGAAGGCTATAAGAGATACTATTAAATTATCAGCATCAGAAAGCATTGGTTGTTTAAAAAAGAGGCAAAACAAGAAATGGTTTGATGAGGAATGTGCCGACATTGTAAAGAAAAGAAAGCTAGCAAAAATGAAATGGTTGCATGAGCCAAATGAGGTAAATTTAGAGCAATTGGGTAGTATTAGACGGGAAACCACCAAGCTACTAAAGAGTAAAAAAGAGGGAATATTTAAGAGAGAAGATTAATGATAATGCAAAAAATAGGAACATTAGAGAATTATATCAGGGAATTAGTATAGAGAAGAAAGGTTTCAGGCTAGAGCAAACATAATTCGGAATGAAAATGGGGATATGATTGCAGATTCCAGGAGTATATTAAATAGATGGAAAAGTTACTTTAATCAGCTATTAAATGTACATAAAGAACAGGACATTGAGGAGGATAATTTAGAGACAGCAGAAATGCTAGTCGCAGAGCCAAGTGCATTAGAGGTTGAAATGGCGATTGAAAAATTGAAGATGTATAAAGCATCAGGTTCAGATGAGATCCCAGCAGAACTCATAAAATCAGGGGGAGAAACATTGATGGACAAGATACGCTAGTTGCTTAATGTGATTTGGGAAAAAGAAGCTCTTCCAGATGAATGGAAGTAATCAATTATCGTACCAATTTATAAGAAAGGAGATAAAACTGATTGCAACAACTACAGGGGCATCTCATTACTTTCAACTTCGTACAAAATTCTAACAAATATATTAGTAAGCAGACTTACTCCCTATATTGATGACATTCTAGGAGATCATCAATGTGCATTTAGAAGAAACAGGTCTACAACAGATCAGATTTTTAGTATAAGACAGATTTTAGAAAAGAAATGGGAATATAATGGTACTGTACATCAACTATATGTTGACTTCAAAAAAGCATATGATTCAATTAAGAGGGAGAAGTTATATAGTATCCTGCTGGAGTTCGGAATTCCTAAAAAGTTAGTTAGACTTATACGAATGTGTCTAAATAGCACAAAGAGTAGGGTGTGTGTAGGCAAACAGTTTTCGGACACTTTTGAAATCCAGAATGGGTTGAAGCAAGGAGATGCACTATCTCATCACTATTTAATTTTGTACTAGAGCATGCCATTAAATCCTTAGAGAATGAGGAAGGCTTACAACTGAATGGTATTAATAAGCTGTTAGTTTATGCTGATGATGTATTGTTGGTCGATAGTGAGGAGATACTAAAGGACAACACGCACACTATTGAGTAACACTAAGAAATTAGGACTGTAAGTAAATATCAATAGAACTAAATATATGGCCACACGTAGAAATTCATTATATAATGGAAATGGACAGCTAATGACAAATGAGGGAAATTTTGAGGAAGTGGTTGAATTCAAATACCTAGGAACAATAATCACAAATAGGAATGAGATGTACAAAGAAATTAAACATAGGCACAATTCTGGATATGCGTGCTATTATGCATTGCAGATACTCTTGATGTCCCAACTCCTTTCAAAAAAACGTTAAACTGTAATTATATAAAATTTATCGGAGAATATATTGTTTAAACAACTCACCTCATAGGATTCATGCTTCCATGATATCGCGATTTCAAACATAATCATGTTCATCGTCAGCCATAACTCCGACTGATGATGAACATGATTATGTTTGAAATCGCGATATCATGGAAGCATGAATCCTATGAGGTGAGTTGTTTAAACAATATATTCTCCGATAAATTTTAATGATTATACCTCATAATGTTTACTTCCCAACATTAATTAAATGTAATTATATAAAACTATTATTCTACCAGTTATATTATATGGGTGCGAAACATGGACTCTTACTTTAAGGGAGAAATGGAGATTACAAGTATTTGAGAATAAAGTACTTAGGAAAATTTTTGGACCAAAGAGAGATGAACAGACAGGTGAATGAAGAAGACTACATAACAATGAACTAAATGGTGTTTATAGGTAGCCAGATATAATAAGAACAGTTAAGTCTCGTAGACTACAATGGGCAGGACATGTTGCACGTTTGGGGAATGAAAGACTTACGTGGAAGCTTCTTGTAGGAAAGCCTGAGGGAAAACGCCCAGTTGGTAGACCAAAAATGAGGTGGGAGAATAACATTAACTACGATTTGAGGGAAGTAGATTATACAGGGAATGATTGGAAAGCATTAGCTCAGGATAGGTATGTATGGAGAGCTTATGTCCGCGCGGCCATGAACCTACGGGTTCGATAGTGCCAGTGAGTAAGTAAGTATTACTTCCTATTGCATTTTAAAATATATTAATACCATACCTAGTTACCTACACTGTATTTTGTCTTTTTAAGCCTAGAATTGCCTTTTTTATCAAAAGTAAATTTTCATAATTTGTCCCAGTTCACTGTTGCTACGTCTTTGAAAATATTTGATGATCTTTGGAACTTTTTATGAAAAATACGAAATGAAGTTGTAATTCGTAAATTAATTATGAAAAATAACATTATGAAGTTTTCAGGTTAATAATTACCGTAATAAAAAAAATGAGTTGTATCTCACCTCATATTTCGCGTTCTTCAAGCATGGAACTGCAGTTTCTGAAAGCATCCCTCCCACCTTCAGCCATATCCATGACTGTTAACCTTTAGAAGACTTGTGTGACATATTTGTCCATAAAATGTAAAGTCTTAAAGGACTTAGTGGACATATTTGTCCATTGATAACATTATTTCTTTGTAAAAGTATAAAAATTCAGAAAATGTTGCAAGGAAGTTATTTGTGGCTCTAACCTATTGTTTTAGATCAAGTATTCATAAAAAATAAAATAATAAAACATGTATCTTTTCCACCCCTAATTTTGTATTTAAATAATAATGAGTTAACATGGTAAATAGCTTGTTAGTATTTATTTTTGAAAAATATCTGATATTTTGATAATCCAGGATGCCTTGGTCACTCGTTTAGAACTGTCTTTTTGTATGATAGTCCTTGAAGCACCCCGATATACACAACCCAACGTTAATCTTTTCAATCCTGTTTGCATATTATGTTACACGCTAGATAGCTTAATGGATAAAGCACTGGTCCCGAAAAACAGACGAAATGGGTGCGTCTGTCTGTCGTATGCCTTTCTTAGGGCCCCTGAATTTGTGAAATTTTTTTTTTGGGGGCGAGATGGTGTTCCCCAGTTTGAACCCTGCTCTGGTTCGTGTTCTCCTTCGCTCACGTCATCTAAATTGTCTAATTCACTACACGTATCATAGGCGTCAGAGTCACTATCAGCATATAATTCTCACAATTTCTTCTTCCGTAACTAATATACGTGAAGCCATTTTTTATATTTTAAAAAACGAACCACAGTGTACAGTTACTAATTCAAGACTGAATGCTAGTGTGGTTAGTACAAACTTGCTAAGGGTTTGACTGCCACAGAAAAAAAAAAAATTGCTGATAACTCTGTCGTCAATAAGACTGGGTACCTGTGTTTATGGTTTGAAAGCAGATTTTTCAAGGCACACGTGTTCACACTATGTCATAAAATTCCCCTTGCAACAGTACAGTCACCTTCAAATCATAAACTGAACCCGTTATAAAGTCAAACCAAAAAATATAGACCTCACAAAATAAATTTTAACTTTTAATAATAAAATTCTCTATTGTATGTAAAAATAAAACATTTAATTGAATAATACACTCCTTTATGAATTAAATAAAAGTTCTTTTATACTTATATCTCTTATAGTTTATCGTAAAAAATTTTTTTTGTTAGTATGCGCGCTCTACCATCCATTTAATATCACGGACTGGGATTTAAATTCCGTCCAGCAGTTCATGTGGTATTTTTAAATACCCCGGAATATAAAGGTTAACAACTGAAGATAGGAGGGTTGCCTCCAGAAACCGTGGTTCCATGCTTGAAGAACACGAAATGTGAGGTGAGATATGACTCATATTTTATTAATTATTAAGCTGTAATCTCTGATTTTTCAAATTTATAAAATAATTTTTTAAACAAAAACCAGTTTCTGAAATATTAAACTTGGTAAATATACTTGATTATGATAATATTTATTTGAAAACTTTTATTGTTTCCCTAAATATAAAATATGTAACACTTCGATATTAAGACATTGTTTGGAGGAATATTTGTAATCAATAAATGGATATGGTTAACTATTTCATTTATCTTCTTCTTCTTTTCAAGTATTAGGCCAAGGCCTGTTATGATCCTATAGAAAATTTTCCCTCCAGCATTTCATAGGACGGCCCAGTGATCACTATTACATTTATACATTTTGTAATTTTTATATCTATTTTGATGTTAATGGTAGTGATATTATGTGGTATTATACAAATTTAAAAGACTAAAGAAGCATTCTTAGAACATATTTTACATTTTTAAAGCCTATTTTAGGTGCCTAAATCTCCATCTTTTAGAGCTTAACAATCTGAGGTCTATTCATTACCTACCTCATGAGATAAGATTTCTGGGACAATTTCTCCTTTATGAGATTGTAACAATCAAGTGCCTTGTAAAGTTGATTTAGTGCCCTAACACCTGTTGTACTTCCCAGTGTAGATCATCCATTGATTTATATTTGGACTATGAAGGCTCTACAGTAGAAAACATGTTTCAATTCCCTTACACTCAATATCTTTACAGAAACTAAACTAATTGTTTCTAAGTTCACCTCTGGTTCTGACAAGAAAACTGTCAACGTTTTCATATTGAAACCTACCTTGAAATTTTTATGACAGCATCTCTACTTTTTTGAGCCAAGTGAGTTTAACTGTAAGTAATTGAAATTGAGTTCTCAGTTTCTTAAAAAAAAGAAAGCTATGAAATTTAGACATATGCTTGGGCAGCCCTTGCTATAGGAAGGAATGAGTGCAGAAAATACACATTGTATGTGCAGTTGTCCAAGTGTTATTCCTGAGCTGCCATGCTGCAAAATATTCCAGTCTTGATCTCAGGATCTTGCAGTTAGAACTCGCAGCTGATTTTTGGTAAAAATGATCCTTACTACTTTGCCAACGAAATTTGAAGAACATTGATAGTTCCCTTGTGAGGTTTGCAGATTGGTGGAATTTTAAAAATCATGAGTATTGGTTTCTTTTGGAAGGGAAGTAAAGTTGTAAGTTCCATTTTGTATATTTATGGCACTGAAAAGAATCTGAAGCCCGAAATAAGAGGCCTCTAAGCAAAATTAGTCAGTCCTTTCACGTCCAGATTTGAATTGTGATAGCTAATGATCTGGGCAGCCAAGAGTCATGCCCAATTGGAATTCAATTTTTTTGGTTTGTTATTATAGGATAGGACTTCACCTGCTTAGAACCAGGTTGTTCTAACTCCACTTTAAAACTAATTTTTTTTTGTATCTATGATATTCTAACTTTTTCCACTTTAGTTTCACACATAAAATTGTATATTTTGAGGTCAGAAAGTATTAAAACTTTTTCCTCAGAACAGTGCTATTATTATGAATTAGGTAGTATCCAAAACTTCATTGAGCTCTTCTGAAAAAAAAAAAAAATTGAGTTAGAACAACCTGGTACTAAGCAGGTGACTTTTTGATTAATATAGTAAGTTCCTATTCTTGTCTGAGCTTGATGTTGTAATTTTTAAGTTGCTTTAGTTTGACTTTTCTAGGTGTTGATGAAATTTAACAAGATCTTGATAAATTATAATATTTATATTTTCTTGTTGTTACATATCACCGTCTTTCTAACTATATGGATTTTTACAAAACAGCACATGCATAATGACTAATGTAAATCTGCCATTCTTGAATAATATCTCAGTTGTTATGTAAATAAGAATTTTGTTTCAGGAGTCAGCTGTGTTGCGGTCAGAAGAAGATAATTTAATCAGGGTCTGTTACTCTTGCCATAGTTCACATGAAGAATTAAAATACTTCATCAGTTATCTGAAACCAAAGCAAATAAAAGCTTGTGTTGTTCCTCTTAGGATGAGTGAAATACAAACATTAAACATGTTAAGAAAAATGTGTTTACCTATTTATGGCAAGGATAATATGCCAGTTTTAACAGTCTCAAAGAGAAAAGAAACACCCTCAATTAATGTTTCTCCAAAAGCTAATAATGTAAAGACATTAGAAGAATGTTTAAGTGATGAAATGGAATTTACTGAAATGCCATCGTCTTCTCAGACAAATGTGTCGGATAGAAGAAGTTTAAAAGAATATAAAGATAACATGGAAAGTGAGGAGGAAGAAGAAAATGTAGTAGAAATTAAATCTATGTCAACTACAGATGTACTGCAAACCGATGCTGATATATACAGACTAATTGCAGAAGATCTGCAGCCAAAATCAGGGGATCAGGATGCTGATATACGTCAGAGTATGTCTCTAGCATTTCTGCAAGCTGCGGTAGATAAAAAGAAGCCTGTTATATATAATTGACAAATCTTTTTAAATTAAGAGAGGATTGAAAGGAAATTTTATCAATTTTGGTCAAAAAATGTAATTTTTTGAGTATAGATTTAAAAACTGCAGCATAGCTGATTGTCCATTATATAAAATTCCTGGCGTGGAGTATTTGTATAACGTCAGTCAGAAAATTGTATGTGTCTGACTGACAGTGAAAGTTTATAATTTAATTTATTTTAGTTATTTTAATGACAACCTCCAAAGAGGCTAATTTACTACTACCTTCTTAAACATAGCTCATTTTTAATGGGAAAATTTCTTGAAATTTCTTTCAAATAATATTTATTTAATGCAGGGCACTTGAAATACAGATCATTCACCCAAATGACAGACCCTTATTAACATATTTGTAATAACTATACACAATAGAAACAATAACATAAACACTATTAAAATATAAACAGAATAATCTTAAGTAGGGTTTGCAGTGAGAGCATTTTGCCTCTTGCTCTTTCAAATATAGTTTATGTTATTTTATAATTTAACAATGTTGAGTTTTCTTCAAGAAAAGTATTTTAATCTTGTATAAAGGAGGTCTCAAAGTCTTCTTCTTCTTCTTAAACTTAATTTGTAGGATTTTCATCCTGTTTATTTCCAAAATCACTCCTCGGAGGAAGACGTACTGGATGTGCATTCACTGTCTATCCATCTCTTGGCTGGTCTTCCTCTTGTTCTTCTCCCGTCCATTGGTCTATCTTCTTTAGCTCTTTTTGCAAGCCGGTTTTCTTCCATTCTTTCTATATGACCCTTCCAATATTTTCGTCTATCTATAATAAATTTGGTTATGTCTTGAATATGGCATTTGTCCCTAATTTCTGTGTTGTGTATTTTATCAAATAATGTTTTCCCCTGAATAGTTCTTAAGATTTTCATTTCGCATGTGCTTATTATTTGTTTAGTTTTTGTTGTATCAGCCCTAGTTTCTGCTCCATATACGACAACTGGTCGAACTATCATTTTGTATATGCGGGTTTTGCTTTCTATTGACATATGTTTGTTGCGCCAAATTAAATCTTTCATATACCCTGATATTTGTGCTGCTTTATCAGCTTGTTTCTTTACTTCTTTTATTAAATTTTTAGTGTTTGTTATTAATACACCTAAATAATTAAATTCTGACACTTGTTCTATAATTTTTCTTTCCACTTCTAATTTGCATCTTACTGGTTCTTTTGATATTGTTAAGCATTTTGTCTTATTCGTGTTAATTTCCATATTGTATTTTCTGGCATTTATATTAAATTGATGTAAAGATCTTTGTAAATTATCTTCAGATTCTGAAAGGAGAACGACATCATCTGCGTAACATATTAAGTGAAATCTAGTGTTTCCCATTTTATAACCCAAACGTGGTGGTATGTTTTCAATAATTTTATCCATTATAATATTAAATAAGAATGGACTTAAAGAGTCACCTTGCCTGATGCCCTTTGTGAGGGTTATTTCTTCAGTTTGCTGTTCTTTTACTTTGATTACTGTTTTGCAGTGTGTATTAATTGATATTATTGCTCTAATCAGTTCATTAGGAATTTCATTCTCTCTCAAGATATGTACAACATCTTCAAGCTGTACTCTATCAAAAGCTTTCTTCATATCTATGAAACATAAGAATACTGGTTTATTGAATTCCCATGATTTTTCCACAATTTGTCTAACTATGTAAATTGCATCTAATGTGGATCTATTTTTCCGAAATCCTTGTTGTTGTTCTTTAATATGGATTAATGTGTTTAATTTGTTGTTTAATATTTTTGTGAATACTTTTAGAGAACTATTAAGTAATGTAATTCCACGATAATTTTCTGGTTTAGTTTTATCACCCTTTTTAAATATTGGGATAGTTATACTCGATTTCCATTCTAGTGGGGTGGTACCGCTTATTATGATATTTTGGAATAACTTCTGTAGTTCATTTATCAGTTGTATTCCTCCATATTTCAGCATTTCATTTGTTATCGTATCAGGACCTGCAGCCTTTCGATTTTTCAATCTCCGTACTGTGTCAGTTACTTCATCTATTGTTATTTCAATTAATTCATCTTGATTTTGATATTCATAAACATCCTGATTATTTTCCTGATTATTTTCTTCTTGTTTATATAGTTCCTGGAAATAATTATTCCATTCTTGCATTGTCAATTTGTTTGTTTGTATACTATCCCTAATTTCCATTTTATTTCTTCTTAATGTTCCCCATATTTTTCGTTGGCCTCCATATAGATCATGTTCCATATCTTTGGAATATTTTTCCCAATAATCTTGCTTAATTTTTCTAATTTTAGCATTTGCTATATTGCGTTCTGTTGTGTATGTTTTCCAAGATTCAGGGGTTTTATTTTTCAAAAATTGTAAATATGATTCCTTTTTCTTTTTGGCTATTTCCTTAATTTCAGGTACAAACCATGGAGTATTCTTCTTATTGCTGTTTACATTTACTTGTCTTTGTCCTATTACTTCCTTAGCTGCATTTAATATACTGTCTTTTATTTGTTGCCATTGTTGATCTACACTATTTTGTGTATCCGTTTGGACTTGTTGCAGTTTTTCCTTTAATCTTTGCTGGTACAGTTGTCTTGTGCTTTCATTTATAAATGATTCAATATTAAATTTTGTTATATACGTTGACTTTCGTTTCTTTATGTTTGGCAATCGTATTCTTATTTTGCATAAAACTAATTTGTGGTCACTTCCTATATCAGCGGAATTAAGTGTCCTGACATCAATTATCTGATCAAAATTAATTTCTCTATTTGTTAAAATATAGTCAATTACTGACTCCTGTGATCTGCTATTATGGAAGGTATATTTATATTTCATTGGATGATCAAAAAATGTATTATTAATTCTTAAAGCATTCGTTGCAGCAAATGTAATGAGCATATCTCCATTTTCATTTCTGACATCTTCATTAAACCTTTGTGTAATGCCTGGTAAACAGTTTTTCCCTATTCTTCCATTGAAGTCTCCAAATATAATAATTTTTTCTCTATTGTTTATTTTTGATACAACATTTTGAAGAGTTTCATAGAATGCTTCTCTTTGTTGCAAAGGTTTAGATATATCAGGTGCATATATACTTATAAAATGTATAATATTATTTTGTAACTTTACTTTTACATGTAAAATTCTATCATTTATATAATCAACATCTTCTATACTTTCTTCAAACATTTGGTGTAGCAACATGCCTACTCCAGATTGTGCTCTATTTTCTTTCGGTTGGCCACTGTATATAAATATATAATCATCAATTTTTGTCATACCTTTTCCTTTCTTTTTTGTTTCTGATAATGCACAAATTTTTATATTTTTCTTTTATTTCTTGTATTATTTCTTCTTTCCTTTTAAACCAAGACATAACATTCCAAGTAGCAATTCTTAATATGTTTTTCTTTTTCCAAATCGTAGACCTTTTCCTAGCGTTTGTCGTATTTTGTTTCCGTCTTTGATCCGAGGCTTGATCCTTGGGACTGCGAGCAATGTATAAGATACACCTTGAAGTGGGTTGCTAGCCCGTTTTCATGGCGGGTTTATTATTCGGGGTTTCCTCCCTAGGCCGATTGCCTTCACCCAGCTCCAGAGCTCAGCCTGCCCCGTTTTATTTCGGAGTTGTCTCTCCTAGATGGGTTGTCTTGCAGGACTAACGAACCCCATCCGCCCGTTTGTCAATCTACAAGGCAGTAGATGTAGAGTTGCCTCTTCCGTCAGGTACACCGTACCGAAGGACTCCTTCTCCGCTGTATCTGCCGTTGAGGTCTTCACCGTAACCCTGGCAAGGGGCCCTCACAAGGTACTATCAGCTGGGCAAGCTAAACCAAGGTTTTTTTACGAGGTGTTACTCCTCCCACACACCCTTTTTCAACCTGGCTTGGGACAGGCTATGGCGGAAGCCTTGGTGCAGAGCTACGGGACTTACGCTGGTTCGGGTCTCCATGGGGGAAGAAATTTTCTTATGGTATTTCGGCCAGTATGGGACCGGTGCCACCCAACATCGTGACACATTTGGGTAGCTACAATAAGTAGTGGCTCCAGGTTGAGGAAACCAGCTAT
Organism: Diploptera punctata; assembly: GCA_030220185.1. Taxonomy (NCBI): domain Eukaryota; kingdom Metazoa; phylum Arthropoda; class Insecta; order Blattodea; family Blaberidae; genus Diploptera; species Diploptera punctata. The sequence goes on from JASPKZ010010257.1 coordinate 1,050,839, forward strand.
AACGGCTGGGGGACTCGACATGCTGACCACATGTCACCCCTACACTGGCTAGATGATCATCTACCTCTGACTGACACATGTGGATGTGAGGCCAGCAGCCGGCTGGTAGGCTAAGGGCCTTCTAGGCCTGTCGCGCCAGGAGTTTTTTTTATTATTATATTTGTGTATTATATTCATATTTTTTTAATATTGAATATGAAATATAGATCAATTGTTTTAGATCTTTGTTAGTCATCTAATCTAATATATAAAAATGAATTAATATAATAAAATTGGGAATTTTTACATTATGAGGTTTTCTTAATAAGAATCAAATGAATCGTGAATTCTTCTTGCCTCATACATCTATGTTTTTTAACACAGTACTGCAATATCGGGGGGGCACGCCGTAGCGTAGTGGTTAAGGCACTGGGCTACAAGCCGGAGGGTCGAGGGTTCAAGTCCCGTTGGGGTCAGGATTTTTAAACTGACCCAAACCCTCTGGCGGCACTATGGCCCTGGGGTCGACTCAGCCTCTAACAGAAATGAGTACCAGACACTTGTTCTGGGGGTAAAGGCGGCCGTCACGCAGGGCTGACAACCCGGCTGACATAAAGTGCCGATTGTCTAGAAAAAGTGGGAGCCTTGACCTCCTATTACCCCAAGGGCCTTCGGGCCTGTTGTGGGATCACTTTACTTTTTTTTTACTGCAATATCGGAAAAAAACATATTTTCCATCTTCAGCTGTTTTCACTACTATCAATTTTTTCTTTTACCAATAATTTTCTAAACTGCCAAAAAAGTGCATCAGATGGCAGTTTAGAAAATTATTGGCAAAAGAAAAAAGAATTGAGTCGTGAAAACAGCTGAAGATGGAAAATATGTTTTTTCCAATACTGCAGTTGTGTGTTAAAAAAAATAGATATATGAGGTAAGAAGAATTCACAATTCATTTTATTCTTATTAACCCATCAGCGTAGGAGCATTTAAATATGTATTCTATGTTAAAGGAAATTTTAATATCTCCTCTATGAGATGGCAGTTCATAAAGCCTGTTTTCTTGGTATATTTTCATTAAGAATCATAATAAAGCAAACGTGGTGCATGTCGAACATGCTCGATCAGCACTCCGCAGAGAAGTAGTGTTTATTTTATGTGGGCACTGCACGTCATTCCACGCTGATGGGTTAATAAAAGTGAATGTTTGTTCGTATTTTATGCACTGCCATATCGTTCATCCGATTGTGATGGGGCTTTTTGCAAAATGTTCAGGAGTTTCCCAGGACGATCATAGGCTACAAGAAAGTTGTAATACTCAACCCCTTCACCCTTAAAAATCAGCCTTTATTGAAAAACATGAAAAAAGTAGCTTCTTGGATGCTTAAATGGCTTATGCTACCTGAACCATAACAAATACACAAAATTAATGTACACAGAATTGAATACCTCAAAAAACTCTACAAAAAAGTCCATGACAGCAAATGTTTATCTTTAACGAATAACTCACAATAAACATTTTTGTGTTTCATTGACGCCAAGATGACTGGGATAAGTAGATTCTCGGGCAAGTGTAACAGCAAACGGTGGGTATTCATTTACGGATATCTAACAATAACAAATTTTGTCTTTCAGCTCATTTATGCCAAGAAGATCAGGATAAGTAGATTCCCGGGCAGTGCCGGGTAATTAGCACTGGATATCTGAAAATAATTACGATAGAAGTTTGTAATCATTTTTCCTTTTACTTATTCAACTAAACACATTAACTTTCGTCTTTCAGCTCATTTATGCCAAGAAGATCAGGATAAGTAGATTCCTGGGCAATGTCGGGTAATTAGCACGGAGTGTTTATAAATAATTATCTCCTCTGTCTATCTGCAATTCTGCTTTGGCTATATGTTGAGTTAAATAGTACAGTTCAGAAATTATAGTAGGTTTACTAGAAAATACAAGATAAGACCTAATTGATGGCAATATGTTTTGCTGTATAATCTCAATTATATCTCACTTGGAAAAATCTGAGCAGACTAATTGAACAGAGCTGTAAACATCAGAAATAAGTTCTGATAAAGACTCGTTCAACGGCTAAAAGCGAAAAATTTACTTAGGAAATTCTTAATTAAACGAGAAGGTAGTAAAGATTTTTCTGACATGCTCTCTAGTTTTGAAGCCTTAGCTTAACAGTTTCACACTACACATCAGTTTGAATTAGAGCTGAATTCAAGAAATTGAAATATCTCCCCTGAATCTGAGCCTTTACAATTAGACAATTTCCTAATCAATTCCATGAAAATCTGGTAATTATTCTTATTTAAGAATACCAAAGACTGATTTTCCATACTTTAAAAAGCCATGTTAATGGAAATGCAATTCCATATTAGTATTAATGCCAACAGAAATTAAATCAGGTTTTCTTCTGTTGCTAGAGCTGTCTAGAAAGATATGTTGCCTAATGAAGAAGCATAACATAAATTTGCCTTAAATGGCAAAATATGCTGATGTAATATTTCTGCAACGCCATCCGTCTGGAAATTAAATCTAGCAGATTCTAGATAAGTATATCTTTCGAAATAATGAACTTCAACTCAGCATTTTGAATACAAAAATAATCCTGCATAAATTTTTAAAAAAAGAAACTACACAGTAAATAGCAAATAATCTTAGCAAAATAGATTCTCCAATCCAAAATAGTTGAGAGAAAAGAAAATTTATAAAACTGAGTAAATGTACATAATATAATAGACAATCTCAATATTAAAGTAACCATATATATTTATATTTAACCACTACAGTTATTAAAATATATACATGGTGTTTCAGAAGGTTGCACACAAATTTCAGGCTCTTATAGAGGAATCGAAATACAACAACTTTTGATTAGTAACATATGGTCTGGAAAGTAATCCTGGGTCAGTGCAAGCCTGGGAAAGTTAGGAACAATATTTTGGATCTAAGCTTACTTTTCAGAGAGGCACTGGGTTCGATACACTACTGTATGAATTTATGAAGATGCTCCATCTGTTTTCATACCGTTCAGTGCAGTACAGTACTTGTGTACTCTTCTGTTCACATCTGATAGCCATTCGTGTGCTCTATATGTTGCTTTAATTTCAGTACGGAATCTGTAGTGTATTGTAAAGGTCCACTACAGAATTACTTTTAAGGTAGCTGCGTTTGTGATTTTTTGTGAAATGGAATACACATCAGAACTGCAAGACATGCATTTCATGTATGGTGAAGCAAATGGTAATAATGCACGTGAAGCTCAATGCCTGTACAGCAAACAATATCCGAACAGACGTCAACCACAGCCTCGAATGTTTCAAAACGTCTTCACTGACTCGGGGTGACAGGTTCCTTGAGTTCATTGCTCCATGTAGGCCGGACACATACGACTCAAACAGTCGCTATGGAAGAGGAAGTACTTGCTCACGTGGAAGAACGTGCATCTACCAGTACACGTGTCATTGCTCATACCATGGGAATTTCCCAAAAGTAATGTTTGGCATGTCCTGCATGACAACCAGCTGCACCCATATCATCCACAGAAAGTTCAGGGTTTGAATGTGGATGATATCCCATAACGACTTCAATTTTGTGAATTGATTGTTGGCTGTTGTGAGAATGAGTCCAATTTTTTAAGCAACGTGTTGTTCACAGATGAAGGACAGCTCACCAGAGATGAGTTCTTTAATTTTTGTAACAGCCATGTTTAGGAGCAGCACAATCCCTACATTGCTTTCCAACACCACCACCAATATAGGTTTGCAGTGATTGTTATTTTTTATCTAATGCCATCAGGTTGTTGTCTCTTATGACATTTTTGGCTTTCTCCCCTGGCTTTGGCAGAATAGTAATCCATTTCTTAAGTTGGGGCACCTTGAAGGCAGAGTTACATTACCCCTGTGATATGATGGGTGATAAATGATTATGAAGCTCCAGGAGAGTTCTTAACCTAAACTTAACCTAAATTCCAGGCCATGGGCAACCACAGGAATAATTCTCTTTAAGAAAAAATTGCTATGGTTTGACCAGGAATTGAAGCCGGGACCTCATGAACTGTAGTCAGAAACAGTGACCGCTAACAGTGAATGTATGGGCCAGTATTATTGGTGATCACATAATTGGACCGTACCTTCTACCACCAACCTTGAATGTAGTGAGTTACAATACAAGGTCTTCGTCCAAGAACAGTTAGAGGATCTACCGCTTATCGTGTGTCGTGGATGCAACTAGACGGAGCACCAGCACACTTCACTCTTCAAGCACGTAACTTACTCACCGGACATTGGATTGGAAGGGAGGTCCAATCTTGATTTTTTTTCTTCTGGGGGCATATCAAAAGTCTCGTGTACGAGATACCAGTTACCAACCAGGAAGAACTTTTCGCCCGAATAAGCATTTTAAATGTATATCTCTATAATATCTATTCAGACTAGATAGACAAAGTAATTTCATTGCAAATTTATTCTTAGCTTATGATTTATAATAAACTCCTCGTTGCCTAAGGAACTCTGAAGACACTAGGCTGACCAAATAAAAATGTCTTTGAAAAAAATAGTGATATAAACATTAGATTTGTAATACAAAAGTTAACTAGCAGTATACATAAAGAATATATACTAGAAAATAAACATAGATGTTTGATGGTGCTTTTTAAAGTTTTTAAAACAGAACCTCCATGGATTCTCGTACAAAAACCATTTATGCACACACTAGCAATCATACTTAAAATTAAGTTCCATTACTATTAATTGACCCTTTGTATGTAGAAAATTAAAGGTACTGGCAAAGCTCGTCTGGGCCTCTCACATCATATTAACGAAATGAAAAGCCAGGCTGAACTGTAACGATAATTTGGTGGTTTGCTTTCCCAAGTAAGGAGACACACAAGTGATGTCTTGGAATGGAAGGAACATAGGTGGAAATAAGCATAAATAAGCGACCATTCAGAGATGGAACTGCATACACAGCAGTACTGTACCCCAGCCACTGATTCTCCTGCCCTGATGTTTTCACGACATTGTTGCCAATATGGATATTCAGTGGGAGGAGCCGCTTTATGTATGCGGTTAGCAGACATACAGCTGACAACATCTCAGCAATTTCAAACTTTACTAGCACACTATAGCTGCATGAAGAGCAGTGATTGGTTGTGGCAGACGTGCACTCTCACTACAACCATATCCTTATTGATAGTAATGGGCGAGTTTCTCCTTTTAGCCCTCGTACAACCTAAACTTCAGAGCCGGAGATCCAGTGTTAATTACTACAATAAATGTACCAAAAACAAAAAAACACAAATATTCCACACTATTTTAAGGGATTTTATGAATTCATTGTCACTTTTTATCGGAGAGTGTATAAAACATATCCAGAATATATATTATCTTCAACTCATGTCCAAGTCAGATTTGGGTCAAGGGATGAGATGAAGCTCTGTTCAGAGGTTTGTGAACGACAAGGGTGCTGGCTAAACATGCCTGACGCACTGCCACAGGGCAGATGAACAAAATGGATGAGATGAGTATGGAGAAATGATGGAATGAAATTTGTGGCTGGGGAAAATGGGAAAAACCTGATCAAGCTCCGTTTTGTCCACCACAAAACCCAGTGGAGTGACTGAGACTCAATATCAAGAACTCAGTGATGGGTGTCTAACTGCTTGTGCTACGGAGTCGCTATATCCAGAGTAATGCCACATTTAAAAAACGTGACATTTTACTGTGGAGCAGTTTTAAACTTTTACTCATTGCCTGTAAAATAAAGAATTGATTTATTGTGTTAATTTTTTCATCAAAACTACTACGTTTTTGTGATTTTGAATGTGGATGTTTCAGAATTTGTTTATGCACATACTTTAAGAAAAATCTTATTTGAGCCATATAATTTTTGTTTTATTTTGGACACCCTCTGTTATTAATACACAACTGGCTGCTATTATTCTAAACCAATCGATATTAAAAGCTAAGCTAACAGGAACATATCACATCAATTAGCATTTCTGCAATTAAGTGGAAGTTATACAAAACAAAGTTTGAAAATACAATTTTTGTAAAATAATTAATAACTTTAAATGCTTTTGGTTTGTAGAATGAACTTGACAGCATGCTCAGAATTTTTATGAATTTTATTTGTAAATATACAATAAATTAGACTAACTTCTTAAGAATAATTGATTTTATAATCTCCAGAAATACACTTTGAAAATATTATCACCATCACCATCTTGCTCTCCAGCTGGAGAAGGCATGATCTGCTTCCTGCTAAGCACAAGTCCAAAAGATTCTTAACTCTTGCTTTTGTCCTTTTAAATAAGACAAATAGGCTGGCTGTAAAATTGCATATGTCTGTCAGTGGAGTCATCTGTTTTTATCATTTGAATTCCTGATCTTGTTATCCATCTTGTAAAATGGTAGTTTGGGTTGTCCTTTGTTGTTTCAATAATTTGTATCTCATTCCAGACAACCTTTTCTTTCATCTCGTTATTTGCTCCCCTTAAATTTTTAATGCTCCTCCTTTATTTCATCTGTGCATATCTCTTTGATGGTTTGAGGTTTGCCTCCCTTCTTTGCCATTTGTATCACAAGTGTCAATTAACTTAGTGTACAAATTGGACCAAATTTGAGTGCTGTTTGTTTTTTACCCATTTGGTTTAAATAATTTAGATAATCAAATATTTGTCTGTTATTTTAGACACATCAGAGATTTTTAACCACACAGAGATACAATGATGGCTTTATTCTTATTTTAAAATCTTGCATTATCAGAGAAAAAATATTGTAAGTTTACCTTTGCAGTGATCTTGTATATAGAGAAATACAAAGGCTGTGATTTCATTCACACCCAAATTTCAAATTGACTCATTTTAGAAATAACAAAAGGCATCCTTTCTTTTTCCACAAGGCTCTGGCAGGACTGCTTGTAGGTCAAAACAGAAAAGTATAAAAAATATACATTAATCATTTTTTTTAAGTACTGTCTGTTTAGATTTTCCCTCCTGATCCAATTGTTTATTTCTTATATGGTCATATTTTGTTTAATTTCTTTCCTTCTCATTTTTATTAGTATTATAATATCCTTCACAAAAAGCATATTGCTAGAGATTATAAAATGGGAGATTGAACTCGGAATTAAATGATGCCTATATACACAAGGTAGTTATGTTTTTTTTTGTTCCACATACTGTTTATACATTTTCAAATTTCCATCCAAGTATTTATTTCTTAACTGTGCTTTAAGATAATGAGACTCCACCTTTGGGAAAGAATTTGTGTGCTCTCTCGCTCTGTCCTTCAGTTAATCAGGAAAGTGATGTTTAGTGTGGTTTGCCTTTTTCTTCATCTCAATAACTACTGTTTCAACAACTATTTTCCATCAATTTCTAATGAACTTATTGCTTATAGCTAGTTGTCTTATTATTATCAATGGTAAAATAGTAGGCATCCTCTCCACTAGCTCCCTTGTAGTGTCTACACTTTGAACTTAATATTTGACAATTACTCATTATAAAGTTGTTTGCAAACCATAATCATCTAGTTTTCATTAAGCCTTATGAATATTCATTGTTTTTCATAAGAGATATCTTAGAAAAAAGGAACAATTCAAATTATATTGATTTCCACAAACACTTTTTTAAAAATCTAACAATAGTGTTAGTAATAGTGCATTATGCCTTACCAGTATTTGCTTTATATTTTTCTTTATATCTGCATTTCATTATTTGTGGTTGGTTTCTTTTTTCTGATGTGAAACACCATCTGTATTTATCTTTTATTCTTCTTCTGGAGCAATTTCCATTATAGTTGTTGTTCTTCTTCTGCTCATCATCAGTTTTTTTAAGATTTGTGGAAGAGTTATTGAAAATTGTATAGTTAATTATTGTGAAATGATATTCCTTATACATCTTGCGCGAATTAATAGTGCAGTCTATGTTTTGTGAATTGAGACTGTGTATTTGAGAGGCAAATTCCAGATATTTGCAAGCTTTGCATTTGGAAATGAATAAAACATTTCAAGCACCCGCAGAAAAGGTATGTCTGCGGTTATGCTTCGAAAGGCTTGATTAGGGCTTAAAGGACCTTTGGAACAAGGATTACTTGTGACAGTAATATAGCGTGAGATTTACCTACGGATTTAGGGCCAGCTGAGCGGTAAGGTTGATGTCTTCATTATTTAAGGTTAGTTGAGATGAATAAATGAACAACTGTAATATTCTATATTTAAAACTATAAGAACAAATTTATGTATCATTACAAATAATTAGACTAGCCTAACTTATTTTATTACATAATCTTTGGGTGAGAAAGAGACTTTGCTGTAGTAGGTTGAACTATGCCACATGACATGACTTGTATCATTTCGTAACTATACTTTTATATGTACTTCAGTTGGTTCCCATCCACAGGCTATAAAATCAAGTATTGAAACCCATATTGGGTTTATTTCAAAAGCCCCCAAAATCCTATTAAGAATAATGTGTTGCAGACTTACCTCTAGCAGCTACACACTTCAACAGACCATCAGTTCATCCCTTGACCACCATTTATGTCTCCATCTGAAGCCCTTAACTGTAAAATCTATTCTGAGGCTTGGTGTTCAACCCACTTTCAACATCTCTCTCTCTTTCTAAGCATAGCAAGTTCATATGCCCTAACAGTACTGTAGTTCTGGATGTTTCCAGGACCAAATTCCTAACTATATTGTCACTATATGAATCAGGATTTTATTCTAAAGATTTAATTTTGGAAACAGTTTCATTAAGATACTTAAATATCTTTGGTTTTTTTCTTTTTTATTTTTCTATTCCAAACTAAAACTAATATTTCCTATAATATGAGACTATTTAAATAACTAATTAAAAATATACTATTTAAATAACTAATTAAAAATATCTAGACTTTGATATCCTATTTTATAACACTCACCCCCCTCAGACCTGACAAAGGGTTTGTAAAAAAAGCCCTTTTCAGGCCGTTATTATAAACCATCTTATCGTTCCCATGAATTTTCTTCTTAAAATTTCCTTTGACCACACACCATGCTCTAGAGTTGGTTTTTTCTCTTCTTATCTTGATCTTACAGTGTAGCTCTCTTTCCTGTTCCCTAAAGGCTTGACCCTGTCCAAAATACTAATGTATAACAAGAAATGCAACATGAACACCCTTTAAATAATTATATACTTTGAAATATTGTGCTTAAATTGATCCATTTTCTCCTCGTAATTAACCGAAGTTCCCTTTGCTATATGGGACATTTGGCGCTTACATACTCCATTTTATACCCACACCATTTATCTGGTGTTAAAAACATGCTAGACATAAGGAAAAATGGAATAGCTTGTCACTCTGCACCTGAAACAAGAAGATATACATAAACAAAAATTATCTATTCTTATTCCCCCTTCTTTTTTTTTTTCTTGTTGCTAAGTTCTGTTGTCTTCTTGCTGTTTCTTTTTCTTTTTTTTCATACAAGTTACTTTTGCACGCTTTAATTTTGAAAATTTTATTTATTTTCTAAAATCTTTAATTAGAGCTTATCACTTCTTCGTAACACTAAGCTTTTACACTAGCCCTGCCCACCGAGAAACGTGAAGCACTATGTTCTTGTTTGTCACCTCGGCATGTCAGCAGCTCATGTTGATCTCTCTCTTTGGCATCCTTGGTTGAATCCAATGTCTGGAACCACGTTCTGTAATGGTATCTTCCTTCAGTCGGGAGAGAGCCACGCCGGGTACTTGGGTCTTTCCTTTGAAGTTCTCGAGACCAGCAATTCCTTTTAGGAGCCATGGATTATCTGGAGGATAGGTTTAATAGGATATCAGTGTTTAATTTCCATTTTTTTCTTAATGTAGAATACTGGTTAGGAATTTCTATCTGATCCACGGATCATCAGAGGTTTGGTTTGATATGGTTAGGGTATTTCCTTGGTCTCTCATGTCGCACCGTATTGACTGATGGACATTTTCCATGTTGAACGACTATCTCTGTTGTAGTAAGACGTACCTGCATAGACCCTGTCTTCCTCCTTCGTTCCGGCATCAGCGATCTGACCAAGTTTCGTGGTGTGGGGGATGTCCTAGGTGACTCAACATCCTTCGTCGTTCCTAGTTAGCCCAGTCGTGTTCGTATAGTTTGAGCATAATCTATCCATGCATATGCGCAGTCGTTCTTCTTGTGCCAAAAGGTGTTTTAATGGTTCTTCTTTTGCTTACGTTTGATTTTTTTGTTTGTTAATTAATACGAATCTTACACCATGTATTTTTAATAGGTTCAGTTGGGCTTTTCAAATAAAACCAATGATGCTTACGGGCTTATCGGAATGATTCACCTATCTATAGTCAAAATGTCCCGAGATTTTGAACAACCATGTACATCTTTACTTTTTTTTATAATTTTTCCTAGGTTTGAGTTTCTCTACTTGCACTCCTAATTATATATAACTCAATGGTACAAACAAAAATTAACTTTGAATTAATCTTAATACCGCCAACCTCTTTCTAATACAAATTTTATCATTTTGGTTTCGGTGTTGGCTAGGTCTTAACCTGTAAATGGGAAAGAATGCTCTTATGCTTATGAATTTGTATAATCATAATCAAGAATTATCTATTTCTAATATATCTTTAATCTTCCCAAAACTTTTATTTTGACAGTGCTTCAGGTTTTTGTATTCACATTATTTCCATGCTTAGATCGGTTGATCTTTCCCTATTATTAAAAGCCCAACATTTTGTCTAATTCTAACGGTTTGTCTAGTCCCCTTCTTTATAATAGAGTCCTGGGTTCGACCGGGTGCGCTCGTATTCACACCAGTCGAAAGGACATTATATACTACACGTATTTATCATGTAAATGCTACTTAATCAATGCCGAATTAGACCTTATAATTACCCATTAATACTCGCATTCTGAATTTCTGTCATCGTTTCCCTAGGGTCCTGAGTTTGAGAGCATTCTTTTCCTTTTCCCACTTCTGAATTAGCTGCCTCTATTTCTTAACTCTCCCTTTTCTTAGCCTTAATTGTACTTGAACTGAGACATGCTTTTAGGGCTACTTGTGCCTGGACAGGGATTCAGGTTTCCATTATTCATTGGTCTAATTTTACTGATCTGTTAATATATCAATCCGCAAATTTTTAATTTCTTAATCATCACTGACTCAATTTTAGAAATTCACAGTGATGTTATGTAACCTGAGTCCTTGTCCTCATTCTCCCTTCTGCTGCCCTAACTTCTGATACGGTGTACTTTACACCCTGACATCACCTAACTGTTAGTTTGAATGGAAAATTCTTATAGCTGATTTCTTGAAATTTTATACATTTATTTTTCGTTTTGTATACTTTATTCCCTGATTGTTTCTTTATCTACATATGCGTTTGATCTTCCATTTTTCTCTACTCCTTACTCCTGGGGTTTCATTCATTACCTATCACATACGTATTATCATTTTTAATGGGGGTCGTTTTTCCCTCCTTTCACTTTGAACCATTTATCCACGTCCTACTCCAGGGGGTTCTTTCCTTACTTCTTCCACTCGGAACTCCTTCCTGTACCTGCTCTGTATCCTAGGGGATTCTTTTGTTACTTATTCTTCCACTCGGAACTCCTCCTTCCTGTACCGGCTCTGTATCCTAGGGGGTTCTAATTTTACTTTAGACTGCTTATGTGCTTAAACTTGTCTACACCACCTTAGGTGTTTAACCTCTCGTTTTGTCTTCTTCCTTTTCATCCTAGGCCAATCTGCCTCTCTTGGCTCTACTTGTCAATCGCACAATCGTGTGTATGTGTGTTTCCCCAATTATTTTCCTGCTCCCTCTAGTGCACTAGTGTTTCCGTTGTTATTTTGCTAGCATTTGTTACCTATCCGCTTGGACCATATTCTACCTGTGCGTACGTCTTTCCTTATCGCGGTTTTACTTCCGCTTTTCCCCACCACCGGTGGATTTTTTGGCATCATCATCCCTACTCCAGTGGCTCTAGCATATCCCAGGCACACCTTAGGGAAGAATTCCCAAGTGATTCTAGTATATGCCCGGCACGGCCTGAAGGTAGTATGTTTCCCTTGCTTCCTCTCCTGATTCTCTTTTTCTCTTGTCTTCGCACTGTTTTCTCCTAAGGGTCGCTGTTCACATCCCTACCCAGTGGCTCTAGCATATCCCAGGCATGCCTTAGGGAAGAAGTCCCCAATGGCTCTAGTATATGCCAGGCACGGCCTCAAGTAGTATGTTTCCCTTGCTTCCTATCCTGATTCCCTGATTCTCAAAGTCTGCTGCCTGTTCACATCCCTACCCCGGTGGCTCTAGCATATACCAGGCACGCCTTAGGGAGGAAGTCCCCAATGACTAGTATATGCCAGGCACGGTCTCAAGGTAGTATGTTTCCCTTGCTTACTATCCTGATTCTCTACGTCTGCTGCCTGAGAATTTATCTTCAATATTCCTATTGGAAAGCCTGTTGGTGCCTCACCGAACTACTGCGTCGAAAAGAGGATTGGATCCTATTCTCCTAGACGGGGTTTGTTTCTTGCTCACCTCACTTCCTATCAACTAATGTTTATTTCCTCAAGAATCTGTGTTCTTGTTCAATATTCGTTCTCTGATGCCTGACTCTCTATCTGTGATGTTCCATGGTCCTTAACATCAGTGCCAAGCCGGCAAAGTGTTATGACCAGTGCCCTTGGATCATCGAGGAGGTCTGTGACTCCAGATCCTATCATTACGGGAGTGTCCCACCTTCCAACTTGCACAATCCCTAACTCTCACTATTCCTCTGTTTCTCTCCTAACTTCTTGTGGGTTTGTGTGTGATTTCTGCCTAACATCACTTAGCCAAGATTGACCTAGGTTGCAGTCTATTTGCTCAGTTTTATCTTGATATGGTTCCGAGTGATTTGTGGGCCCAAGTATGGAGAGCCTTAAGCGATCTAGTGGTAATTTACTAATCTAAATAAGTTCCAAATCCCATGTGTGTGTGTCTATTCTCAACGTGTCACTAGCCCCACTGATATGCCTTCAAGGTGCACAGAGGGAGAGATCCCGGCCGTAGATTCTTTCTGTTTCCTCCTGTGTGCATCTCAGTCGAGTGTCATGATCAGCCGAGTATAATAATTGTGTAATTTTCATTAGAAATATATTCAGTGTAGCCCTTGGGTTCCCAAATTTTTAGTAATAATACTCTCCACTAGATCGAATAAGATACCCAACTATTTGTTAAGTATCCCAACCTCCATCTTCTAAATTGCTAAGGGAATAAATTAATTTGTTTCCGATCATTTCTGCATGCCTGGTACTTGGTAATTCTGAGAAAAATCTTTCAACGCCTGACCTACTTTTCATTGCGTTTCAAACGTTTATAATTTTCTCCAAGTTCCCTTGCCCCTCCACCGTTCGCTTCTACTACATACAATTTTAACCAAGTTGGATAATGCACATCCTTCCTTCTTTAACTGTAACTGTTGTCACTCCTTATTTCTCGCGGTGTTAAAATAATTCCTATCATCCGTGTTGGCATAACTGCTGTTTACTTGAACCTATTATTCGTTTTCCGTTTAGGTTTAACATAATACGTCCCTTTATTGGATTGCTTTCGCGTTACTTTCTCGTGAAGGTACTGACTTATCCAGGAATTCATACGTACTTAAATGAGTCCTATTTACTAAAATTGAGATTGTGGTTTTCCGTTATTATTCATTTTATTCATATGCATAATTCTTATTACTGGTAGTTCGCTCTTATTTTATTATCATTATTATTATTATTGTTTATTAATTTTACTGTGGTTTATTATTATTATTATTTATTTTATATTATTATGATGATTAATATTTATTATCATCACTGGTGATTTGTTATTATGATTATTAAGTTTTTGGGTATTTTAATTATTATTAGTAGTAATTTTATATTTCTTGTTACATCCTCTTAATCTCATCTGGATATCATATACCTAGTCTCCAGTATCCTTTTCTTACCCAACTTGAGGGTTGTTCGTCGATTTTTGTTTACTTCTATTATTATTATTATTATTATTATTATTATTCAAATACTATATCAGGATTACTGGCTAGTCCTATCTGATATCTCAGTATTACTATCATTTAGCCCTTATTCCCTTCAATATTATCCGCCATCCTTCATCTGATTGTTTCTCATATTATTATTTATTACTTCAGGTATCGATTTAACATTTTATGATTATCATTATGTTATTGCCAGTTAGTTTTATTCATTATTAGTATTATTATTAATATGTCTGTTAGGTTATCATGTTTTACTTTTATAGCTCAGATTGCCCGTTTGTTATTCACTGAGTCCCGGTTATCCTCTTTTATTTCACGAATTTATTATAATTCTCGAATTCTAGTTGCGTAGTGACCTTTGATGCCAGAGGTGCTCGCCTACCGTCTAAACATATCAGGATGCATTTGCCACTTAAAATTCGTATTGTGAATTCCGATAGTACCTCATGACCTGTCTTCGCAATTTGAGGCTCCATTATACATTCCAAGCTATAACACTTTTATTAATTATTGAATTATTAATATTATTTGATTTAGTATTATTTTATGTAGTTTTGTTAAGATTAATCAGAGTTTGTTCATAATTACTTGTGGCTCTCATAATCTTTGGGTATAATTTAATGAAGTAATTAAAGTTATCTACTCCTTTCCTCAGTTAGCTTCAAATACCGTTTTTCTGTCACAAGTTTCTGCCGGGTTTAAACAAAATTCCCATTTTTAGTAAGGTTATTATTTTAATGTTATCATTATTTGTTATTTATTATTATGGGGTCCATTGATTGAGTTCTATCTTTCTACATGTTATTCATCCCCAAGATATTTCCTTCATCTGGGATATATGATGAAAGTTATTAATTTATAATGATAGAGCGTATTCTGATTAAGTTAAACTACTAAGTTTGCTTCACTTTTTAAATATACAGAAGCTGCACTTAACCTAACACGAAATATTTTCAAAGTCCTATGGTACATCAGTGCGCCTGTGCCAGTCATTATCACCACATCTCAATTACCAATCCTTGCTTATTACAATTCTGATTAAGTTAAACCACTAAGTTTGCTTCACTTTTTAAATATACAGAATCTGCACTTAACCTAACGCGAAATATTTTCAAAGTCCTATGGTACATCAGTGCGCATGTGCCAGTCATTATCACCACATCTCAATTACCAATCCTTGCTTATTACAATAATATATAAAATAATCTTATGCTAGATAGGCCCACCTCGCTATGAAATTAAAATGACCCATAATATTATAAAATTGATCGGAACAGTTTACAATTTTACAAAATGCTGCCACCATTATGATTTTTTGTTTTATGTATTTAGACGCATTAAAGGATAACGTCTAAAAGTTAATTAGACACTCTTGACTTAATTCAATTACTCTCCAACTACATAATATCCTCTCTGGAGAAACTAGCAAGTCACCATTCACAATTTGGGTATTTAAATAAATACTTAAAAGTCAAAGGTAAGGTTATAAAATTGGTTGAAAATCCAAAACATTTAATAATGTATGTAAATACATAAGACTTATAATTCACAACAAGAACTCAAAAATCACAGGTTATGTTAGGATTATATAAACATTTATTTATTTTTTGCGGATAATATTTTTATTATTTCCTTATAAAGAGAGCTATAATCATATTAATAAATAGACGCAACTATCGCCACCCTTATATAAGAGAATATTTAAGTTTTCTAATGTTTAAAAATGTTTGTGACTCTTGCACTCCTGTATTTCCTTAAGCATATTAGGCACGTTACTGTTTGTGATATACTTTAGGCATTTCCTATCATTAATTATATTGCGATCGTTAAATTATGGAATATTTATCGTTCTTGATATTTTTTTAAACATCTTTGGGCATATCAGTGTATTTAATGTTGCCAAAGCATAATAGCTCTATAATTATTTCGTTAAACTACATTCTTAGTCTTATGCGTGCAAAATCGTTTACTCGGGTACAGAATTACATAACGGGCCAGCATCGCGATTCCTTCAGCAGTACTATCTCTCGTATTATTAATCAACATAATTTAAATCAATATAATTCATCAACTAGATACTATCCGATCTGGTATATTAAACCATTATTTAATAAATTCAACACGCTTATGTTTATTATGTCCATCGACCTGTTCGGTAATATGGATTAAGCTTCTACACCTCTCAATTACTTAAATGCTTAAAATGTCTCCATACTTTGTTATCAAGAATGATTTTATTCATATTAAAATCGTTATGTATGTTTGTTGAACGAACTGTAATTATTATAATGCCACAATGGCCTATTCAGTCTTAATATTAAACTTACTGGATTTTTTGTTACTATATTTGATTAAAATATTTATGAGTTTGACTGATTCGTGGATATATAAATTTAGTTTAATGCCTGCTTAATTATAAACAACTATTTTGCATTATTTTGCCGGATTAAATAAGTTTGGTTGAAAGGTGTTTAATGCATAAGTACATAAGAACGTTACGTGAAAAGTATGCGTCCTAAAATGAACCTCCGCCGTCATTCCTTACACAAGTAGTGGAAAATTTTCAGATTCCTAAACTATTTCCAATACACCGTTATGCGATCTATTTCTGCTATTGTACACATTCCAGTATAACAAGTTCCCCTCCATTTGTAATTAAGTCTACTTTATTATAAGCTATATTTTAAAATAAACTTCCTTGAAAAGCAAAGTTATATTCTAAGTTAAGTATTTATTTTGTAAAAGAAAAGCTAGTTCTACAAGCCACTTTTATAGTTTAAGTTAGTTATTTAATCTGTAAAGGAAGCTCAGTTCCATAATTCTATTCCTTTTTTTTTTCTTAGATAAATTAGTTATACAAGTTGTCGAAAATTTCCACGTCATTATATCCACCTAACCAAATTGATAAGCCGATAGGTAGCCTCGCACACAGGCGCTTTCTAATGCTAAATTTACTCCCGACATATGCTAACATTTCTGCTATTAGTCGTTCAAAATATCTCTGCAGGCGGAAGAATTGCGAAGTTCTCTTTGTTGCTACACGTGACGTCATCTAAGGCAGTGTTCACTGTCAGCGTCCCACGTCCCATTCCCCTCTGCACGCATAGATAGCAGAGTGTCACGTGTTCTATTCCTGCATAAACACGACTGCAGTGCCCTCCGTCAACAACTGCGCTTACTCCTTAAACGGGTAATATGCATAAATTTGTGGTATAGACAAATTGAAAATAATTTCCTAGTTCAAGTTCCTAAACTGACAAAGACCCACGTTACAAACATCTGGTTGCCTATTATGAGAAAAGTAATTTACTAAATTTCTGACATGTATCTACAAGGCTAGAGGAAAAAATAAAAACCCCAAATTGGTGTACTCCCTTTTTAATTCACTTCGAATAATATTTTAGATGGTTATTTAATCTGTACCGTAGTAAACCGCATGACTTGAATTTAAGTTTTGCCAACCTGTCAAGGAGCGACACACAGTTGTTCCTATTCTACGTTTGATTTGCGCATGACTATTATTTTTTCTAAACGTATGCAGAAAAGATCTGTTCGCAAAAATTTCTGGAAATGAACTCGTACCTACTTCTTTACAACGTTCTCTAATATTCTGAGTTAACTCAACATTTCGTTCATCGGCTTCTTGTGCACGTTGGTATCGCTTCAGTTGTCCTGATGTTGGAATTAATAATCCGATACATTTAAAAATTGGGATTTCAATTTTATATGAAAATAATTAGCCACGAAGTTAATTAGTTTATGCTAATTCATTCGTACTTACTATGACCAGAGTAATTATTTTTGGTCACAACCACCATAGAGAAACATATTCATGGTAACATTCCCAAGATGGCGTCACCTCTGCCCACTAGACACGAGATCGACTTGGTATTGTGGACACGTCATCCACGCTCCTGACAATCTGTTCAATATCTATACCATTGTTTTAACCTAAACTCCTCATAATAGGTATAATACTAATTTCCGTGCCTAAATATTTCCAATAATTATCAACTGCACCTCAAACTCACACAAATTGTTTCCACCGTAGACATATTCTGTTATGTAGTTGCCACGTTCTATGAGTCACTGCCATCCATTATTGGTGTATTTTCCTATACCTCACCTATTCTTACTCATTATGTATTGCAAACAAAAAAAAAACCTTAACGTTTTAGGTAACCATAGCACATAAAATTATTACAAGATATGGATGTTCAAAACCTATATTTCCCATGTGGGTATAAATACGTCTCTCTTTCTCTTGCCATTATTGTTTAATTTATTTTAATTAATTACTATTAATTAATAAATTCCCTAATGTTCTACATAAATCCTATACTAAATTTACTGCCGATTTTAGCTTAAAATGTACGTATCTCAACATATTAATATTTACTGTATTCCAAACGGTCCAATGAAATTTGCAAGGATTCGTTTCCCTTTCGGAAAAAATAATAAAATATTATTTATTCGATATATACCCCCGAACTGCTCACCAATGGTACGCTTTGAATGGCTTTATTAGGGCTTAAATGACCTTTGGAACATGGATTACTCGTGACGGTAATATAGCGTCAATTTACCTACGGATTTGGGGCCAGCCGAGCGGTAAGGCTGATGACTTCATTATTTGAGGTTAGTTGAGATGAATAAATGAATAATTAAAAAACTGTAATATTCTATATTTAAAACTATAAGAACAAATTTATATACCATTACTAGGGCAAGGCAATTAATGATTTTGCATCTTTTTCTTATGAAGGTTGAAACATTGCTTGCATATATGAAAATGTACGGCATTAAAAAACGAATCAAATAAAAGCAATTCGTTAGGACATTTTTTTGCATTTTCTTAACTTCATTTTTTGGCAAGGTCATGTTGAGCATTTTTTACACTTTTCCAGAAGGCTGTGACATTATTTTTATTTGATTTAAGATTTTTATTATAATTCAGTATTTTTCCTTGCCAATACAATTTCTTGGAATTAAGTAGTTGTTTTGCTAACTACTACCTCTATTTTTCAAGGTATGTGCATAATGGACTTGCCCACTTCTAGGAATTTTATTCAATTTCTTAGAGCTTATGCTAGCTTCTACCCTTATTCTGATTGTTAACTGCAATTCAAAATTGCTGTAAAAGTGCACTGTGTAATTGAAATGGATTTTCTGCAATAAAAGATACTGTAATATGTATTTTTTAAATACTTTTCTTTTAATATTTTGATGTTCAGTTAAATTTTATGTAATTCAGTAATCAAGTGAGTACTTAATCTAATAAATGGTATTTTTGTTGGTAATTCTTAACTTTTATTCGTCTTTTGTTTATTTTATCGGTCATTTTTTGCATTTTTAGGTCATAAATGCATTTTTATTTTGGATTTTTTTACCAATTTATAGGCCATTAAATGCCTTGCCCTAATCATTACAAATAATTAGACAAGTCTAACTTATTTTATTACATAATCTTTGGGCGAGAAAGAGAGACTTTGCTGTAGTAGGTTGAACTATGCCACATGACCTGGCTTACTCGTATCATTTCGTAACTATACTTTTATATCTACTTATTTTGGTTCCTATCCACAGGCTATAAAATCTAGTATTAAAACCCATATTGGGTTTATTTCAAAAGCCTCCAAAATCCTATTAAGAATTATGTGTTGCAGACTTACCTCTAGCAGCTACATACTTCAACAGACCGTCAGTTCATCCCTTGACCACCATTTATGTCTCCATCTGAAGCCCTTAACTGTAAAATCTATTCTAAGGCTTGGTGTTCAACCCACTTTCAACATCTCTCTCTTTCTCTCTCTTTCTAAGCATAGCAAGTTCATATGCCCTAACAGTACTTTTGTTCTGGATGTTTCCAGACCAAATTCCTAACTGTATATTGTTACTATATGAATCTGAATTCCAAACTAAAACTAATATTTCCCGTAATATGAGACTATTTAAATAACTAATTAAAATATACTATTTAAATAACTAATTAAAAATATCTAGACTTTGATATCCTAATTTATAGCATCTGTTATTATATAATATTTAGGTTTAAAGATTTAGCGGGAAGCGGCCTGTTCTACTACATTAATTATTTGCCTACGGTAGTTAGTGTTACGTAAGCTTGACTAACTATGAATACCACAGACCGGAGGAATAAAAGAAAAGTGATGGGTGTAATTGGTACGATTTTAGCGGCCAAAATATGTAGGAAGATCGCAATTTTAGTGAATGTATTGTATAACTGCTCACTTTTAACATTTCAAGTCATGAGTGTTGAAATTCAAATCTTTGAAAATGTCAACATTTTTTTCTCCGAGACTTCTTACTTCTTGAAGTTCTTTTACGTGCTATAAATCTAAGACAAGAAAAAAAAATACATGCTGTTACTTCTCTTCCGAAGGAAGCATGTTCAGGGTATTTACCCGCTGAAAAATCCGTCGAAACCGGCCACGCTTGAACCCATGAACCTCGAGACCAAATACGAGCATTGTAACCAATGTAACTCCAGGAGCTATGATCGCAATTTTAATAGCTCATTATAAAAACTACAGGATCATTAATTCATATTATTGATACAATTTTCTGCTTTACGCAACCACGCCGTTAATAATGGGAGCTAATAACAATGATAATAATTATTTACTGGGTGAAGTTTTTTCGGGGGTTTTCCTCAGATGTAAGAAACTTTGAGGCCCAAACGGTCCCCGAACATTAACTGGCTATCGTAATCACCATTATCGTTTAGTATGAACGTGTGAATGTCTTAATGTTGTTTTGCCTCAGAGGAGGCCCTGAAATTGAGCTGATCCCTCTTTCGTGGAGTCCCTCCATGTCCTTGTGTGGTCAAAAAAGTATGAATGTAACCCAAGTATGAACGTCATTTCCCGACAGGTCGTGTCACTGTAAGGCCCGGGTGGCGTGTGGCACGTAAAATACATATAAGGCGAGAGGCTAAACTGCGTTAATGGAATGGAATAATTATAATAACAAAAGTTATCCCATTACATGCCTAAAGGGGTCCTTGGAGTGGCAGGAAGTTAGAACTCGAGATGTCGGCCGGATTATCACTGCGCGACGACCATTTTTTTTTTTTTTTTTTAGATTTATTTATTTAGCCTGGTAGAGTTAAGGCCATGTGGCCTTCTCTTCCACTCACCAGGACAAACATATATTACATCAGAATATAACAATCACAATAAACTCTAATATTAAATACTAAATAAAAATTTGATCAAAAAGATAATATCTATTATATTACGATCTATAATGCAACCAGTTAATGTTAGTTAAAATTAAGACTAAAACTAATAATAAAATGTATACAATCCAGACATATTAAATTGTCCCTGTCTAATGTATATAAAAAAACAAAGAAAAATAATGAGATATAGAAAACTAATTTTACGTTTGTACAATATTTAAAATAAAAGAATAGAAAATATTTGTTAATCTTAATATTATTTTCATAGATAATTAAATTTATTAATTGTTAAAAGAATACTATCAGTGAGGTGTATAAGTTAGTTTGTTATTACATAATTCTTTAATTTGTTTTTGAAGGATGTTATAGTTTGACAGTCTCTGACATAGGGCGGAAGGGAATTGTAAGACTGTAAAAGTTATGTTGTCCATTTTTTGTAAGAGCCTATTTTTAATTTTTAGTGCCTATTTGCCGGCCTATTTTGAATTTAGTGCCTATTTGCCTGCCTATTTTGAATTTTAGTGCCTATTTCACTGCCTATTTTGAATTTTTAGTGCCTATTTCCCTGCCTATTTTGAATTTTTAGTGCCTATTTGCCTGCCTATTTTGAATGTTTTAATTGCCTAACATCCGGACTCTAGCAATAACAATGTTTCTTGAAGTTTTATGTTGTCAGTAAATGTATTTACGTCAGTTTTATCTTAACTGATGTTGTTTTCTTGTTTGGCTTCAACGACTTGACGTACTCGTTCAGCAGCTCTCGGAACTGGTCGCACTGATCACCTGCACCACACAATTTGGGGATTGTAGCGCACATGTCTTGGTTCCATAATTAATAATAAAATAAAATAATTAAACATGTCTTAGTGGATATATATTTGAAGAGAAAAACCTTTTAACACCAGTACATAGTCAAATACTCATTTCTGTTAGGGGCTGAGTCGACTCCAGGACCACGGTGTTGCCAAAAGGTTTAGACCTGACCACATCGAAACTCGAACCCTCTACCTTCCGGCTTGTAGGCGTATTGCTTAACTATGCTATTGCGTGTACCAATAATGATAATAATCATAGACAAATATATAACCACCTCTGAACCGTTTTTCTATTTCAACGCGTTAGCTCGAGAATTTAAAGACTGATTTTAAATCCCCCTGAGGTGTAAGGAGAGAAATATTGCTAAAGTAGGTGAACACCACGTAAAATTTGACATTACAGGTGGAAATTAAGTTTTTTCCCTGTTTCCCAAAGTGGTATATGGGCTATTAAAACTTTAAATAAAGTGCCTACAGCCCAAAATATTGTAATAACAAAAGGGAAAAGAAAACGTATTTTTATTGAAACTCTTGCCATGCAGGAGGATTCATTCTTACATCTGTTACCTTCATTTTGTATACTATCAGCGACTAGAGTTTACTAGAACATAAAACCCAAAGCGTGTATTTTTTTAACTCCTATGTATAATACGTACATTCACAATTGTTTGTTAAAGTAAAATTGAAAAATTCATAGAGACTGTTATTTTACTCTCACTCTGTAGAAATGTCATTCTACAGTTACGTCAGTTACCGAAATAAAAACGTTTCTTTTTAAGTACAATTATTAATGATAGAAACACAATATTTTCTGTTAAAGAGATTGATTTATATTTAAGTGTTTTGAAGAGAAAAAGTAGTATCTTGGTATCTGAAATGTTACAATGTTATGTCAGTTACCATGGAATTCACTGAAAGAAAAAACAAAAAAGTAAGTCGGATTACTAATATCGAGAGCGCACCAGATTCAATATAGAGATCATATTCCATGTGATTAAAATTCTCGGTTCAGCCATTTGCAGTTTAACACGACAGTAAATTAACACTAAATAAAAGTACGGTTCATTTATTTATGTGCAGCCTAAACTGAGTCCTTATAATCAGTTAGTTTGTATTGTACGTATGTGAAGAGATTATTAAAAGACTAATGTTAGGTTTTGTTAAATTAATTTGTAAATATTCTATGGGGTCGAGTATTATATTCCGTGTTTTGTGATCTGTTCGTTACTTTTCTTTGTTTATAATATTCGTGTTGTTTGAAGCACTCGAATTTTTCGATTGTGTTCAGGTTAATGAATGGCCCGAAGGAGAACGAATTCATTTTCTTCAATAGCAGCATTGGTACACAACAATGAAACGTATTTGATACTGCTTCAGGCTATGTTCATAATGATGATAATGAGCGTTCGTCTTTTGTTTGTTTCCTCTAAACCAGGATAACATTATTTATTCTCAATAGAGAATATTAATTTACAACGTTACCAATTTTTAATTCTTAGTATCTTCTAAAGTTTTCAATAATTATTTTGTAGAATATAGGGAATTCTCCTTTTCTTATTTAAAACAGAGTTCTTTTATTAACATTTAATTAACAATAGAATTACTATTTTCTTTTTCTATGCTTTCACCAACAATGTCATTAAGTAGACTTTTTTTTAATGTTTCTGTAATATTAGATTATCGGCAAGATAATTCTTTCTCCACTGACACTCTGAGCCATTAAGTTTGAAATCAAGTGCATTGACCAAAAAGTCCACTCTTTGGGTTTTAGATTGCTTAATTTTAATGTATATACATGCATTGTATTACATATTGGCTGAAAGTCCCCCATATCTTAGATCAACTAGCCGCTAACCTTATACTAATTACTTAATTAAAGTACACGATTTAGCCCGGTCAAGTTAGCTCAAAAAATAGGGGTAGGCTTACAAAAATTCGCATAAAGCTGAAAATTGGCACGAATGTTGGGAACACCATTATGAATGAAATGTGAAAAGTCCCCATCGATTCAACATCTGCAAAAAAATTATTTAAGGTCAAAGTTCGCGAATATGGATTTTTTGCATGTTTTAGCCACACGGTAACTTTTATCATAAAAATAGGTCAGACGAAAGTTGTAGACAATGCAATTATCTACAACAATTGTTCTTATACTTTTTTCATAAGAATCACCATTCTTGAGATATCACCATTTGAAACATTGAAAACAATAATATGCACGCTTTTCAACCGCAATTTAACCTCATATACATCATGGGATATTTAATATAATAAAAATATTGGTTGAATAACTTATATACCGGTATACAAATTATATAGGCCTATATTACATAATTGTGAGAATATACATAAAAAAATAAACTCAATCGCTAATTTAATTGGGCCGTATAACCTTAAGCAACACCTGCCGACTATTCTATTTTTATGGCGACAGTCATATAGGCCCTACCTGTTTTTTTCTGGAAGGCATAAACGAAAGACTTAGTATAGTGTTCCTTTACAGTGAAAACACGTGGCTATTGATACACGTGCTTGTTAATAATATTTCTTAAAACAATTTGTGCTGTTCAGTAATATTACAAAAATGTCACAATTTTACTTTGTTTGTAGTAAACCTTTGACTGAAAATGAAGCAGTTATTGTTGATCGTGGAATGAAGACTTTGATCGATTCAAGTGTTGAAAGAAATGATGGGTTTTCTGAATATCTGAAGGACAAGAAATATGTGACGACAATTCATGTGCAGTGCCGTAAAATGTACACTCGGAAGAGTTCTATTGCTGCAGTTAAAGACAGCATGAGATGGAGCAAGCCAGTACATCTGAAATCAGTCCACCTCGTACTAGAGCACGCGTAAGTGAATCCGTTTTTTGTTTTAAAAAATATTGCTTATTTTGTGGAGATGAAGCGAATGAAGAGGCTGAGAAGGAAAAAAGCGCAAAATGTTAGACGTAAAATTCATAAAGTTGCTACACTTGAATTTAAAGAATCCATTCTGAAGGTAGCTCGGACTCGTTCTGATGACATAGCAAAATATTTTACTGCACGTATTCACTACGAATATGATTTAGTTGCTGCCGAGGCTAGGTACCATAATAATTGCTACGAGTATAATTCCTTCTTGAGACCCACCACTAGGGGTAAAATCGGTTGTTCTCAAGATGAATCTACCAATGTTGCAATGGAGAAAAAAGTGACGACTGTCAGTTTTCATTGGAAGAAATACAAAATAATTGTAAAAATCCAGCTTTGGATAATAGATCAATTAAGATTCGATTGAAGTTAAAAGTATGATTATCACGGTATTTTTAACCAAAAAAAAGACAAAAAAGAAAAAAAAAGACAAAATGAAAAGGTAGAACGATTTAAATCATCAAAGCTGCAGCAGCAATCATTCGAGAGGACATTCAATCTTTAGTATTTGATAATATCAATTACTCCCCCCCCGCCTAGTCGAATGTTTGAAAATGTTAACAGCGATATTCCGGAGTCATTGACTTATTTTTTGGAACAAGTAATTCTTAAAAATAAACAATTTAAACTAGAACTATTAAAACTTGTATGTACTAATATCAGCCGTATTATGACTGCTGTTAGCCTAGATATTTCAAATCAAAATTGCAATAGGGTCAATTAATAGATAATACTGTGGAACCAATTCAAACGTTACTCTCACCTGGCTGTAAAAAAGTGCAATTATTTTGCTCACCAGTATGTACCAATTGTCAAGCCCAGTCTTACTCCAATGTTGAATCAAATGGAACAGTTGAAGATATAGATAATTTCAATGAGGAAACAACTGATACATCTTTCTCAGAACAATTAACAAATATCCAGCAAGAAGAAGAAGAAATCGAAGAAGACATTACTGTTGTAGTAGAATTCGAAGATTATTAGTCAGATTAACATTACCCGGAATTAAGAATAATTTTTTCACTTAAATCATTCCAAATAGTACTTTTTTTCTTAATAGAATATTATTTAATAAATCTTAATCACAATAGAACGTAGAGTATACCTTTCGAAGACACCACATTAAAAAAAATGCGCCAAGTACACTATATCAAAGGTGGTGCGGAAATGTGTGCATACTCCGTATTATGTAGAATATTACTTCTTCAAATTTTCGAATCGCGATCTCTCCAGAATGGGAATTCTTATGAAAAAAAAGCATAAGAACAATTTGTGTAAACAATTGCATGGTCTTCAACTTTTATCCGACCTATTTGTATGATAAAACTTACCGTTTAGCTGACAAATACAAAAAACCCATATTCGCGAACTTTGACCTTGAATAACTTTTTTTGCAGATGTAGTAAACGATGGGGACTTTTCACATTTCAATTATAATGGCGTTTCCAACATTCGTACCAATTTTCAGCTCTATGCGAATTTTTGTAAATTGTCTATTTTGACCGGACTAATTAGAGAGGCTTGAATACATGAGGAGGAGGACTAATAGGTTCGACTCCTATACTAAATACCAGATGTCTACGGAGCGAAACAATAAGGCAGCCCTTCCTTTCGCTCGACATTGGATGGATTCAGCGGCCAAAGTGCTGCAAAAGCGCTTTAGCGCCTTATCTGCAGCATACCATTCAGCGGGCAATAAAGCGCTCTAGCGGTTTTGCAGCGAAGTGAAAGTAGGCTGCAGACAGAGGAAATAGCTGCATCCATTGTGAATGACTGGTTCATTCAGTTTAAACATGACGTCTTTGTCTATATACAATTTATGTTTGATGTACAATTTTTGTATTATTTACGTCTGGACATTAATATA
This sequence comes from Diploptera punctata, assembly GCA_030220185.1. NCBI lineage: Eukaryota > Metazoa > Arthropoda > Insecta > Blattodea > Blaberidae > Diploptera > Diploptera punctata. Next base: position 1,077,638 of record JASPKZ010010257.1, read on the forward strand.
TGAGTTATTCGAGGAGGTTAACCCTTTTAGACGAACATAAATGACACAGTAAGTAAAACTAAAGACAGTGATAATTTGAAGACTGTTATTAACATAAAGAATTTACGATTATTACATCTTCTTTTCATGTAGATCACTGTGTTATTGACGAGTCAACGTTTTTATTATGACTATTTAACTCATGCCCCAAATGGGAGTCAATGACCAATCACGTACAATGATTTTTTTACAACCAATCACAGTCGTGTTTCACCTCACTCTTTATCGATTTTTTTATCAGCTCCTGCTTTTGTGATAAAGAAAGCTCCTCCTTTTTAATGTTCTGAACAGGTCAAAGCATTATTTTTTTTCCAACAAATGCATTGAATATAGCAAATAGTGAAAATATTCCTTGATTTTACTGAGTTGTTTACTAAAAAATAAATGAATAACCCGTAATGTTGATTATGATATATAGTTTGATGTGTTTCATTATTTCTCCACTTGGGTGCACTCATACAATATTGCGATCTTATTTGGCAATAAATAATATGATCAAGGTGCAGTGAATGAACATAACCTCACATTTCTGATTTGTTTTCAAACATCGCCGTTTACATTAAATATATAAATATTTTAAAATAACTATAGTTAAACAATGATTTGTGAGTAAACAGCTTAATTTTATTTGTTAAATAGTGCTAACAAATGCCACTCTTGATTTCCAAATTCTCTAGATAAATTCACTCCTCACTTCGTGAGTCGTGAATTTATCGATAATTTGGAAATCACTCGTGGCATCACTTATGAAAATTATATCACCAGATGATTCTTTCGCTAATACCTGGTTCAAAATTAATTATAATTTTTAATTTTAAGGTATATAAAACAAATTAGAATCTTATGATTGTGTTCATGGGGTCATTTCTGGAACTGCTACAGTGGACAGTGGTTGTCGAACCAATTTTCTCTATAATACTCTTGTACTCTTTTTTAAATGTGTAACACAATAAGAAAATTGTGGAATGGACAAAGAGATGAACTGTGTATCTTATGTTTGTAATCTTTTCTGAATAAAGAGCTTTGTGAAGTATCGGCCATGACTTGAATTGAAATATTACAATATTTTAGATTTCTTATCTAAATTTCACCAGTGAACGTACAAATACTCTAGTGTGATGTGCATAGTAAAATTAAATTACAACTAGAGTTGGTTAATGTATTAACAGAAAAAATTGCACTCAACATAGGATTTTAATCACAGCTGATCCATTATTTAATCTCGAACTTTATATACTATGTCCTATCATTGAGATACTGAGAGTCATTACTAGAACCAGGTATGAATAATTTTCACTTTAATTCCCAATTTATCGTAAAATGAAATGTGGTCTTATATCTTTTAATTCAAATGCATGTAGTCTCTCTTATGGTATATTGCTATTCACTGTATATAATAATCTTGGTAGTAAATGTTTTTCATATATTATAAATGATTCAGTGATATACTATTTAGTGTAACACTTAACTTTACTAAGAAAGTGGCATTGCTAATGTTAGATATTATATTAAATAATGTCTTTAAGTATGGTGAGTGAGAGGTTATCTATAATTAACTGTTGTTATGACAGAATTTCAAATATATGGTTGGAAATTACATATAATGTTTTGGTTTTATTTTAGCCATAAAGATTATGGTAGTTACTCTTATAAGTAATTAATATTTTCAGATGATGCAAAAAAATTAAATTACCGTAATTAATTATTAAGAAAATTGTATTTAAATTATTATAAATTGATATTCTTCTTTGTGTTCATTACTATTCCTTAACAAATTTAAAATAAAGATGAAGTATGTTTGAGGTTGAAAAAATACAATGATGCCTTCCTTTATACAATTGTTTGGTTGCTGTACTTAGGTCATGTTTTGCACCACATACATTAATTTTGCACATATGCTTATACTTCCTGTGTTTTCTAATGTAACCCCTATTTCTCATATATTTAAATATAGGCCTAAACGTGTCAAATATTATGTAAGAAATCACATGAATAAAATGGCTGAACAATTGAATAAAATTTGCCCTACAGCCCACCTGGTAATAGGTTTAGTGTGGTTATTAAATATATGTGTTATGTGATGATGAAGGAGCAAGATATGCATCACATAGGGAATTCATAAGAGTGATGTTTAAATACAATGAAATAATATCAAGTTGTGTCCAACTGAGGGTCAGATCGAGTGAACAGATTAAGCCCCTATATTTATAGAGGTCTGTAATTAACTAAGGTGCAGGCTGACTACATCTGATGAACGAAATGGATGATATGAAAATGGGGAAAGGTGGAATAAAATTGTGGTAGGGGAAAATGGGAGAAACCCCGAAAGAACATGCCGTAGATTCGTTTCCTCTACTACAAAATCTGTGTATAGTGACCGAGATTAACCAAGTTAAAAAAAGCTACTCTTACTAAAACACAAATTAATAAGATTAAACTAATAATAAACATAAATAAGGTTCTCGAGAAACCAGCGGTGAGAGGCGAGCATCTAATCGCTTGCGTCACAGAGCCGCCTGATATATTAATAATTAAAAAAATACAATTTTTCTCTTTATAATATTTTATTTTAAACGATCTATTCCTCAATTTCATAAATTACATACATTAAAATAAATCGTAAATTCTGTATATCCCTATTAGTATTATGATTAATTTCAATAGCATCGCGTAGTAATATGAGTAATGAGCCAATGAACAAATTTAAATTTGGCGGTATAGCTGCATGCAGCGGTTCATTCAACAAACTCCTTAAATTTCCGCTACAAATGACAGCCATTTTTGCTAAAGCGCTAGAGCGCTTTATTGCCCGCTGAATGCGCCCCTGTTTAAATTTCCGCTGCAAATGGCAGCCATTTTTGCTAAAGCGTTAGAGCGCTTTATTGCCCGCTGAATGCGCCCAAAGTCCGCTAGAGTGCTTTATTACCCCTGAATGGTACGCTGCAGAAAAAGCACTAAAGCGCATTACACGTGTCTGGCGGGGAATCCCACGTCATCATGATTCACAACTTCTAGTTTTATTTGTCAGTATCAATTAGTGCTCAAGTATTGATGAAGCGTTTTGTTCAATAAAATTAAACAAGTGTTACGTATTGAGTCTACGGTAGTGAATGTGCTGTATTTAGCAGACATGTGTAAGTGTTTTTAATAAATGCAGCGTCCCTTTCTGAAATTATGTCCGATAATTTTATGCCAGGGCCTTCCGGATTGTCTCCTGTGAAGAAACATGAACAGGGGAAAGGATTTCGTTCGAAAAAAAAACTATTATAAATATTTATAAAACGTTATTGAAAGAGAACCCTCACACGGCGATTAGAAGTATAGTATATAAAGTTGCGTCAACAATTGGTATTGCAAACAGCAGTGTTCATAACATTGCAAAGGAATATCGAAGTACGGGTACGGTAAAATCTCTGAAAAAACAGAAACCTAATAAACACACAAATTGAGCGAAATGAAAAGACTCTTCCACGAAGCGGTGCGACACGTTACACCAGAGAAATGGACACAATGTGTTCGCCACGTAATATAGGTAGAAGAACCTCGACTATGAGACCTGGACGACCGATTCGAATAGGTAGTGGCGTTCATAATTACTGATGGCAGCGACACCACTTCAGAAAGCGGATAAATATAGAACTACATATAGAACGTTTCATATTATTATTATTATTATTATTATTATTATTATTATTATTATTATTATTATTATTATTAGTAGTAGTAGTAGTAGTAGTAGTAGTAGTAGTAATGTTATTGTTAATTTCATTATTATTGTCAGTATTGCATTTCATTGTTGTTAAACAAATATGTTCAGAAACCGTAATTGCGTGTCAATGTACTCGTAAAGTTATGAAGCGCGCTTTTTCGCCGTTACAGCCACTGTTTAAATCTGCTCCGTAGACATCTGGAACGGATTATATAGTGACAACATTTTTGTTTTAGCTTATTTAGTTATTAGAGGAAAATGTATAACTGATTAATGATTCCCTGAATTGTAATTTCGTGCAGTTATTAGTCAAATTTAAATGGAGTAAAAGACTGATATATTGTGACATAATTTAAAAAGTATTAATCAAAAGCAGGTAATTAAAAATAAGAAAATACTAGAATATCGTAATTTAAAAAAGTTATAAACAAAGGTAGTCAATTGAAAACAATAAAATACTATAGATCTATCACTTACTGGAAGATGCGTTTGGAATATTCTTGTAGGAAAAACAGAAGAAAATCGCCCAGTAGGTAGGCCTATAAAGAGGTGGGAAAATAACATTAACAAAGAATTGACGGAGGTAAATTATACAGGGGATTATTGGAAAACATTACCTCAGGTTAGGAATGTATGGAGAGCTTATGTCCGCGCGGAAATGAACCTCTGAGTGCCAGTGTGTTTGTTATTTATCAGTCATTTTACCCTTCAATTTGGTATGAAATAAAAAGACACAATATAATTAAATACACAGCCCGCTGTTGGTTCTGAACCGAAGTTGTTCAGTTAATAACCTTGGGCCATTGTGACACTGACTACATAGAGCACGTGGTCTGGATCCAGACATTCCTATTGTACGGAAACGCTCTCTATAATTACGCCTCAATTACAACGTCAGCCCACAAATATATAAAAAGTGACACCTGTTTAGTAATAGATTCGTCATAACTAATTAACTACCTCACTGGCACTGTCAGAGCAAGAGATTTTTGACCGCGCTGACATAAGCTCTCCATACGTCCCCATCCTGAGCTAATGTTTTCCCATCATCCCCTGTATAATTCACATAACTCAAATCATGGTTAATGTTATTCTCTTATTCTTGACCTACGTACTGGTCGCTTTCCTTTTAGTTTTTCTACAAGAAGTTCCCATGCCAATATTTCATTCCCACTCGTACCACATGTCCTGTCCATCGTAGTCTATTAAACTTAATTGCTTTTATAATATCTGGTTTCCCAAAAAGATCATGTAGTGTAGCTCACTGTATGTCTTTCTTCTATTCTCTCTTATTCGGCTTTCCCCCACTTATAGGTTTGCCGTCTTCAGTTTCCATTTATCTCTACCATTCCAATCTCCTTCTTCCAGATTCCTATCCTCCATTATTGTTCTGACGTAGGTTTTCCATTTCCATCTTGGTCTGCCACGTTCTTCCAGGGGGTGACCATTGGTATATATTTTTTGGCCATCTTTCATTTTCCATTCTTTGTACATGGCCATACCATTTAAGCGTTTGATTTTCAATCCTTTAACAACATATGTGGTGACATTCATTTCTCACCAAAGGAATTCATTTCTTATTTTATCCTGTCTTGTTTTTTGGAGGCTTCTTCTAAAATAATCAAATTCAACTGTTCTAATTTTATTCTTTTGTAATTCCGTCAAAGACCAAGTTTCGCTTCCATATGACAAAATGTTCTGTATTATGCTCTTATAAATTTTCATTTTAGTTTCCTTTGTAATATATTTGTTTCAAATTACTCCATGTAATGTCTTAGTGGCATTTTTGCGATTGCAATTTTAGTCTGTACATCTCTCTCACAAGTAGCCAAACTTGTAATTACTGACCCAAGATATAAAAAAATTCACATTTTTTATTTTCCCTGTTTCAAGTATGAGGTCATCCACATCCTTTCCCAAAAACATATGTTCTGTTTTCTGTAAATTTATATTCAGTCCCCATTTTTTATATTCTTCCATTAATTTATTTATCATAATTTCATATCATCTTCATCCCCTGCAAAAATTATTTGATCATCTGCAAACAACAATGTCTTTCTTAGATCCAAAATATTTCCTAAGTACTTTATTCTCAAGTACTCGTAATTTTTTCTCCTCCCTTAAAGTAAGACCTACATAACTGGAAGTATAACCGCTTTGTATATTTTTCAGTTTAACATTTATTGAGGGAAGTTGGTATGTCAAGATAATAGCAATCGTTTCCAGAATTGAGCTTTGTTTATTTTATTTTTGCACTTCATTCCTCTTTGTAATTATAGTTCCTAGGTATTTGAGTTCTGCCTCTTCTTTAAAATTTCCCTCATTTGTCATTAATTGTCAATTTCCATTATATAATACATTTCTATGTGTGACCATATATTTAGTTTTATATATGCTTCTTCCAGCCCCAATTTCTTGATGTTACTCATTAAAGTGTGCGTATTCGCCTTTAGTATTTTATCGATATAGCCTAATAATCTTCTTCTTCTTCACTTCACGGGCTAGGCAAATTGCCTGTTCCGCCTCACAGTTGTTCTGTCCATCTTTTCTCTGGCCTTCCTACATTCCTTGAACCTCTTGGCTTGTAGTTGAATGCTGCTCTTGGTAATCTTGATACATTCATTATTTCCACGTATGTAAACCATTTCTCTCTATATTCTCTGATTTTCTCATCCAATGGATATATATTTAACTCTGTTATTATATCTTCATTCTTTATCCGATCCAATCTTGTGCAGCCTTTTGTTCTTTTAAGGAAGTTCATTTCTGCGCTTTGTATTCTACTTTGCAGTTTTTTGGTCATTATCCAAGTTTCGCTCCCATAAAATAATGCAGGAACTGCCAGTGTTTTATAAAACTTCAATCTAGTATCTCTTCTTGTTTTATTCTTTAATGTTTTATGTATAGTTCCGCATATCATTTGAAATTTCGACAGTTTCATATGTATGCCTCTTTCAGTTTTGTGTTTATAGTAAAATTACAACCCGAAATAATTACAATTTGTTACTTGTTCCAGAGGTTTGTTGTCTATTACGATTTTTGATCTTATATGATCGTTTCCCCGAAATGCCATTATTTTTGTTTTTTCTTTCGATATTTTGAAATCATATTCTTGCACAACTGATTTAATTGATGTAAAGAGTACTGAAATTATTTTAATTTTCTTGAATAATAACCACATCGTCAGCATACATTAAAATGTTTAATATTTTAAAACGGTCCATTCTTATACCTATATTAACAATACTTTTCCAATTTTGGATGATGTCATTAATATATAGATAAAAAAGGGTAGGTTATAAACTACACCCTTGTCTTACACCTCTATTTATTAAAATAGCTTCGGTCTTTATGTGCCTATATTTATTATAATTTGAGACTTTACATACAAACTTTTTATCACATAAATTAATTTTGCGAGGTAGCCATGTATTTCCATTATTTTCCATAATTTATCTCTATCAACACGATCAAATGCCCTCAAAATCAATAAAAGCAACACGCGTCTGTAGCTTATGTTCTCTTCTTTTTTCAAATATTTGATATAATATGAATAAATTATCTGTTGTTGATCGCCCCATTCTAAAGCCTCTTTGTTCTTCTTCAAGTATTGCTTCTGCGATTATTTTAAGTATTTTATTTATAACCCTTGCATAGATTTTATAAATTGAATTAAGTAGGCTAATTCCTCTATGGTTCTTACATTCTCTTCTATCTCCTTTCTTAAATAACGATATGACTTCATCTATATTCCAACTTTCTGGTATTCTGCAGTTTTTCCAACATTCATTAAAACAAATGCAATATTCTCCAATGTAGAAATGTTCCACCATATTTTAGAAGCTCCATATTTATCTGATCAGGACCAGCTGCTTTTCTGTTTTTGGTTTCTTTTAAGGATTCTTGAAGTTCATCAAATGTAATAATATCAGTTTGAATTTCTACTGTTTCATTATCTGGATACGATTCTTGTTTTTCTTCGTCTTCTTCTTTTTCTTCTCTACACCATACATTTTTATAGTGTTCTATCCATCTTTCTTTGTTAATAACATTTATCTTTGCAGTATCCTTTTCTGATTTATTTAAAAGTTTTATAACTTTGTATGCAAAGTTTTGTCTGCATTGAATATCATTTTCTATTTCACTTATAAAATTATTCCAAGAATGTTGATGAGCTGTCCTAATAATTTGTTTTGCTATATTCCATTTTTCCACGTATTGTCTTGATTCTTCTGTTTTTTGTTGAAGCCTGTGTTTATATGAATTTTGTTTTTCTTTAATTGCCAGTTCTATTTCTTCATTCCAAATTCTTACTCCTTTTCTGCTTCTAATTTTTTTCCCCTATTGCTTCCTGGACTGCCATTTCAATACTACTCGTAAACCATCATAAGTAATGCCACGAGTGATTTCCAGATTATCGATAAATTCACGACTCACGAAGTGAGGAGTGCATTTATCTAGAGAATTTGGAAATCAAGAGTGGGCATTTGTTAGGAATATTTAACGAATAAAATTAAGCTGTTTATTCAGAAATCATTATTTAACTATAGTTATTTTAAAATATTCATATATTTTAATGTAAACGGCGATGTTTGAAAACAAATCAGAAATGTGAGGTTATGTTCATTCAGTGCACCTTGATCATATTATTTATTGCCAAATAAGATCGCAATATTGTAAGAATGCTTCTAGTGGAGAAAAAATGTATATTAATTAATTTCTGATGTTGTATGATGTAAATATGACAATTATATTTTTCTGAATTATTACCTGGAAAAAAAATACATTTAAGAAAGTGCAAACAGTGGTTTCATTTTTTGGTGGTATAATCAATTGCTACAAATGTTTTTATATTAACTCCTGCAAGCGCTATGTGTTGACATTCATGCACTATATATACATTCTGGTAGCCGTAGTCAGTCACTGCAAAAATAATGCTATGCCTATTCAGAGTGTTAAGAAGGAGATGCTTTCTTTATTATGACTATTTAACTCATGCCCCAAATGGGAGTCAATGACCAATCACGTTTCAATGATTTCTGTTTTGCAACCAATCAGAGTCGTGTTTCACCAAATATTTATCAGTGTTATAATTACCATATTAAAGAAAGCTCCTCCTTACAATATTGCGTTCCTTTGGCAATAAATAGTATGATCTGGTTGCAGTGATAAACAAAAGAAGCACTAGAAGCGTACCTATCGCTTCTCATTTGTTTTCAAACATCGCCGTTTACATTAAATATATACATATTTTAAAATAACTATAGTTAAATAATGATTTGTGAGTAAAGAGCTTAATTTTATTCGTTAAATAGTCCTAACAAATGCCACTCTTGATTTCCAAATTCTCTACATAAATTCACTCCTCACTTCGTGAGTCGTGAATTTATCGATAATTTGGAAATCACTCGTGGCATTACTTATGATAAACTGTAGTTGGTAAATTTTATGCGAAACACCACTGTGATTGGTTGTAAATAAAAAAATCATTGAAATGTGATTGGTCATTGACTCCCATCTGGGGCATGAGTTAAATAGTCAGCATAAACCAACAGCTTATTCATACCAGTGAGTTTTATGTCTTCTTCATACCTAAAGATTTGATGGCATACTCTATAGATCGTCTCAACCTTAAAAGAGAGTACGGAATTAGATGTAGTATGTACCTCTCTCACTCGCACTCCTATGTCCTGCTATTACCTCCATCCTTTTCTACTCCCGCGATGTTGCGAATTAAAAAAAAATGCAAAATGATGAATTTAATAAAATGATGATATGGTCGTATAGAGAATTTTCCGCTCTTTCTGAATGTATACATTTTATAGTCTTACGTAATTAATATAATGAATAGTTTTGACAAATACATTATTTTGGCGCGAATCTATATTTTTGCAGATAAAAACTTGTCACACGATTGGTAGAAAATTAGTGATAAAGATAGATTAAGATTTTTTTTGTGGGTTGCCTGATGTTTAAGGATTACACTGTCTTTCCCTGGACAATAATTTTTACATAGGAAAGGAGCTATTTATTTTTTATTAAATACTTACTTACTTACTCACTGGCATTTTCGAACCCGTAGGTTCATGGCCGCGCGGATATAAGCCCTCCATACATCCCTATCCTGAGCTAATGCTTTCCAATCATTCCCCGTATAATCTACTTCCCTCAAATCATAGTTAATGATATTCTCCCACCTCATTCTTGGTCTACTAACTGGGCGTTTTCCCTCTGGCTTTCCTACAAGAAGCTTCCATGCAAGTCTTTCATTCCCCATACGTGCAACATGTCCTGCCCATCGCAGTCTACGAGAGTTAACTGTTCTTATTATATCTGGCTTCCTATAAAGACCATGTAGTTCATTGTTATGTAGTCTTCTCCATTCACCTGTCTGTTCATCTCTCTTTGGTCCAAAAATTTTCCTAAGTACTTTATTCTCAAATACTCGTAATCTCCTTTCCTCCCTTAAAGTAAGAGTCCATGTTTCGCACCCATATAATATAACTGGTAGAATAATAGTTTTATATATTTTCAGCTTAACGTTTTTTGAAAGGAGTTGGGACATCAAAAGTCTCTGCAATGCATAATAGCATGCATTTCCAGAATTGAGCCTATGTTTAATTTCTTTGTGCATCTCATTCCTATTTGTGATTATTGTTCCTAGGTATTTGAATTCAGCCACTTCCTCAAAATTTCCCTCATTTGTCATTAGCTGTCCATTTCCATTATATAATGAATTTCTACGTGTGACCATATATTTAGTTTTATTGATATTTACTTCCAGTCCTAATTTCTTAGTGTTACTCAATAGTGTGTGCGTGTTGTCCTTTAGTATCTCCTCGCTATCGGCCAACAATACTACATCATCAGCATAAACTAACAGCTTATTAATACCATTCAGTTGTAAGCCTTCCTCATTCTCTAAAGATTTAATGGCATGCTCTAGTACAAAATTAAATAGTAGAGGAGATAGTGCATCTCCTTGCTTCAACCCATTCTGGATTTCAAAAGTGTCCGAAAACTGTTTGCCTACACGCACCCTACTCTTTGTGCCATTTAGACACATTCGTATAAATCTAACTAACTTTTTAGGAATTCCGAACTCCAGCAGGATACTATATAACTTCTCCCTCTTAATTGAATCATATGCTTTTTTGAAGTCTACATATAGTTGATGTACAGTACCATTATATTCCCATTTCTTTTCTAAAATCTGTCTTATACTAAAAATCTGATCTGTTGTAGACCTGTTTCTTCTAAATGCACATTGATGATCTCCTAGAATGTCATCAATATAGGGAGTAAGTCTGCTTACTAATATATTTGTTAGAATTTTGTACGAAGTTGAAAGTAATGAGATGCCCCTGTAGTTGTTGCAATCAGTTTTATCTCCTTTCTTATAAATTGGTACGATAATTGATTCCTTCCATTCATCTGGAAGAGCTTCTTTTTCCCAAATCATACTAAGCAACCAGCGTATCTTGTCCATCAATTTTTCTCCCCCTGATTTTATCAGTTCTGCTGGGATCTCATCTGAACCTGATGCTTTATACATCTTCAATTTTTCAATCGCCATTTCAACCTCTAATGCACTTGGCTCTGCGACTAGCTTTTCTGCTGTCTGTAAATTATCCTCCTCAATGTCCTGTTCTGTATGTACATTTAATAGCTGATTAAAGTAACTTTTCCATCTATTTAATATACTCCTGGAATCTGCAATCATATCCCCATTTTCATTCCGAATTATGTTTGTTCTAGCTTGAAACCCTTTCTTCTCTATACTAATTCCCTGATATAATTCTCTAATGTTCCTATTTTTTGCATTCATTTCAAGACCATTAATCTTCTCTCTCAGATATTCCCTCTTTTTACTCTTTAGTAGTCTGGTGGTTTCCCGTCTAATACTACCCAATTGCTCTAAATTTACCTCATTTGGCTCATGTAACCATTTAATTTTTGCTAGCTTTCTTTTCTTTATAATGTCGGCACATTCCTCATCAAACCATTTCTTGTTTTCCTCTTTTTTAAACAACCAATGCTTTCTGATGCTGACAATTTAATAGTACCTCTTATAGCCTCCCATTCTTTATTTATATCAGTTTCTTCTTCGTTTGTCACATTGTCATCTGAAGAACTTCAAATCTATTAGCAATTTTGATTTGGTATTCTTGCCGCATTTCATCATTTTTCAGGTTTTTAAATTCAAATTTTACAGAATCATCTTTAGCGTTTGTTCCTCTCATAAGCGATAGCCGTTGTCTGATTTTCACTCTGACCAGATGATGATCCGAATTGCAGTCTTTCCTCCTAACTGATTTAGCATCGATGATGCTACTGTGCCAGCGTTTATCCACTAATGCATGCTCTATCTGGTTCCGAGTTTCTCCATCTGGGACGTCCAGGTGTATTTATGAATATTCTTATGCTGAAATGTTGTGCTCTTAACAATGAGATTCTTTGATGTGGCAAATGTGACTAATCTAACCCCGTTGTCGTTACTCTCTTCACGAAGACTGAATTTGCCTATTGTTGGTTTGAATATATCTTCCCGCCCCACTTTTGCATTAAAATCTCCTAAGACAATTTTCATAAGATATCGTGAAAAACTATCAAATACGCATTCTAATTCTTCATAGAACTCATCCTTGATCTTGTCATCTTTATCTTCTGTGGAGGCATGTACATTTACAATTATAAAATCATGTCGTTTACCCTTTAGAATTATGTATGATATCCTATCACTAACAAACTTAATATGTCGGATAGCGGATAGGATCCTCCTTCTGACTAAAAAACCCGTTCCAAATGCAGGTCTTTCTGCACCCCCATAGTATAATGCAAAGCTTCCTGATTCCTGACTACATTCTCCTGGCCATCTAACTTCCTGTAAAGCGACTATATCCATGTTCCTAGGAACATGTCCCTATGTTGGAGCCTTTGGCATGGGTTCCCTGAAGTAGTCCCCGCCCGGAGATCCGAATGGGGGACTATTTGACTTCCGGAAAATTTTACCGCAGTTGAACACATGTCCGCATTTCTTGACGGTTGTATTTTTACGGTGAAAGATCGTCACTCTTTCGCCCAAGGTACTTTTTTCGTCTGGCTTATCACCTTCGACCAGTCCGGCATGGGTAACCCTATCGGCAGCAATGCTACCGCCGGCATAGCTCTCAGGATCATTTAAGCACGCAAGCGACTCCACCACGACAATATAAAGATACCATGGAGGGATTTTATTTAATTTTTTTTATTAAATACTTGTTAAAATTATCGGATGGTAACACAAAAATTTCTGTAGCGAGAAAAGTTTTTATTATTGACTGTATATTGGCGAAAAAGCGAGAAGACGTGTTTATAAAAGTCTCAAATAATTTTTAAAACAAACCAGACCTCGGTATCGTTGCGCATTCATACTTTATCGCACTTTGAGGTTTGTTTACTTAGGGCCGGTTTCACCAACATAAGTAAAATTTCACCCTTACGAAGAATTATATAACCGGGTGAAAATAACTAAGCGTGTTTGCGTTTCACCACGCCATATATGACCGACGTAAACAAACTGGAGGTTTACCGCGAAAGTGATTTTGAATCGTATATTTTTCATACCTCATATTCAAGTGGAACAAATTTGAAGGAGGAAAAAAGAAATGCTATTGGTTGTCACTTATCGCGTTACCATAGAAACCAAAATAAACACATTGAACCGACACAAACACGTTCCACAGATCACGTCGTACTCGTACATAGTGCACTTGGTTCATAGTGCCAGAAATAAAGAACATGCCCAACGAAAGATTTTCAAAACTGTAATAGAATTAATATACAAACGTTGAAACTATAGGAAATAAGAAATGACACATAAAACATGCGTAACGTCGAAACATATTTTTTCTTGATTAGGCCTGTTTTTAAATTAACCTAATGATTGATAGTGAGACAGTAAAAAATCTAGGAGTGTTTATGGATAAACATTTAATTTGGAATAAACAAATAAATAACATTTGCAAAACTATATTCTCAATAATACACTCATTAAATCGTATAAGAAATTGTTTACCGTTTTCTCTAAGAAAAATGCTAGTAGAAACACTCGCAATGCCCCATTTTGATTATTGTGATACTCTTTTTACTGACCTAAATACTGTTCTTACCCAAAGACTTCAACGTGTTCACAATTCTTGCATACGTTTTATTTGTGGTATACGTAGATTTGATCACGTTACACCATCCCTGGAACAATTGTCATGGCTTCGTCTTCAAGATCGTAGAACCATCCATTCCCTATGCCTACTCTATAACATATTACACACATCTTTACCTTATTATTTATCACACCGCTTCACTAAACTCTCTGATACACATAACTTAGATACCCGATCCCTTGAGCACAGTGTCCTCTATATCCCTCCTCATCATACTACCTATTATTCGAAATCTTTTACAGTTTCTCTTGCTAGAACATGGAATTCACTTCCACCCTATGTCAGAGACTGCCAAACTTTACCATCTTTCAGAAATAAATTGAAAATAAATCACTAACTGAAACAACTCACTAATACTACTTTTTAAGAATTAATAATGCGTTTTTGCATTATTTAATAAAAATAGACTTAGGATTTGTTAATATATTTACCTAATGCCTTGTATAAAAAGCGTAGATTAATTCATTGTAGTGTATTTTTTTCTCTTCTTTTTATGCATAGTTGATTAGAGCTGTTATTCCTTTTTTATTCATTGTATCATTAATTTAATTTTAATTGTATTTAGATTCATTCTATTATTAGACAATAATTTCATTATTATTTAATATGACAGATAATGAATTGTTCAATAACTATTATTGTAACTTTTTTTTGTATTCATATGTAACATGTTTGTCCTGTATAATATGACTACTATTGTAATTTTTTTGTATTCATGTGTAACATATGTTTGTCCTGTTTTATATGACTATTATTGTATTTTTTTTGTATTCATATGTAACATATGCTTGTTCTGGTGAGTGGAAGAGAAGGCCACATGGCCTTAACTCCACCAGGCTAAATAAATAAATAATAAATAAAAATAATAATAATAAATATATTTAAAAACACTGTTTTACATTAATATGATATGATAGAATATTATTATCATCATGTTATTATTATCAATTATTGTTGTTGGAATGCTTTAGTATATTTGGGTTATGTAAAAGTTTTCATGTAACAAGCCAGTTTAATGGTATAAGAAGAGTAATTATTTTGGTTATTTTGGTTGGGACCAAGTATTACAGTGTTTAGAAAGTATCTAATCCATCTCCTGACAACATTGCTGCTGTAAACTCATTCTTGGAAGAATTATTTAATAATATGCAAAATGATGATAATGCAATCCATCAACACTTTTGATATTCATGTCGTAGCACCATTGAGGTTATGTAATAAGATGTTAATTATATAAGTTGAGGAGGACTGACTTACCAGGTAAAAACTTTTATAATTAACATCTTAA
The DNA here is from genome assembly GCA_030220185.1 of Diploptera punctata. Classification (NCBI taxonomy): domain Eukaryota; kingdom Metazoa; phylum Arthropoda; class Insecta; order Blattodea; family Blaberidae; genus Diploptera; species Diploptera punctata. Next base: position 1,092,876 of record JASPKZ010010257.1, read on the forward strand.
TGCAAGCCATGTTATATATAAGGTGATTTGGAGCCATCAAGCAACAAATCTGTTGAGAGGTCCTTCAAAAAAATTCCAAAATTTCTCCCTCTCAATACATTGAATTGCTAGAATAAATACCCTTGTGCTTCATGGTTATTCTGGTGTAATCATAATGTAGGAAATTCCTGTCTGCGGATAAACCTGTGATGGAACAGATTAGTTTAATTTGTAAAACTTGGAGTAGATATTGGGAAGCTCAATTTTTTGGTTGTTCCTGGACCTATTATAAGAACAGTGAGAGTTTTCTTTTTGTCTTACATATATTCATTACTTTCATTGTTGCACTTTGGAGTACTCCAACCCAGTCTTAAGGAATTTCACTAAAAATGTTTGACTTTATCAGACCCATACCCTTGTCACATTCTAGGTATGTAGGTCCACTTATTGGGAATGTGACAAGAACTGACTGCAAATGTGTCTTATCATGAACAATGTAGTGTAAATATCTAAAGAGCATGTAATTTTTATTTGCCCTCCTGCAGATTCACAGAATATATTTAACTACTGGATTTTTGGGTTAAGGATGTTTGTAATATACTGATTAATAAGAAATGAAGTTACCTTATAGGCTCCTTTCCTACCATGAGTTTCAGAATAAATATAGAAAATGGCCTTGTTATCAAACAACTTTTGAATGTTGAAAGAAAAGTAGCTAAATTTTTGCTTGTAATATATGATGTTTGGACAGGGGAGATTTTTCTGAAAATCCATGGAAATAAATTTAGTACTTCTCTTCCATGCTTCCCTCTGGCCATTATAAATAATCTCAGTTCTTGCTATGTGAACCTTGTTTTCAGTTTCAAGATACATTACCTCCTTCTATCTCCAGCCTCATCTCTTCATTTGCAGTGGTACTTAACTGAACAGGAGCGACTTCTTGCTAGCAGTAAATGCATCACAGATACTATATGAATCGTTTCTGGGGTATCCAAATTAAATGTTGAACTGTGTTATGAAAATGGTTTAATACATTTCAGAAGATATAAAGTTTTCAGAATAATTGTCTTTATACATGTTATACGTTGTTAAAACACACAGTTCCCCAGGTAAATACAACTTCTGTTTTCTTTATTCTATAATGGCTTTCAGAACCCTTAAATGATGTGTGTTCCATAACCAGCTTTGGATAATTTGTTCTGCCTGTTGGTGTGTTTGCCTCACATATCCTTGCCCATCTCTTCATTAGTATTTATAGTATTTTGGATATTTTCAATTCTCTTTTTTGAAATGGTATTTATACACCTGAACACTTTTTGACATATATTTTTATTTCATTTGCATCATTTTCATCTGAAATTCTTACTTTTATTTGAAACTTTACTATGAAGGAGAGCATCATCTTCATTTATTTTTGGCCTCCTCTGTTTAATATTGTGGGATGTAATTATACCAAACATATATCAAGATTGTGCCTATAACACTGTAAATTTTGAAATTGTTGATTAATTTATTTTGCCGATTTACATCAATACATTTTAAACATTTTAACCTACAATTACAGGAGTCTCCTGTTTCATGAGTCTGAGCTCTCTATTTTTTGTTAGTATCCTTTATCCTGCCAAAAACTCTTCCTCTTCTTACAGCTTTCATAAGATACACTGTTCTTGATCACACTCATTCATTTTGAATGTATGTGATTCCAGTTTTCACTTTTCTCTCACAATATTACTAGTAAAACAACATATGAAGCACTACAATGAAAAAATAGTGTACATGTAATTCTCCTCCCAAATAAGACCAATATTGAATAAATCCAGTTCTATTACTCTACACCTCCACTGCAACAATATGATTGAAATGACTTGCCTTTCTTTTCCCCTGTTCACTATAGACTTACTCTTTTTTTTTCACTATAAAATATCTCAGTAACTAGCCTTACTTTTGCTCCGTAATTTAGCCCATATAAAATTCACTGCTCAAGCTATATGAATGTGTCCTTAACTAATTTTTTTATCACGTTTACTGACTTACCTATCTTTTTCCCTAAGGTCTTCAATTCCATCACTGCATTTCCCCAAGGAAAGGTAGTCTCCAACGTAACATACAGGTATATTAATTAAATTATTTGGAATCTATTCATCTTACCTCACTATCAATGTTGATTTGTTCTTGAACATGTTTCGATTATATCACAATCATTGATATGATATAATAGAAATATGTTCAAGAACAAATTAACATTAATATTGAGGTATGATGAACAGACTCCAAATAATTTAATTAAAAGAACCTCAAAATATTACTTCCTAAAATAAAACATTAAATACAGGGATATGTTTGAAAATGACTTGAAAACACTAGTGAGTAACACATAGAAGTAATTATTTTGAAATTATATTTTATTTAATATTTTTCAAAATGATACAATAATTCATATAAATAAACTCTATTAACTGAAACAGCGCAAGAAGCATGTACACCAATATCAACGGAGGAAGTCTGGCACGCCTTCCAAGGATGCAAACAAAGAAAAGCTGCAGGACCCGACAGCCTAACAAACGAAGTCCTAATGGACTCTACCAGTAACTCTCGAAACCTGGACGGCGATGATCAACAAATGGATTGACTTAAGCATCATACCAGGGAGTTGGAGAGAGTCCGACCTTCTAATGCTGTATAAAGGGAAAGGGCCAAAAGACTCACCCGACGCTTACCGCGGAATTGCACTGGAATGTGCGCCTTTTAAAATTCTGACGAAGATTATACTACAACGTATCCTTCCCCAAGCCAGCACATTCATTCCTGAGAAACAATACGGATTTGTGACAGGAAAATCCACGGTACAAGCCATCGAGAGAGCGTTATCAATCATCTGGGAAGCAACAAGCACCGCAGGTGGCCACGTATACGCGGCTTTCATAGACTTCTCCAAGGCGTTTGACAGCGTAAATAGAAACACATTACTGGACAAAATCTCCAGAATACTGGGAAAACAGAACCCTTTCTGAAACTAATTGAAAGTATACTGGCGTTCAACCTACTAACCATAAATGACAAATTTAGCCAATCTGATCACATAATACAAACAGACGGAGTGCTTCAAGGGGATCCTTTCAGCCCATTCCTCTTCAACTTGCTAACCCACGACGAAGTCCAAGAAGTAGCATCACCGGAAGCCACGGTCCTCCTCTATGCAGATGATATAGTAATCCTATCCAGAAATAAAGTAACTCTTCAGACTAGCCTGGATAAACTACACAACTGGGCGCACAGGAACGAACTAGAAGTTAACACAAGCAAAACTAAGATTATGAAATTTAGACGAGGAGGATACGTAAACAGGGATGACAAATTCAAGTATGGAAATGCCCAACTAGAATTAGCCAACTGCTACAAGTATCTCGGTCTAAAGTTGCAAGTCACATGAAAATCATTCACAAAGCACATCCAGGAAAGATGCAACTCTGGAATAAAGGCAACATTTGACATTCTAAATGTCGAAAAGCTGTCAATCGAAACAGCTATAATACTATTTCATATTAAGATATCACCAATAGCGTGCTATACAATCACCACATTCTGGACTCAGTTAACCATAGCAAATCTGAAAAGACTGGAAATGGTCAAAATTGCCTACCTCCGGAGAGTACTTAGGGTTTCAAGGTCAACGAGCTCCCGACTCATATACCATCTAACCAAGACTGACTTATTCATCAGAGAAATAGCCTTAAAAGTATAACCTGCCACCACTCCCGGCCTACGAAGCACCCATAAGAGAGAGAG